>CM068371.1:285499937-286097501 GCA_034769895.1 Magicicada septendecula
CCACGAGGATCTCCTGGGGATCTGTATGCGCGTCAAGCCCTCGCAAAATTACAGACAAGGGCTTGACTCGCTTAGGAGAAAAGGTGTGGTATTGTAGGCTGTGCGCCTGCAGGAAGGCCTCGACCAAGCGATGGTCCTCGAACTGGCGGACGACAATCTTGACCGTATCACCGCCAAGCAGCTTCAGGTCAAGCTTGTCGGCCGACAGGCCGTGGGCCGCGATCAGCCGTCTGTATAAGGCGGCGACATTGGACACGCTATGGACATACAGGGGCGGCGCGCGACCAACAGCGGCAGCAGCCGGAGCTGCTGTCGAAGCAGTCGGAACCGCGGCCTGTTGGCCCTGAGAAGGTCCGATGTCCATGGCCGAGGTACTAGAGGAAGCGGTTGGGTGGGTCCTCTTGGGCTTCTTAGCCGGGCGATTACGCCGACCAACGGTCGCGAACTCGCCCGACTCGTCAGCCGGAAGAGGAGGAAGCGGGTTAGGGAGAGGATCATCCGTCTCCATCGCCCGAGGCGATTCAGGCGAGTCGCCCAGATGGGGCAGCAAGGCAGGGCCGAGCGACTCGGCACTTGAGCCGTTGCCTGTGCATGCTGGCCAGGTGCGACGGCTGCCGGGCAGAGACTGCTAGGCAGTCACTGCCAGACGCCAGGGATCTCGGGTCCGGCCGAAGCCGGATTACCCGCGCGTCTTCCTTGCTCACGACGATGCGGGAGGAGCTGGGCTAACGACCAGCTTCGTTGAATACCAGTCCTTACCAAGACTGGTGTCCACTGGCCCCTTTACCCCGGCGATATCCTAGCTCGCTTACCACTGGTGGGGGCTTGCAAGGATCGTCCGGGACAGCGCTACCTAACAGTCGTGAGCAAGTTAGGGTTTATGCACTGATGCGGCACTCACCAGGTGAGCCCAGAGCAGTCCCCTTCTGTTCTCCGCCAGCAGATGTTATCCGGCGCAGGTGGTCCTTAAAAGGTCAACTTCGGCCGGCTACCACTTGTACCGGCTACTTAGTTCACCGGCAGCAGCTGGCGCCTTGGTCCGTTTCCCACGAAGAGAAGGCGATAGTTTGCCTCGTCCAGCGACGAGGTGGCCAAAACAGCAAGCTGTAGCACGTCCAGCGAAGAGAGCTGAAGAAGAGCAGTCAGAAGAGCAGTCCTGTTCAGTCCGAAGCTGGAGCAGAAGTGTCTCGTCGTCTCCTCGTCCGATGGTTAAAATTTTAATTTCTTCGGGTGAATTTATTAATTTTGTTAGTATAAGTGTTACTACTGTGATTTAATTTATCATCTTGATCATTACTTTTGATAAAATTGGTTGAATTACTTCCCTTTTATTCTTTGTGGGTTTACTACATCTACCCTACTCAAACTCTAATAATGGAATGATACTATTTATTAACGGTTTTCCTTCTAACAAGGTTTGGTTGTTATGGCAACCTCATCTCAAACACTAACTCCCACTGGTTGATAATTTATAACATTGTTATATCAAACTAACGTTTTTCTATACAAAATTATTAAATAACTTTAACTTATTATAACTCCCTTATACTGCCTGTAATATTAAATACAATAACACCATTAGTTTGCTTTTTTGTTTACAAATTATTTTGATACCACACAAAGTTACTTTTTGTCAAATTATTACAGATTACTAATTTTTCATTTGGTGTTTCTTTTGTTAATTACATTTAAACTAATTATTATTTATCCAGTTTTGTATCCTACACTATTATTATGAAACCTAAACAGATTATACACTTTATTTTATCAATGGCTATTGCTTTATCTTAAATTTCACAAAATTCTGGTTATCAGTTCTAAGCCTAATGCCTAGAGTTCATAATTCACCTACCCTATACTCATTACAATTGTTCATAGTCATTTATGTTAATTTTATATGTTACTAAACATTATTACTGAAACAAACTAACTTAAATCATAACATTTGATTATTTTTAATCATCATATAACATTATATAACTATTTAATAACTCTTTTTAGGTCCATGCCTGTATCTGAATTTTTACATGTGTTTGAATGGTTTTGTTTTAATATAGTTTTCAAAATAACAATACTTTGGTTAATTTCAATCAAAGAAATCTATAACAAAATTGAACATTAAATATGCACTAATATTCCCTTATAAACTCATTTAAGAGAAGTCTAACCCCCCTTACTGTTTTCAACCTAACATATTAGTCCTTTATCCATATTTTCTATGTGGTTAATATAACTTTATAACATTCCTTCATTAAAATTAAAACAATATATCCCTTATCATACTTATACTGTTTAATTATTATACGTTGGTTAATAGATGACTTATAATCTATTATTACAAGTTTATTATTTTATTGTTGACTACACTGCACTTTCTTAACTAGTGTTTATGTAGTTCATCTACTATCACTGGGTCCTATAATGGTTAATTATTGATTATTAACCTTCTTATTCATTTATCACTTTTTTTGGTGTTCACCTCCTAACATCTTAATCTAGATTTTATATATTTATTATCACTGGGTCCTATCAATCTTTAGTATATATTACCTCTTTCCTACTAAATTATTGTTACTCAGGTTCATTTTATTTTAGTGGCTTTTGATAGCTTATTTATTAACATTCTTTCTATATTTTATTAGTATATTTGTTTTTACATTTCATTTTCGTTTATCTTTCCTATAGGTTTCATATTATTTATTTTCCTATCTAATTTTGTACTCTTATTTTATATATATCATTCTTGTTAATACTTAGGTTCTTATAATTGTTGTCATATAGTGGCTTGAATTATTGTCTCTGTCTCACCTTATACAATCTATTGGGTCTAGTCATCGTCATTGTCTAAGTCAAAATTAGTTAGTGGTGTTGTGCTATCATTCTTCATTTAATAATTTTTTATTTTCCTTTAGTATACAGTTTTTTCTTCCATTAATTATACTTGTAAATCTTGTGCTATCGTATGTCACGTTAGAATAGTGGTTCAATTCCAGCAGTTCAATTCCTATTTATCTGTATTATGCAATTATAAAAGTTACGAAAATTAGTAGGCCTATAGTGTATGCGTATCGGGACGATTATGTTTTGTTTAATTTTAAGAACTAAATGGAAGTCGGGTGTCAGCATCGTATAAACGCTTTGAATCAGGTAATCTCACTAGAAAGCACATAATCTTCTAGTGTAAGCACATGTCCACGTTATTAGATAATGTGTGATAATATGCAGAACAACACATTAAACTGGCATCAGCTGAAGCCCGTTAGGAAAGCAACCAGCTGACTTCCGTTCGTATCTTTATGGCTTGCGTTTATGACTTAGGACTATTAAAATGCGTTACAAACGTGGAGCAACATGCCCAACATGCTAATGTCATTTCACGGGCGCATTATTTTTGTTTAATAACCTTAGTGAGATTTCTTCTCTCATATCACACTATTGCAGAATCGTTTATTTTCGAAATAAACGCACTTCTCCAGTGTTTGAAACAACCCAGCTAAATGCTGATTCAGTGGTGCCTAAATTACTGCAGCCTATCTATGATCCAAAAGTTGCAGGACTGTCTTCACAAAAAGGAAACATTAGTACAAAACAGAGTAGGCTATAATCAAAAGCTGAATGTATACATATCGGGAAAATTAATGAAACTACAGTACTTAAAATGCTAACAAAACTAAGAAAACAAATTTGTTTAAAAGTGCCCGAAAAATATCTTCAAACCTTCTTCGCATGGTACCATATCAAGCCTTCAGTTTTCAGTGGTTTTATTAAAGTATATAGCACAGGTTACATTAAAGTATTGAATAACTTTAGTTGTATTTCATAATTATTTTGTATACTGTATTCCGAAACTTAAACATCGTTGATGTCACGTTTCTCAAAATAAAAATTCAAAAACCAACGAGAAGAGCAATAATTTGTCTGTAATCAGTAAATTTCTACCGTAATAAGAAATTTCTATTAATATGATGTAACTGTGATGTGACACAAAAACGTTATTGCAAATAACGTTATTGCCTTCCTAGTGCTTCATGACAACAATAACGTTATTGCCTTCCTAGTGCTTCATGACAACAATAACGTTATTGCCTTCCTAGTGCTTCATGACAACAATTTCTTTCTTTGTCCACGCTCTTTAAAAACAAACATTATCAACGCGAATATTCGACTCAGATAACTTACTGTGACTACGTTCGGTAAGGTGAAATGAGAGCGGAAACAGAAGAACGGTTCAGGTTTCCTGACAAAGTCCACTTCTCTGTCCCCAGACTTGTACGTAGTTGATTGCTTTAATATCGCTGCCCTTATTGCCTTATCATACTGAATCTGTCGCCTATAGAGACTATAGACTACTGACTAAAGAGAGCCTACTGGCATTTATGTGATAGCTCCTGCTCTCAGATGACTCTCTGTACTATCTAACTAAATAATCTTGAACATTGTATGAAAGGTCCATTTGGTAATACCAACTTCAGTTCGGTAACAACGCTAAAATTCTTATAAAACAATGAACAAACCTTCACAAAACACATGACAGCATCACAGTTTCACGTAATCTGATATTCGAGAATTTATTTAGGGGAATTCGTAGAGCAGAACGTTATTTACCAAAACGACTTAAACTCGACAAAATTAGACGTGACTAGTCGACTAAAAAAATTAGTTACTCTCTTCGAAAGAATTAATGAAGAATCATTTAGCACATTGAAACTTTAATGTTGAAACTTTAGAGAAATGAGTTTCACGGCGATTAGTTATTATGATGAACATGAGACCTGAATTAACTAAATACAGTGATGATTATTATTTTATTTCATTACTTTTATAATTCGGAAGTATATCGTTGCCCTTAATTCAAAAAAACGCATTTAGTAATAAAATTGGGCGGAGAAGAGATTATTCTCTGTACACGCTGCCGAATCGTTATACGCAGCGGAACCAATTTGTCAGAACCGATCTGAAATGTGCCGTCTACGATGGCACACGTTGATAAGCGGAAACGTGGTTTCGATTTGTCTAGTCCGTTCGGTCTTGCGCAGTCCTCTATTGGAAACACCAAGGACAACGACCAACAATGTCGAGACAAGCCTCGCCTTGTTTGGGCTGGGTTCGCTGCCTCTCTTGTCTATCTCTTCTCTTTGTTTCCTACATCCTCTCCGAACCAGCAGTTCCGTTGTCCTCGCTTTGCCGACACGCGAATATTTCTTTGCATTCATTATTTTCACTTCTTTGTGTTAGAAGTCACCGTGACAATTGACCAATATGTTTCGTACGTTGACATATAGCCTATCTCTGTAAAGTCACAAGCTCATGTGCTTATGGTTTGTTAAATATGCATGCGCAAAGAGTGTATCGCACATTTAAAAACTTTAGGCACACATCTAAAATTCAGTCCTACAATATTATTTTATATTGTTCAACATAAACAATGACAATTAAAATCGTCATATTAAATTTAAAACTATAGAACCGCTTCAGTCTTCCTTCTAACTACCTGTTTGTATTTCATCCTCATATGATGTATTCCGCAATACAGTACAGCTATTATTTTGTGCTACTTGGTAAAATCGGTTAAACTGAGTGTTAAAGACACTGAGTCTATTACTAATGTTTTATGCACAAATTACAGAAGCATTTGCGCAAATTGGAGCTCTGATTAACTTTGTTTTTTGTGGTATCTCGTCCGGGGCTCTACCCCTAGCGTCCCTGTGTTTTACCTTCCATGTATAACAGTCGGATATAAAAATTCAACTTAATAAACTACAAAAACTCTGTCAATAAATATTAAGTTATTTACAGTTGTTATCTAAACATAATAAATAAATATTGCCGATGTTCACATTCTGTTGATACTTTTTAAACAGTGGATGGCGTTCCACTTTACCCCAGTGATCTATGTACGACTTGCAAAATCACATGGCCAACATCGAGTACACTACCGTATTTAAATCTGCGGAAAATGAATATTTTAAAAACCGTTTTGTACGTTTATCAGGCTAAAATCTTGTTACACTGGTGGATCTAAAATCTAAATATTCCATCTTCAAAGTTCGTATTATAAATTATTTAACATTCGCTATGCAAATAACATCGAACACCAATCGGTTAAGTTAGGCTCCACGCGAATTGCGACAAAACTCTGCAATTAAAAATAGTTATTAAGTTCACAAACCATTTCATAAAAAACAGTTTCTGTACTACATACTAGACCTGTACTAGAGCAGTTTCTGTACTCTATACTAGACCCGTACTAGAGCAGTTTCTGTACTATATACTAGACCCGTACTAGGGCAGTTTCTGTACTATATACTAGCCCCCTACTAGGGCAGTTTCTGTACTACAAACTAGACCCGTACTAGGGCAGTTTCTGGTTACCGTACTAAGCATAATTGCCGCATCAAATACTAAGGAGACGTTGACAAGCTTCATTACAATCAGACTTCAATAGTAATCATATAATGATATTTTCTCATGAGGCATTTTCTCGTTAAAGATACCAATACTCAACGTGAATTACCCTCTACAGTACGGCCAACGTAGACACGATATCTGATAATCTACGTAGACTGATCTAAACACGGTCTGCATTACCTGCCTGAGATCCAACAGGTACACTATTTGTCTAAAAGTTTGGAGATTGGAAAAATAAGCCTAATTCATCTTATAACAAAAAGAATATCCTTGCAGAAATTTTCAAAACTATAAAAAAAACGTTCGAGACTCACGTTGTCAATGGTTATGCTGCGATCGTGGCATATAGTCAAGGTCACGACTCACTCTGCTCGCTGGGAACTGTAATACAGGGTTCTTATTTGGCATGTTCGGTCTAGAAAAGCAACAAAGGCACACTTACACCACACACGCGCGCGCGCGCGCGCGCACACTCCCCCTATCCACCGTGCGGCTCGCCAACGCACATGGTTACTCGATGGCTGACGATTTTCAGAGCTTTCCGATTTAACGTTAATGTATTATTCCTGGCCAATGAATTTTCTTTACATTTTATTTTCAAAGAAATTAGGAACTTATGCGCAATTACTCTCTGACCTTGGACTCAAGTTTTCTTGGAAGAGGATACATTTTTCAGGGGAAAGAAATCTTAATAGGCCGAAAATTATTAAATATTACTTAAGAAGCTGCTTGGGGCAAGAATTTTTTTAAATTTGAGTATTATTTCAATCGATAACAGGAGATAATTGTCTATTTGCTTTGACGACATCATCAAAATCTTCACAAAAATTCTCGCAATTTGAATCTTTGAAAGACTCGTCCAGTAGACTAATTTGCATAATAAGCGGCTATGTTTAAGATGATAAACACGGAATCAATTTCGAATTTATGTGATTATGTAATTACTAATAAGTAGCATACAAGATATTATATGTTCTACGTTGTCAGTCATTCCTAAACCTAAAATCATGTCATTTTCAAAATTAAATTCCATTAGTTGTAAGTTAGATTAAAATTTGTTAGACTGGAAATTTTTAAGGGAGTCATGACTGCCAATTTCTGTACCTTAAGTTGTTCAATTTAAGTAAACTACAAACCGACTGAAAATCAGTTTTATTAATTTAGTAAGTAATCAAATAATAAAAATTTGTGAGTACCTCCCTCACGAACCCGGGGGGGGGGGGGCAGAAACAATGTTTGCCCCATATGACAGAGACTTTAGTTGTGGCTCTGTTAACAACTCTTGTCTATTGACTTGTGCAATTTATGTGCTAATATCACTCCTAAGTTTAGTTTAGTTTTACTAAGTGTTTTTAAAAAGTGATAAGCTTCTAAACTTGGACAAAAATTCCTCCCAATGTTGCCGTCTCACAAGGAAATGAAGACATGTCCAGGGAACCCACCCCTCCCCGGTCGGATGGCACTCCTACCTTAAACCTTTTTCACTGTCCTGTTGCTGTGCACAGATTAAGGCCCAGCTTCATTATGTGTCCAACATTGGATCCAACGTTATCCTCAAATTGGCCTCAATGTTGAGCGAATCTGATTGCCAGGTCAGACTAAGTGTTCAAAGTTGGCTGTAACACTGGACAGCTTTGAGAGCAAGTACATAGTGTCGTAAATTGTAGCACAGTTTCTCCCCACAGGAATGTAAATATGATAATACAAAATACACTTGTCAATTATGTTTCCAATAAGAGACTCATAATATTACCAAGTCACAATACATGGGGGAGAAAACACGGTCCTTTGATGCAGCATAAAAACATAAGAACAACAGAATGTTTTCCAGTGACAGTGTTGGACACTCAGCCACTCAGCATCTGTGCCATGTGACAAATCTTCATGCCTCCAACACTGGAAATCGATTGAAACGACATTGGGAAGTAGTGTTGCAGGTTTACAGGTTTGTGTGATGATTGTGCTGACATCTGCCATTCTTCTTCATGTTTTATAGTTGTATTGTTGTTGACCTGTGAAATCTCTTTTCTGAACGATGTCTGTGAATAACACTGTTGTTTTGGTGCTCCATAGTAGTGAGAATGTTTTCCTTGAATTTGACCAATAAAGATACACTTCTCATTACTTTCAAAAAAAGTGGATTTCCAAAAAAAAGTTAATTCAGAAGTCTGGTGGGGGGCCTGTAGTAAAGAAAATATGATCTTAAAAGATGAAAAATGTTATTCTAAAGGAAATGAAAATCTCACTGGTAAAGAGAGATCCGGCAGAGTATTAGCAAGCAGAATTAATGAAACAAAATAGATGTTTCTCAAATTGTGGATGAAAATCATTGGCACAGAAGGTCAACTACACTCTAGAGATGTAAAAAAAACCAAGAACCATATAGAGACCAAATCAAAGGACAAAATTTTACAAAATCTCACAGTTATTCATTGAGTAAAAAGATATAAATAAGATTAAAAAAAGATTTTCAGAGCCACTGGTACCATAAGTTGGCAAAAAAATCTATACCAAATATCTCAGTTGATAAGCAAAATACAAAAAAAAGTGTATAACCTAATTTGTGTAACATTACATGTTCAACGAGAACAGAATAACATAGAGAGGATGTTGCTATTCAACTGCATGCAAGGCGTGGGAAGCTGGATCCACAAAATTGATCTGTCACAGAACTGGAAAGTCAGCAATGAAAATATGAAACATTCTAGACGTATTTACCAGATATCCGTCGTGCGACTTCGTTTTTCTTGTCCTTTATGACGCGTTTCGGCAACGAATTGCCATCTTCAGAAAACTTGATCACTCATTAGAGATCGTTAAAAAATTAAAATACTAAAATCATTACAGTAAAAGTGCACTTTTACGACAGCGGAAATTCACATACGCGAACATGAAATTTTATGTTTCTCGCGTGGACATTATCAATCGACTGATTCACTGTTTATATATCCACTGATAAAACTGTTTTGTTTATTATAGCCCGTGTGTACTGTAACTTTCTATTTACCGGCGCCCGTGTGCAAGTATTGCCATGTCGTACAATATGTTATGTGAAAATGTAAGTTTATCGTTCAAGACATAATCACTGTTGATTTTGACGGCTTTATATATTTCATATTCCTCAAGTGCGTCCATGTATTTTCCTTTCCTGCAGCAATGCATGGGCTGGAAATTTGTCTCAAAATCACTGTAGTTATGATTACATAGCATCAGGTGTCTGGCAAAATTTGATGTTGTTTTATGCAATTCCCTTCTGGGAAGATGTTCTTTATAACTTTCTTCAAACGGTCTGCCTGTTTGGCCTATGTAGAACATATCGCATGAGCTGCAATTCATCTTGTATACGCCGGTTCTTTTTCTTTCTTGTATACTGTTCTTCCGGCTAAGAAATCTCTGAATGCTGTTATTTGTACGGAAAGTTACAATTACATGGTGTTTCTTGAGTTCGTTAACTAAAATATTTGGTAAAATATTTGTGTAATCTGCAGATATGTATTTATTAACTGGAAGTGTGTTATCATTGTTCGACTTTTTTAATTTCTTCTCTTTGTGTTTACTTATTAATTATCCACTAATGAACTTTTATATCCGTTAGCCGCTGCAATGTACTTGATGGTATTAACCTCTTCATTGTAGTCTTTTTCACTTAACTGTATAGTTAGCAATCTGTGCACAAAACTATTGTAAGCTGCCATTTTATGCGAGGTGGGATGATATGAATCGGCATGAACTGTGATGTCCGTTGTTGTGGCCTTTCTATAGATTTTAAATTGAAGTTTTCCTTCGTTTTTTAAAATGGTTAAATCTAAGAAATTTAATCGATTTTCTTCTTCTATTTCAGACGTGAATTTAATCTTATGGTGTATGCTATTTATGTGACTACTTAAGTTTTGTATTTGTCTGTTTGTTCCATTAAATATCATAAACGTATCATCGACGTATCTACAGTAAAAAATGATTTTATTCTTGTATAATTTATTAGATATTATGTTTATATTCTCATAATAATTTAAGTATATATCAGCTAATAGTCCTGACAGTGGCGAACCCATAGTCAGACCGTCATCTTGTGTAAAAAACCCGTTGTCAAATGTGAAGTAATTTTGTTCTAAGACGATTGTAAGGAGTGTTATAAGTTCATTGATTTTTGCATGCTAAGTTGAGCTAATTCCTTTAAATTGTTATTTACAATTTCTATAGTTTCCCTCACGGGGATATTAGTTTCACTAATAACCACTTGAACACGCAGAGTAATCACCCGATAATAACTCGCAACTCAAACGGAACTGAACGTCGCTGAGTACTTGTATTTATACCCCGCCAAATCCAGATTATTCCATACTGCGCATCAAGAATGCTACTAGAAAACGCCAGAATGTAATTGCTTGCGACCTTGACACAGTATGTGCGGCTTCTATCAAAGTCTTGCTAACACGTTGAGAATCATGAACACACACACACACATACACACACACATTACAGCCAGATTCCACTGGAACATTAGATAAACACGTAGACTGTTCTGTAATGTCGTAACACTGCCCCCCCCCCCTAAGCCTGTTCGCCCCGAACTGGCAAACCATCTCTGAAGTAATACTCGGCCAGGCGATCTACATAGCTGGTCTACTGGCGAAAGATAATTCTCCGGTTCTTCGAATTCAGTTTTGTGTGACCCGAACATCAAGCTCCCAAGGATCTGAGTCTTCTGCTAAACCACTAGTTTTGCGGGAATCACTTTCGTTGCGTCATGTACTGATGACCTATATGCCATTAGCTGGTCCAAGTCTGATTGGTTCTCATCAACAACTTCTTGCGTGACTTCATCTTCAGTAACGTTTTTTCTCCGGATTCTTCCATTAACTCAGGAACAAGTAAGAGTCTTGTCTCGACACCCATAGATGGTTTTTGCAACAGGGAGGGTTTCTCTTGACCAGATCTGTTGACTTTTGCTTTGGCCAATGCCACTTGCTTAATCGAATGAATGGTAGACACTGTCATTTTAGCCATACAAAACTTTATCTTCTCTTGGCCAACCCTCATGACATTCTCTCTTTAAGTCCACAATGATCCATAGGCATTCATAATGTCTGTGCCAAGAATCACTTCATCAACAATGTCTGCAACGAGCATTTGGTGGCTAAACTCAAGAAGACCCAGGCGTATATACACATTTACCTTTCCTAACACCTTGACAGGGCTTCCAGTCACAGTCTGTATTGTAGAAGAGCTAATTTGAGGCTGGCAATTGCTGACTAAGTTGGGGTGCACAATGGACACTGTTGCGCCTGTGTCGACTGTGGTGTGATCACTCCCTTCTCTCGGCATTTTCTTCTCCCAACGGTCTACCTGTAGATGACCATGTTTTCCACAGTTGTAACACTTTGGTCTTCTGTCTTTTTCCCATCGTTGCGGCGCTCTTCAACTTCTGAATTGATTGTCTGACAACATTATTTTTCTGCACCCATCGTAACGCCAATGTGATACAGGGATCTTCTGACTACAATGTGATGGCATAAACCCATTAATGTAGCGGAACGCTGACTTAGCTGCTTGAAACTCTAGGACGTAGACCATCGTAACACTATTTATTATACAGGCCTGTACAAAAATACATTTAAAAATTGTTTTTCAACCAAATTTTATGTAATTTTTAGTAATGATTTAAAAAATGACATCCACTTTTTTCTATCACATAAGGTTATTTCATAAATAGGTTTTGAACAAATTAGCACAAAACACAATTTTATCAAATTTGCATTTTATCTTTACCACTTAACGAATACAAAATATCGGTATGGAGAACCATACATGACTTCCATATTCTAAGATTTATATTTAAAATTATTTTCGAAATGAAATATTACCATAGAAACTACTTCTTTCTACTTACTGTTTCAGCCTTAACCACAGTACTGTGGTCACTAACGTATACCACCTCACGTTATCGCACTCGATTTTCACTGATGATGGAGGTCGATGGCATTGCCGAAATGTCTGGTTTTGTAGAAAACATTGGACTACGGCCAAATATCCCGGGAAGGAATTTTAACAAAAACTACTTCTTTGTTGCCGATAACGTTGTACACATATATATCAGTGGCGAAGTTACATGGAGGCAATTGAGGCAATGCCTACCCTAAAAAATTCTGTAGAATAAAAATTATAAATACGTATGAACTACATAACGTAAAGATTATACATTGTTACTGCGACTGTCAAATTTATTAAACCGAAACGTGCTTTATTGAGCGACCGCTAGATGGTGACAGGTGAGATTCGGCATAGTTCGTTTAAAGCGAATGAGGCAACCTCAACTTGCCTCAGCGTTTTTTGTATACATCGTATGTAAGCAATGTAGTGGTGTGATAGGGAAGTGTAGGGAGGGGGGATTGTCCCGCGCTGTACACATAGAGCGTTGAGGCATGCCTCACTTCTGTGGTCCAAACAGTTAAGTTAAAGCGCCTGTGTTGTTTCTAAGTGTTTATTTTATGCGGTTATTAAAAGTGTCACTGTTATTCCGCTGAACTAACAGATGATCAAGATTGTTATTTGAATTATTTGTAACATTAAACATATATATAGAAACTAATCAAGTTTAAAAATTTGAAGTTCAATCAGTTGTATTATTGTGTATGACTAATACAAGGATTGTTCAATAGACACACGTATAGAGCTGGAAACCATTTTTTATTCAACGATTTTAAAAGAAGTCTCCAATAACATTAAGACATGAGTTCCACTGTTGCACTGACCTGTAGATCCCCTGCTAGTAAAATTCTTACGGCTGTTTGTGGAACCATTCGGTTACAGCAAACTCTAACTCAGCGTCCGATTTGACCCACCGTCCTTTTAGTGATTCCTTAAAAAAAATTTAAGATAAGATTTTTGCCTACCCATTCATTAACTACTAGCTTCGCCAGTAAGCAAATTGATGTCCATTTTTTCGGCTTGCACGCGTTATGTTGGTGTGGGTTTCGGCACTTTCCATTTAAAAAGCGTGCAAACGTAAGAAAATAAACATGAGTGAGGCCAGAAATAACGTGAATTGTGTGTGTGTGTGTGTGTGTGTGTGTGTGTGTGTGTGTGTGTGTGTGTGTGTGTGTGTGTGTGTGTGTGTGTGTGTGTGTGTGTGTGTGTGTGTGTGTGTGTGTCTTACCTGCCTTTTTATTGCCGTATTAAATGAAAAATATTATATTACATTAAAATGAAAAAATTTTAATTTTATTGCCTGGCAACAAAATTATTTTATTTTTAACAATTACCATTGTTTCAAAAAGTTTAAATAAATTTTCAAGTACTTTACTCTTGTTAAAACGTAAAAGATTGCAGGTAAACTACCCCTTCCCCTTAACCGATCTTCACCAAAATCGAAAGTCCTTGAGACCGCTACAATTCAGGGACGTATGCAAAAAATTATTTGATTCTGTTTGAATTTGCGGCAGTTATCGTTTGCCATAGAAAATACGCTTGATAAAAAACATTGCAGGTAAACTACCCCTTCCCCTTAACCGATCTTCACCAAAAACAACAGGTCTTGAGAACTCTACAATTTAGGGCTGTATGCAAATAATCTTTTGATTCTGTTTGAATTTACGGCTGTTATCGTTTGCCATAGGAAATACCCTTGTTAAAACATAAAACGTTACAGGTAAACTACACCTTTCCCTCAACCGATCTTCACCAACATCAATAGGTATTGAGAACTCTACAATTCAGGGCTGTATGCGAAACATTATTTGATTCTGTTTGAATTTGCGGCTGTTATCGTTGGCAAAAAAAAAAATTTCCCTTGATAAAAAACCGTTGCACGTAAACTACCCCTTCCCCTCAACCGATCTTCACCAAAAACAATAGGTCCCGAGTACTCTATAAATCAGGACTGTATGCACAAAATTATTTGATTCTGTTTGAATTTTCGGCAGTTATCGTTTGCCATAGAAAATACGCTTGATAAAAAACGTTGCAGGTAAACTACCCCTTCCCCTCAACCGATCTTCACCAAAAACAATAAGTCTTGAGTACTCTACAAATCAGGGCTGTATGCAGAAAATTATTTGATTCTGTTTGAATTTGCGGCTGTTATCGTTTGCCATAGAAAATACTCTTGTTAAAAAAACGTTGTAGGTAAACTACCCCTTTCCCTTAACTGATCTTCACCAAAAACAATAGGTCTTGAGAACTCTACAATTTAGGGCTGTATGCAAATAATCTTTTGATTCTGTTTGAATTTGCGGCTGTTATCGTTTGCCATAGGAAATACCCTTGTTAAAACATAAAACGTTACAGGTAAACTACCCCTTTCCTCAACCGATCTTCACCAACATCAATAGGTCTTGAGAACTCTACAATTCGGGGCTGTATGCGAAACATTATTTGATTCTGTTTGAATTTTGCGGCTGTTATCGTTTGCCAAAAAAAAAAAATTTCCCTTGATAAAAAAAAACCGTTGCAGGTAAACTACCCCTTTCCCTCAACCGATCTTCACCAAAAACAATAGGTCGCGAGTCCTCTACAAATCAGGTCTGTATGCAAAAAATTATTTGATTTTGTTTGAATTTGCGGCAGTTATCGTTTGCCATAGAAAAATATCGGTATGGAGAACTATACATGACTTCCATATTCTAAGATTTATATTTAAAATCATTTTCAGCCAAACAGCCAGGCTGTGTCTTACCTGCCTTTTTATTGCTGTATTAAATGAAAAATATTATATTACATTAAAATGAAAAAATCATAATTTTATTGCCTGGCAACAAAATTATTTTATTTTTAACAATTACCATTGTTTCAAAAAAATTAAATAAATTTTCAAGTACTTTACTCTAGTTAAAACGTAAAAGGTTGCAGGTAAACTACCCCTTCCCCTTAACCGATCTTCACCAAAATCGAAAGTCATTGAGACCTCTACAATTCAGGGACGTATGCAAAAAATTATTTGATTCTGTTTGAATTTGCGGCTGTTATCGTTTGCCATAGAAAATACGCTTGATAAAAAAACGTTGCAGGTAAACTACCCCTTCCCCTTAACCGATCTTCACCAAAAACAATAGGTCTTGAGTACTCTACAAATCAGGGCTGTATGCAAAATATTATTTGATTCCGTTTGAATTTGCGGCTGTTATCGTTTGCCATAGAAAATACCCTTGTTAAAAAAACGTTGCAGGTAAACTACCCCTTTCCCTCAACCGATCTTCACCAAAAACAATAGGTCTTGAGAACTCTACAATTTAGGGCTGTATGCAAATAATCTTTTGATTCTGTTTGAATTTGCGGCTGTTATCGTTTGCCATATTACATACCCTTGTTAAAACATAAAACGTTACAGGTAAACTACCCCTTTCCCTTAACCGATCTTCACCAAAAACAATAGGTCTTGAGTACTCTACAAATCAGGGCTGTATACAAAACAGTATTTGATTCTGTTTGCATTTGCGGCTGTTATCGTTTGCCATAGAAAATACCCTTGATAAAACAAAAAACGTGGCTGGTAAACTACCCCTTTCCCTCAACCGAACTTCACCAAAAACAATAGGTCTTGAGAACTCTACAATTTAGGGCTGTATGCAAATAATCTTTTGATTCTGTTTGAATTTGCGGCTGTTATCGTTTGCCATAGGAAATACCCTTGTTAAAACATAAAACGTTACAGGTAAACTACCCCTTTCCCTTAACCGATCTTCACCAAAATCAGCAGATCTTGAGAACTCTACAATTCAGGGCTGTATGCGAAACATTATTTGATTCTGTTTGAATTTGCGGCTGTTATCGTTTGCCAAACAAACAAATTTACCCTTGCTAAAAAAAAACCGTTGCTGGTAAACTACCCCTTTCCCTCAACCGATCTTCACCAAAAACAATAGGTCGCGAGTACTCTGCAAATCAGGGCTGCATGCAAAAAATTATTTGATTCTGTTTGAATTTGCGGCAGTTATCGTTTGCCATAGAAAAAAAATCTATAGACAGATAGACACACAGACAGACAGACAGACACACAGACACTTTTCGGAAAACGACTTTTTTTCATGTTTTGAGTGTAGTACAATCAGAATCTGCAATAATCTCGAACACGATTTTTTTTGCCATCACCATACTTCCATTCCTTAAGGAATATGGAAGTAAAAAATCTACAGACAGACAGACACACAGACACACAGACAGACACAGACACTTTTCGGAAAACGACTTTTTTTCATGTTTTGAGTGTAGTACAATCAGAATCTGCAATAATCTCGAACATGATTTTTTTTTGCCATCACCATACTTCCATTCCTTAAGGAATATGGAAGTAAAATCACACAAATATCATAGCTCAAATCATCAATAAAGTGGCCAATATGTAAATAAACAAATTAAAAGTCCTTACAATAACATTTCCTTTTTCCTTCAAAACTTCTTTTTCCTTTTTTCCTCCTATGAACTTACTGAGGATAACCACTTTTACTTCCATATTCCTTAAGGAAAAGTGTCTGTGTGTGTGTCTGTCTGTGTGTCTGTCTGTCTGTCTGTAGATTTTTTTTCTATGGCAAACGATAACTGCCGCAAATTCAAACAGAATCAAATAATTTTTTGCATACAGCTCTGATTTGTAGAGTACTCGCGACCTATTGTTTTTGGTGAAGATCGGTTGAGGGAAAGGGGTAGTTTACCTGCAACGGTTTTTTTTTATCAAGGGAATTTTTTTTTTTGGCAAACGATAACAGCCGAAAATTCAAACAGAATCAAATAATTTTTCGCATACTGCCCTGAATTGTAGAGTTCTCAAGACCTATTGTTTTTGGTGAAGATCGGTTAACGGAAAGGGGTAGTTTACCTGTAACGTTTTATGTTTTAACAAGGGTATTTCCTATGGCAAACGATAACAGCCGCAAATTCAAACAGAATCAAAAGATTATTTGCATACAGCCCTAAATTGTAGAGTTCTCAAGACCTATTGTTTTTGGTGAAGATCGGTTAAGGGAAAGGGGTAGTTTACCTACAACGTTTTTTTAACAAGGGTATTTTCTATGGCAAACGATAACAGCCGCAAGTTCAAACAGAATCAAATAATTTTCTGCATACAGCCCTGATTTGTAGAGTACTCAAGACCTATTGTTTTTGGTGAAGATCGGTTGAGGGGAAGGGGTAGTTTACCTGCAACGTTTTTTTTTCTATGGCAAACGATAACTGCCGCAAATTCAAACAGAATCAAATAATTTTTTGCATACATCCCTGAATTGTAGAGGTCTCAAGGACTTTCGATTTTGGTGAAGATCGGTTAAGGGGAAGGGGTAGTTTACCTGCAACCTTTTACGTTTTAACAAGAGTAAGTACTTGAAAATTTATTTAAACTTTTTGAATCAATGGTAATTGTTGAAAATAAAATAATTTTGTTGCCAGGTAACAAAAATAAAGTCATTTTGATTATAAAATATAAATATTTACAAGAAAAGAATTTTCAGTTTTCAAAATTTAAATATATTTTTATAAAACAATGGGTTCTTCATTGAGGTGGGGGGGACTTGACGACAGTGACAGGGCTTTCCACCAAATTCAGCAGAGTGACAGGTAGGCCCAACTCTGATTGGCTCCTCAGATTTCCCCAGCGTTAGTAGGTTCTATGAAAATATTTTATTTCAAAAATGATTTTAAATATAAATCTTAGATATGTTTTATAAATCTCATGTTTTATGTTTTAACATGGATAATTTTTTATATGACGAACCATAACTGCCGTAAATTCAAACAGAATCAAATAATTTTTTACATATGTGCCTGAGCTATAGAGAACTCAATGTCTGTTGATTTTGGTGAAGATCGGTTACGGGGAAAGGGCAGTTTACCTGAAACATTTTTTGTTGTAACATGAGTAAAGTACTTAATTTTGATAAAGTATCCTGATAAGATCTTAATAATCCACTGTAGAAACGTAGATGAAATATCTATAAATGAAGAGGCTAGTTGAACGGGCTGGGGGTAATTTTCTATAAATCAAAATTATAGTTGAAGGGGGAGGGGATAATTTTTTTTATATGTGTACTACGTTATTGGCAACAAAGAAGTATTTTTTTGTTAAAATTCCTTCCCTGGCTGTTTGGCTGAAAATGATTTTAAATATAAATCTTAGAATATGGAAGTCATGTATGGTTCTCCATACCGATATTTTACCATCCAGCAATAGTTCACTATCATGTTGATATTCCACCTTTCTTGATATCACCTTTCCATTTTCTTTATATCTTGGTGAAATTTTCATCCTGCTCCTTGCTGAATGCACAAAGATTTTTGGGAAAGTAGTTAAGATGTGAATGTAGTAAATGGACTTTTAGATTCATTTTTGAACTTTTCCAACATATCTTCTACAATATGTTTGTAGTCTGGTTCCTTTTTGTTTCCCAGAAAGCCGGTTACTACAAGTTTGAAGGTTTCCCAGGCTTGTCTTGCATTTTCCTCCATTATCATATCAAAATTTTCGCCCTTCATAATTTTTCTGATATTGGGTCCAACAAAAATACCCTCCTTCAGATTAACCATGGATTTGGTCGCAAAGATATTTAAAACAGTCTCCTTCTTTTGGTAATGCTTTAACAAATTGTTTCATGAGGCCTAATTTTTATGAAATGATAGAAGTAAAACCTTTACTGGATCAACCAAACTTTCCCTCTCAATGTTTTTGATTCTGTGCTCATGTTTTCTAATCAGCCATTCTGTCTTTATATAATGTTTTCTGTCGCGGTTATACCATTTACACAGAAAACATAGGAATTTGGTGAATCCACTCTGTTGACTAAGAAACATGGAAATTACCTTTAATTCACCACAAATTATCGATCCACGATCTGCATAGGAAAGTGTGGTAAGGATCAAAATCAAGTTTTTCATAGCATTCTTTTAAATAGGTCACCATACATCCTCGTTTGCCCCACCCCTGACTGTCCTCAATTTTAGGCCATGTCTGGGAGTCTGTGCGCAGTTTGGCCAAAACTTGATTTTGTCTTTGTTTCTACCTCACTTAATTTCAATTCCTAATTAATCGAATTTTCAAAATTATTTGTTTTAATTCATCAATGGAAAGACAGGAATAAACCTACTACGCATGATAAAATCATAATCATTTATACTATAAAGAACAGAACTGTACATGTATATACTATTTCAATATCAATAGTATATACATATGTCTAACAAATTAGAGTTGTTTTGGTTATGTTAGCACAGTGAAGCTTGACTTACGGTATTCATGTTATTTCAGCTGTGTTAGTGAAAAATACCACAATATCAATTTCAGTTAATTAATTTGTAATAACTTCTTAACAATACCAAAAAAATAGAGAATAGGTGGCATTGAGAAGAGGAAGTATAGCTATAGGAAAGAAAACTCTTTGCTTACCATCAAGTATAATTCAGAGTAACCTACAGCTGAAGTATAAAACTATTTTTACAAAATTATTAAAAATAATTATATATTATTAATATACCTGCATGGAATGAGAAATACAAAATACATAGTGCATGACCTTCCAGTAAAGCAAATTATGTAGGCCTAAGTTAACTGATGAATTAATATATAAACTGTAATTAAATTTATAATTTAATGTTTTATAATTATATATTATTGTACAATTTATAAATAATGTTTTGTAATTACAAATAAACTGTAAAATGACAAAAATATTAGGTTTTACTTAGAACATACACAGGTAAACCCCCCTGGGTTAACACCAAGAATTTTAACATGTCCTCGTTCAACACCACAAATTTTACAAAGGTGTCCTTGCCAGTGGCGAAGCTAGTAGTTAATGAATGGGTAGGCAAAAATGTTATCTTAAATTTTTTTCAACGAATCACTAAAAGGACGGTGGTTCAAATCGGACGCTGAGGTAGAGTTTGCTGTAAGCGAATGGTTCCACAAACAGCCGTAAGAATTTTACTAGCAGGGAATCCACAGGTTGGTGCAACACTGGAACTCATGTCTTAATGTTAATGGAGACTTCTTTTAAAATCGTTGAATAAAAAATGCTTTACAGCTCTATACGTGTTTCTATTGAACAATCCTTGTATTAGTCATACACAATAATACAACTGATTGAACTTCAAATTTTTAAACTTGATTAGTTTCTATATATATATATATATATATATATATATATATATATATATATATATATATATATATATATATGTTTAATGTTACAAATAATTCAAATAACAATCTTGATCATTTGTTAGTTCAGCGGAATAACAGGGACACTTTTAATAACCGCATAAAATAAACACACTTATAAACAACACAGCGCGCTTTAACTTGAATGTTTGGACCACAGAAGTGAGGCATGCCTCAACGCTCTATGTGTACAGCACGGGACAATCCCCCCTCCCTTCACTTCCCTATCACTCCGGCACATTGCTTACATATGATGTATACAAAAAACGCTGAGGCAAGTTCAGGTTGCCTCATTCGCTTTAAACGAGCTATGCCGAATCTCACCTGTCACCATCTAGCGGTCGCTCAGTAAAGCACGTTTCGGCCTAATAAATTCGACAGTCGCGGTAACAATGTATAATCTTTACGTTATGTAATTCATACGTATTTATAATTTTTTTTCTACAGAATTTTTTAGGGTAGGCATTGCCTCAATTGCCTCCATGTAACTTCGCCACTGGTCCTTGCTATGAATCTGAAAAATATGGTAGCTCTATTTTAAATCAACTAAATGTCCAACAGGTTCAGAGCATACTTACCTCCATTGTATAAGATTAATGCAATAAATCAATAAACAAATCAATAAAAAAGTCTCTATTGTCAGCTTTGTATTCCATGTTGAAACTTACCATGAGTCCAGGCATATCTTTGCAGTAAACAGGTTCACCCTCTTGAGAAAAAAAAACAACTAATTTTGAAGCAAATGTTTTAAATTTAGATTTGTACTTCTTTGGCAAGTATTTATATATACCAAATAACTATTTAATATGTATAAATATATTGTTACGATGGTCTACTTGATCGTCGTAAGTACAGTGGAAACAAAATACCAATTAAGTCACTAATCACCAGCTTTAATTTTTACACTTAACAGTTCGTAATTAACAACACAGTCTCTTATAACAAATCAAATAAAAATTGTTCACACGCAAATAAATGTCAACTAATATTAAAACACAATTGTATTACAATATACCGTCCGATTATAGAACACAACACTTAACTAATAACCACTTGAACGCTGTAATAAACCAAAAATATAATGTGTTTGTTAATGTTCCACTTTGGAAACGCCAATTTTATAACGTTCCTTGTGTCTTTGTTAAGCCCCCACTGTTGGGCTAGCCAATTTTGTAATAAAACTTAATAAACCTGTGTATTAATGTTGTACAAAATTTGAAATAAAAAATTTTAATTTTATTTAAAAAAAAAATTTTTTGTTGTTTCTGTAAAAAATATTTTTTGTGTAATTTTTAATCCTAATATTTAAAAAATATTAGTGGTTATTGTTTGTGGTTAATATTTCAATGGTATTATGTTTTTTAGAGTATTAGTTTCACTTTCTGTAAATTCACTTAATGACAATCTGGTTAACTCCAGTCCTAGTCGAAAAACGGCTCTCTTCTTCTTCGATGAGTTCGTTATTTCGTATGTACCGCCTTTCTTCGTTAAGTATTTCAAAGAAAATTAAATCCAAATTACATAACAGAAAGTTTATTAATAAATTATTTAAATTTATCGATAAGAATCGATATTACACAACAGTATCGACTCACTCAGGGCCGGTCTATAAAAAAGTTGCATTGGTTATATATAATAATATAGTGTTCTTTGAACGGTTATTTAAGAATAGCCAGAGAAGGGTAGGGACAGGAAAGTATAACACTTACAATGATAAATGCCTTAATACTAACAAATACAATGTTATAATTAATAAATAAAAGTTTATATATAATATTTATTTCAAACCCAAAGCAGCAGAAATTCGTTTCTTCACAGCTGGAGCGGAATGATGACGAGTCAAAATGGCCGACTGGCGCATGCGTAGTGGAACGTCTAACCTTGACGAAATATTTGTTTAAATAAAGATGTCTTTTCTCCGTTTAAATGGTCTCAGCAATTGTGTATAATGGTTCTGGAGTTAATTGAGTGTCACTGGTGTATTGTTTAATAGTTCACTTGGTGTAAATTGTTGTGATTATGTCTATCTCACTTTGTCTATATGTGTCGGGTTTAACCTTGATTGTTCGTCTGTAAATGTTATTGTATTGGTGTTATTTTAATTAATTAGGCTTGTGTGGTTCTGTTTATTGGTGATGCACTGTTCATAGTTTAATTTCACCGGTTCACAAATAACAAAAACTCAAAATAAAAATTTTCACCGAACTCGGTTTACTTATAGTTTGCCATTATAGGTTATTTCGAGCAAATAATCTCGTTTAAGTACACTCTTCAACGGATAATAATGAACTGTTCTCATTTCCTTCGTCTCCTGAAAATCTTAGCCAATTTAATATATATTATACATTGTTTCAAATTATCTTAGCTTCCGATACATTTTATTTGAATACATTATACTCGGAAAATAATTTCGTTATTAATTAACTGTACGAAATACTAAATACATATTCGGTTTCTTTATTCTATTCTGCTTATTTTGATACTAATTAATATAGTTTTACAAAGTTTTCATTAAAAAAATTATATTTCTTACATTTTGGAAGGTAGGCTTAATTTTGTATTTCCTGTTCTCTAAGCAGATAATAGCCATTTTCTCTGATATAATTATTATTCTATTGAATCTGAAATTGATATAATTGTCTATTCTTACTTAATTTCTTGCAATTTAGTTTATTAATTATTGTTTTTAAATACAATTCATTTATCTATGACTCCTCCCCTGATAATGTTAGTTAGTCCATTCCATTTTTATTTATAATTTTACTTATCTGCTGACCATATCTTTATAAAGTATTATTTACCTGGTCTTACTATACGGTGGGTTTATCTTACATAAATATTATCAGTTTAGTTGGTTTATAGGATTAGATGTGCCAATTATTCTGTAGTCTAAATTTACTATCTGGCCTAGATTTGATCTGTTGCTATTTGCAAAGTCTTTACTAATATAGTTAGTTTGTACCCTTCTCTGACCTTCTATTCTTATACAGTTTATTAACAATTTGTTCCTTGACTATTATAACATTGAATATTGATTTTACAATTAAAACATAACACTTATTTACTATCAAATCTGGTACTTTGAATCATACCTTCTTTTTGTGTACTGATTACACACAGTAACATAATAAAAACATTTTATAATATAGGAATGGTATCTACATTTAGATATTGCATTCCTAATTTAAATTAATAACAAAATAATATTTCATATACTGCTTAATACTAAATCTTATTTATCTAGTTAATGTTTGGAACTAGGAACATAACATATTGGTTCCATTAAATGGTTAACACTTTCTTAAACTATTTATTTACAGTCCTATCTGTACTTCCCTATTTTAAGGATGCATTCCCCGTTACTCTATGCTAAACACAAGCTATCTGTTTATTATTATTCATTCTATGGAATGTTCTAACAAACAGTGGCATTTCATTAGAAATATTATTCCTTAATCTTTCACCATATTACTTAAGTAACTATTATTATGATGCTGTTCAAAAACACTTGAAGTTATTTACTTGCACGGTAACTCATGTACCTTTTCAAAGTTTATTGATTATAATTTAACAACTTGCACTTCTCCCTGGTTATTTATTGATATTATCACTAGTCCTTTTATAGTTTTACAATATGAAATATTTAACCATGGGGGGACTGTTAAGGTTTGTCTATATAAACTACACACTAACTTTTTTGGGTGCACTGTTACTTAATACTCTAAACACTTTTGGTTTTTGTCAGTTTTACATTAGTATATGGTTTTTTGGGGTGTTATACTTTCTTTTGGGACATTCATTTATTTTTGGGGTTTTTTGGTTTTCTCCCTATGGGGTTTCTATTTGGTATTGGTCGTTTCACTTCCTTTTTTCTAGTTGATCTTCACTGGTTTCTTATTCTTCAGTATATTGGTTCATTCTATATTTCTTCTTTCTTCGTTCTTGGTTCTTCAGTACCATTTTGCTTTATATTCTTTTGTTTACTCTGGTCCGTTTTCTTGGTCTGGGTATCTTTATTGCCTGCTTCTATCCTACCTGGGTATCATTGTTATTCAATTTTTAGTTTTCTGGGTTTTTAATTTGTAGTATAATTATACTATTTGCAGATTTTTCCTTTATGCTTACTTTTCTTGTTATTATAATAATTTATAGTGCTTTTTAATTGATTTTCATTTGGATATTCCATATATTTGAGTTTTATTAATGATCATTTAGTAATTGATTTATGTGGATTATCTGTCATGCTACAACGCGCATAGTAATATCGCCCGATAAGAACTCTTGAAACGCACTGTAAATATATCGCAGCTATACTGAACTGAATGTCGTTGAGTACTGGTATTTATACGGCCCAAATTACTAGATTATTCCATAATGCGTGTTAGCGCCAGTGTGTGGGGTGTAATTAATTACGGCGTTGACACAGTTCGCCCGGCTCCTGGCACAGTCTAGCAAATGCGTCGACAAGCACGTATGCCACACACGTTACATTCTGGATCCCTCTGGAATATTCGATAAACATGTAGATTGTTCTGTGATGTCGTAACACTGCCCCCTCCTTAAGCCTGTTAGTCCCGAACTGGCAAACCGTCTCTGAAGTAATACTTAGCTAGGCGATCTAGGTGGACGACATTGAACTTTCGCTGTCTTTCCTGTTGAATCCTATAAACAACATCGTTGATTCTTTTTTTTTACAGTATAGGGTCCTTCCCAGTTAGTTTGCACCTTAGGTGAGCGACCACGACGGCGCTTTGGGATGAACAACCAGACCTGATCTCCTTCTTGGAAACCAACACTATTGCTGAGAATGTCATACCGAGTTTTCATTTTATCACTGGCAATCTTCAGGCGTCCTCTTATCAAGCGATTAATTTCTCGCAGTTCTTTTTCCAATTGCGAGGAATAGTTCTGTGGATCTTGGGACTGAGTCTCAGTTGATCCAAACATCAAGTCCCCAGGAAGACGAATCTCCCGCCCAAACACCAATTTTGCTGGAGTCATGCTGGTTGTGTAGTGTACTGATGATCTATACGCCATGAGGAATAGTGGTATACGTTGGTCCCAGTCTGTTTGGTTCTCGTCAACAACCTTCAAAAGATGCTGCTCAAGTGTCCTATTGAATCTCTCAACCAACTGAGGATGCAGAGGCGTTGTCCTGGTCTTTCGAATTCCGAGTAGCCGGCATAATTCTTTAAACACTCCTGATTCGAAATTTCTCCCTTGATCCGTATGGATTTCCATAGGGGCTCCATAACGGCAACAGAAGTTGTGAACTAACTGCTTTGCCACAGTGGTAACCTCCTGATTTGAAATTGCGTAGGCTTCCATCCACTTAGTAAAGTAGTCACCTACAACCATGATGTACTGCTTTCCATCGTCAGTAACTGGGAATGGTCCAGCAATGTCTATGGTAATTCTCTCGAAAGGCAGTCCAATATTATACTGTCTCATTTTCCCCTGCTTCTGGTCTGTGGGCCCTTGCTTGCAGCACATGTTTCACACGTCCGAACCCATTCCTCTATGTCGTGGCGAAGATGAAGCCAATAGAATCGCTTCCGTATTTTGTCAAGGGTTTTGTTAACGCCACGAGGGCCTCCAGATGTTCCATCATGCATCTCCTTCAAAACAGACTGCGCTTTACTTCAGGGAACTATCAACTGCATGACCACGTCTTGTCCAGCTGCACTTTCCCAAGCCCTTTTCAGCAATCCGTTTTCTAAGGTAAGAGATTCCCATTGTGCCCAGTAGCCCTTCAGCACTTCGGAACCATGGCAGACATCTTGCCAATCCAGGTGGAGACCTTCCTCTTTTGCTGTCAAGATTGCTCCAATGTCTTCATCAGTCATCTGTTCTTGTCGACAGTCTTGTGTTGTCCAGCTGTCTGCCAGGAAATCTACAGTGATGGTTTCAACATGTTCGCTTGAGTTCTGTTCTTCCTTTCTGTAGCAATGTCGGCAGTCTTCCGGGCACGGTCTTCGTAATAATCATCTGCATTACCATGCAGGCACCCCCGTCGATGTTGTGCCTTGAAGTTGTACTCTTGCAGACGTTCAAGCCACCTTGCCAACTGTCCTTCCGGATTTTTAAATCTCAAGAGCCATGCAGCGCGGCAAGGTCGGTACATGGTGAAAACTCTCTTCCATAGAGGTATTTAATGAAGTAAGTGCTCCAACACTCGGACGATTGCCAGCAACTTTCTCCTTGTAATGCAATAATTTCTCTCTGGTTTAGAAAGTGTCTTGCTGTAATACGCTATTACTCGTTCTTCACCGTTTTCCACTTAAGACAAGTATTTTGCTCCTAGACCAGTATTGCTTGCGTCTCTGTCCACAATGTACTTCCCTTCGGAAGCTGGGAAAGCGAGAATTGGCTGCGAACATAATGCAATTTTCAAAGTCCTAAATGCTTGATCACACTCTCTTGACCACTGGAAATTTCGTTTATTTTCCGTTAGCTCATGTAGTGGTTTAGCAATAGTAGCGAAGCCTTTCACAAAATGTCTGTAATATGATCATAACCCCAGGAAACTCCGAACTTCGTGTTTACTCTTCAGCACTGGCTAGTCTCTTACCAGTGTCTACTTTATTAGGATCCATGCCGAAACCAGATACTGTACTTCCTTCTGGAATAGAGAACACTTCTTCAGGCTCAGCTTCAGTTGGGCACCGTGAATTCTAGTTAGAACCTCCTTAAGGTTTTCCAAATGGTCTTTGAAAGTCTTCCCGATGACTATGACATCGTCTAAATAAACAAGGCAAGTTTTCCAGGTCAGGCCTCGGAGTACCAGGTACATCAATCTTTCGAATGTTGCCGGTGCATTACAGAGTCCAAATGGCATGACGTTAAATTGGAATAAGCCACTTGGGGTCGAGAAAGCAGTCTTTTCCTTGTCTTCTTGATGAAGACCCACTTGCCAATATCCACTCTTCAGGTCCAATGTGGAAAACCACTATGCTCCGGACAACGTGTCGAGT
The DNA here is from genome assembly GCA_034769895.1 of Magicicada septendecula. NCBI lineage: Eukaryota > Metazoa > Arthropoda > Insecta > Hemiptera > Cicadidae > Magicicada > Magicicada septendecula. The sequence goes on from CM068371.1 coordinate 285,527,460, forward strand.
GTATCGTCAACTGAAGATAATGGATAGCAGTCTTTCTTTGTAACATCATTTAACCTACGGTAGTCTATGCAGAAACGCAATCCACCATCCTTCGTTACCAGCACTACAGGAGAAGACCAAGCACTTGACGAAGGTTCGATTACTCCCTCTGTCAACATGTCCTGTACTAACCGAGACATTTCCTCTTGCTTAGATAATGGGGACCTTCGAGGAGTTTGGCGTATCGGTGTTGTGTCCCCGGTATTGATGCGATGTTGCACAAGAGAGGTTCTTCCAAGTGACTGTCCCCGAACTGCAAAACAATCTTTGAATTCATGTAAAAACTGTCTGAGTTCTTTTACCTCACCACTTGAGAGGTCGTTAGAAGATCTGTTCAATAATTCCTGCAGTTCCTCTGGTAATTTGGAAGTATCCGAAGGACTGGATCTCCGTTGCGTCATTCCGGCTACCCAGGCCATAGGAGTCAATTTGCCTAGGAGCATATTGCTTTGTAAAGTGACAGCTTGATCCAAAATATTCGCCACTCAACAGGTACATTTCTGGTTTCGTCAGGTTTTACGAAACTTCTGGCAATTAGTATGCCTGGTGTGCTGACTACCTGGGGTTCGAATATAGAGCACTGGTTGCCCCTAGTATCTACCTCGGTTCTAACCATGATGATCTTTTCGGAGTTTGGCGGAAAACTTGGTTTATGACGTCCATCGATTTTTCTGATGTCGTCAGCATTACCTCTTCTCCTCCGATTCTTAAGACATTGTTTTTGAAGTCGACTATAAATCTGTATGCGTTCATAACGTCCACACCAAGAATAATTGCTTCATCCATAATGTCTGCAACCAGTACTTGATGATTAAACTCAAGTTGACCGAGGCGTAGGCGTATCTCCACTTTTCCACACTTTTACAGGCCATCCAGTAGCTGTTCGCAAGCTGCAAGAGCACTAGATTGGCTTAAGATCTTTCACCACGTCGGGCCGCACAATGGAAACTGTTGCACCTGTGTCAACTGTAATCGAGGATGGCCTTTCTTGAACGAATCCGGTAACCACCAAGCTCCTGCTGTTTTTCTGAAGTGTAGAAATTGCATATTGTCTAAGGGCTTCATTCCTCCAGTTAGTCAGCACACAGTTGTACCAACTGTTGCTCGTTTCCCTGCTGCTGAATTCTAACTCGACAATCTCATTGTAGATGTCCAGGTTTCTCACATCTATAACACTTTGGTCTTCCATTCTTTCTTATTTTATTTTGTGGCGCTGGCCATCGAGTCTCTGTTCCTTGTTCTTCTTCCTCATTGTCTGTGCCGTCGCGATCTTTTAGTGTGCACTTTATGACTTGTCCAACCAGACGCTGATTTAGCGGCCTCAAATTGCAAAGCTAGTACCAGGGCGTCCGCACTGTTCTGGTGTCTTGCCATTCATAACACTTGCTGTAGTTCGTTATCTCGGACACCAGCAGTAAATGTCTGCATCACGAAACTCGTACAAAAATCTTCTGGTGCTTCAGGTTAAGCCAGTCTAATTAGTCTGTCGATACTTGCTTCAAACTCTTGAAGACTCTCCCCGGAATGCTGTCAGCTTGCTCTCAACTGGGTGCAGTACACATCTCACAAATGTTTATCACCATACCGTACTTCTAGAGCTTTTATCAACTCGACATAGTTGTTCTGGCTGTCAGGTGGCACTTTCTGTAATAATTCTGCCGTGGGTCCTTTTAATGCAAGAACAAGTGAGACTGCCTTGTCTGTCTCTGTCCAATTTATTTGCGCATGCAGCAGCTTCAAATTGGCGGAGGTACGTTGCCCAGTGACTGCTTCCGTCAAAGGTTGGAGCTTTGACATGAACTGTGCCTACTGCAGGCAAAGTGACTTTCTCTATTAACTTATTTTCTGCATCTTTTTCTGTCATTATTATTGGTACACTCTGTTCACAAAGTTGTTTTGGTTGTATTTTCATGAACTGTCCAACTTAATTTTAATGCTCTTTGATATTCGCCATTGGGTTTTCTACTGCAGATATTTTTGTTGACATAGCTTCTTCCACAGTCAAGACAGATTTTTCTACTTCAGCTATTTTATTTGACATGGATTCTTCTACGTCAGATATTCTGGTAATCTGATTATTAAGCTCACCTCGTAATTCACCTACATCACCACGTAGGAGACCTAATTCTGCTGTAGTATCTTCTTGCATCTGCTTTTGCTCTTGAATTAATGTTTTGATGTCATCTGTTTCCTGCTTACGTTTTTCATCCTGTCGTTTTTCTGCTTATTCCGCCTCCTGTCGGTGTCTTTTCTCTGCTTCCTCTCTTTCTTGTCTTTGTTCTTCTTTTTGTCGTCTTTCTGCTTCTTCCATCTCCTGTCGGCGTCATTCCTCTGCTTCCAGCAGGAGGGTTTTCTGTCTCTCTTCAGGTTTCTCTGCATCCTGTCGTCGTCGATCCTCTGTCTGCAACAACAGCGCCTGGAAATTTTCCATCATCTGACTGGCATCCATTGTTTTCCGATTAATTACGAATTACACTCGTTTTGTACAAAGTGTCCACTGTTTCCACTGTTAACCGTTCTATCCCAGTTCTGAAACCACTGTTACAACGGTCTACTTGATCATCGTAGGTACAGTGGAAACAAAATACAAGACACCAATTAAGTCACTAATCACCAGCTTTAATTTTTACACTTAAACAGTTCGTAATTAACAACACAGTCTCTTATAACAAATCAAATAAAAATTGTTCACACGCAAATAAATGTCAACTAATATTAAAACACAATTGTATTACAATATACTGTCCGATTATAGAACACAACACTTAATTAATAACCACTTGAACGCGCATAGTAATATCGCCCAGTAATTCTCGAACCGCACTGTAAGTATATCGCAGCTATACTGAACTGAACGTCGTTGAGTACTGGTATTTATACCGCCCCAATTACTAGATTATTCCATAATGCGTGTTAGCGCCAGTGTGTGCGGCATAATTAATTACGGCCTTGAAACAGTTCGCCCGGCTCCTGGCACAGTCTAGCAAATGCGTCGACAAGCAAGTATGCACGCCACACACGTTACATTCCGGATCCCACTGGAACATTCGATAAACACGTAGATTGTTCTGTGATGTTGTAACAATATGTACAATATTTATATCAATAATTATACTGTACTTTCTGATTTATCAAAGGCATCAAAATTGGATATATATTATTTTGAGAAAACTGTATGTGATAGAATTTTTTCATTATTTTTCCAGTAATCAGAACCCAAAAAAAATTATAAAAATCACCCATTACATTTAGACAATTTTTCCATTGTAGATGTGTTATTACCGGTATTTCAAGAGAAACATACAAATGTTAAATTCCCTCTATTTTTCATTCAGAAATTTTTAATAATTTAGCAATAACTATTTAAAAGTCTTAAAATACTCTGATAAAAAATCATGTAGCATCATTGCCACATTGGTTTATAAAAAACTGCTTGTATACTACACATTCAGATCATTGGTGTAAAAAAATTTTCCTGTCATTACTATAATTTAATCAGCAACTATATTAACAAATGTATGCCATGAAAAGCTGACATCTCCCTACTCGAAGTGGTCCTTTATGATGTGGAGACAATAAGTTATTCTTATCTGTCAGTACACATTGTTTTGGAAAACAAAATTACTTTGTACACACATGCACTGACATAAACAGAAAAGCATTTTAATCATATTTTAAATGAAAACTGTTGCACCTTAGAATCAAAGTTTTTGTCAGAATCATTTCTGCACCAAACCATGTGCTTTTACAAAATAAGGTTCTACACTTTTATATCATATCTATACAGTACACATGAAAACAAATTTTGCAAGCTTTTTGTTCAGATGTAGGCACCTCACCTGACACGAGTGGTGGTGATACTCAGCCCTACTTTCCAGAGACCACATGAAATGTCCAAATCTTCAAAGTAACCATGAAAACTTTTTCTTATCTTATGTAAGAGACAATAATCTAGCACATGTAGCACAAATTTTTATTTAGTTTGAATTAAAAAGTTAAGATTGACAATCTGAACAGCAGAATCTTGACATGACGAAAGTTACACAATCTGTTACTTATGGTGATCAATTCAATGATGAGCTTCTGTAGTTGGGAGACTCGGCGAGATATCAGATGTACTGACAAGTCACAGCACTGTGCATGCTGCTGCCACCAAAAAATAAGATTGTACATAAACATGTCTCCACAATAGCAGCTGATGAGCAAAAAAAAAAAAAATTGAAGATTACCAAGACCTTTTGTGAAGGTGAAATAATATTTTGCACATCACTTACCAAAATACTATGAAACAAAGTGGCAAAGTGCACAATGGAAGGTTGCCAATTTTCTGTGCCCCAAAAAGTTCTTCACTTCAAATCAAGAGTCAAAATACTGCTGCTACCTTCGTTTGGTATTAACAGAACTGTCTGTTGTAAATTTGTATCAAGTAACCATAGGGACCCTATCCTACCATTTGAAAATATCGGTATGGAGAACCATACATGACTTCCATATTCTAAGATTTATATTTAAAATCATTTTCAGCCAAACAGCCAGGGAAGGAATTTTAACAAAAAAATACTTCTTTGTTGCCAATAACGTAGTACACATATAAAAAAAAATTATCCCCTCCCCCTTCAACTATAATTTTGATTTATAGAAAATTACCCCCAGCCCGTTCAACTAGCCTCTTCATTTATAGATATTTCATCTACGTTTCTACAGTGGATTATTAAGATCTTATCAGGATACTTTATCAAAATTAAGTACTTTACTCATGTTACAACAAAAAATGTTTCAGGTAAACTGCCCTTTCCCCGTAACCGATCTTCACCAAAATCAACAGACATTGAGTTCTCTATAGCTCAGGCACATATGTAAAAAGTTATTTGATTCTGTTTGAATTTACGGCAGTTATGGTTCGTCATATAAAAAATTACCCATGTTAAAACATAAAACATGAGATTTATAAAACATATCTAAGATTTATATTTAAAATCATTTTTGAAATAAAATATTTTCATAGAACCTACTAACGCTGGGGAAATCTGAGGAGCCAATCAGAGTTGGGCCTACCTGTCACTCTGCTGAATTTGGTGGAAAGCCCTGTCACTGTCGTCAAGTCCCCACCTCAATGAAGAACCCATTGTTTTATAAAAATATATTTAAATTTTGAAAACTGAAAATTCTTTTCTTGTAAATATTTATATTTTATAATCAAAATGACTTTATTTTTGTTACCTGGCAACAAAATTATTTTATTTTCAACAATTACCATTGTTTCAAAAAGTTTAAATAAATTTTCAAGTACTTTACTCTTGTTAAAACGTAAAAGGTTGCAGGTAAACTACCCCTTCCCCTTAACCGATCTTCACCAAAATCGAAAGTCCTTGAGACCTCTACAATTCAGGGATGTATGCAAAAAATTATTTGATTCTGTTTGAATTTGCGGCAGTTATCGTTTGCCATAGAAAAAAAAACGTTGCAGGTAAACTACCCCTTCCCCTCAACCGATCTTCACCAAAAACAATAGGTCTTGAGTACTCTACAAATCAGGGCTGTATGCAGAAAATTATTTGATTCTGTTTGAACTTGCGGCTGTTATCGTTTGCCATAGAAAATACCCTTGTTAAAAAAACGTTGTAGGTAAACTACCCCTTTCCCCTAACCGATCTTCACCAAAAACAATAGGTCTTGAGAACTCTACAATTTAGGGCTGTATGCAAATAATCTTTTGATTCTGTTTGAATTTGCGGCTGTTATCGTTTGCCATAGGAAATACCCTTGTTAAAACATAAAACGTTACAGGTAAACTACCCCTTTCCCTTAACCGATCTTCACCAAAAACAATAGGTCTTGAGAACTCTACAATTCAGGGCTGTATGCGAAAAATTATTTGATTCTGTTTGAATTTGCGGCTGTTATCGTTTGCCAAAAAAAAAAAATTTCCCTTGATAAAAAAAAACCGTTGCAGGTAAACTACCCCTTTCCCTCAACCGATCTTCACCAAAAACAATAGGTCGTGAGTACTCTACAAATCAGGGCTGTATGCAAAAAATTATTTGATTCTGTTTGAATTTGCGGCAGTTATCGTTTGCCATAGAAAAAAAATCTACAGACAGACAGACAGACACACAGACAGATAGACACACAGACAGACACACACACAGACACTTTTCGGAAAACGACTTTTTTTCATGTTTTGAGTGTAGTAGAATCAGAATCTGCAATAATCTCGAACACGATTTTTTTTGCCATCACCATACTTCCATTCCTTAAGGAATACGGAAGTAAAAAAAATATTGGAAAGGTTATGTAAAAACTTGACAGAAAACTGAACTTTTTTGTTAACCACTCATTCATCAACTTTTTACCATATCAACACAGTTGCATTGTCCACAGTGGCGTAGCTACGCTTTTTGGCGCCCGGGGCAAGGAGATAGTCGGCTGCCTCACCTTCACAATTAAAGAGGGACAAAAGACCAAAAATGAAGGCTCATCCAGTGAACAAAGTACTTAATAAATACAAATGTGTAGATTTTTGTATGAAAGCATTTCCCGCAAACGTCTTAACAATATTTGTTAAGTCAAAATTAAGAAATTACATATTATATTACCGGTATTTAGTTTTTGTACATTTATTATTAACAAATGTAGACTATAAAAATGTAGTAATATAAAAAATGTTTAACATAAAAATGTTCTATTAAACATGCAAATTCCTTGTAGGTCTAAAGCGCATCGTCAAAACAATATCCTAAAGCAACATAAAGTTAAACAAAGAATCACATTAAAAGTATTAAATAAATCACTTACTATTACAGGTTAATGGTTCCGTCTTCTATTAATAAACACTTAATATTTAATAAATATTTAAAACGAGATGTTTTAAAATCTAACTTTCCTGGTCTTAGTTGCTGCAAAGTGGGTTATTAAATCACTATAATCTAAAGATGAAGCAATGTCGTTTTCAATTGAAAGTATCGCTAGATTTGATACCCAGTCTTGAGATATTGTTGATCATAGGTACGATTTAATCAATTTAAGCTTACTAAACGATCTTTCACAAGAAGACACAAACACTGTTTTTAAAGCTGTTGCTAGTGTTTTGTAGGCTTCTAATCTCATTGAAGAAAAGTACTGTAGCGGTCCCTGAGGTGTAAAGTCTTTTTGTTCTCCATTTTTGTTTCCCTTTTAAATAAAACTATGACGTCTTTCAAGTCATTGAACAATTCTTTACTGTTTAAGTCATGTGAATACAGTTTTCCAAGCACTGTGGACTTAATATTGATTTGGGAAAACTGTTCCTTAAAATGTATATCCCCGTCATTTATGTACGCCTCAAATTTACAGAACCCAAAGCGTTTTTTAACTCTTTTATGTTAGAGGAACGGCTTGAAATATCAACTGACAATTTGTCTAAATTTCTATTAGAGAACGTCGCATTTCTTGCTGAACGGTTAATGCAGAATCGTCTGCATACCTCTGGCAATGTGCGGTTCCTTCTTATCCTTTTTGTTATATTGACACTCTATTCATTACATACCTGCTCTGCCTTAGTAACGACATTGTCACACAGCTCATACTTCCAAACTTTTAATTTGTCAGTTAGCGTCTACAGAAGTGTCAATGTTTTATTTATCCAAGGCATAATAAAGTATTTTAACACGTTATGCAAAAAGTATATTTTTATACATTAAAAATTTATCGAAGTATTTTAACAAAGCCAGAAAGTTACCAGGATTTGGATCATTTCTAATTGACTATGTCCTATCAGTGCCAGATTTTGTTGTGCAAGAGTACAGTTTGTACTGTGGAAATGGCCCGTTTGAGGATTTTTTCCATGTCTTAACTGATTTACTCATTTGTTCCTGCAGTAGATAATCAATAAGTCCCTCTTTGTTTAAAGAATGTTCCAATTCCTTCCATTCAAAAAACACAAAAGCGATGAGCGGGACTATTTTGATGATCCTGAATGAGGATTTAACTTTCGCCACGATTAAAACCTAGTTTTATTATTGAAAAGGCTTCTTTGATGATAGTTTTTTTTTGTGGAAATAAAGAGCAACAAAAGCAAAAAGAGATGTTTTGGTTGGAGAAAAACACATCCAAGTGCGATTTACCTTTTCGCAATTTTACAAAGTTTTATCAAACCAATACTTGTTTAAGGATCGTCCAGCTTCATCTTCATGAAAATGGCTGTCCTTGTTCTGCAACTGATTTGTTTCTCTACTCACCATTATATCTTGGAAGGATGGAGATTTCTCGCTTGGCCAAGCTCCCATATCTTGTAGAGCATCGGGAACACGGTCTACATTGTTGCTAGTAATGTTCTGTCCTTCATCGCCTGTAATTTCAAGACTGTATGGTCCATCATTCATGGTACTAGAACCAACTGAATCTTGTAACTGTACTTTTGACACTTTCACAGTTTGAAGTATTCACGTCGTTAATTTTACTGTATTTATCAACAGCCTCGTCGGTAATAACATCCGTTTTATGATCGCAAGTTCATTCCTTGTTGATTGTAAATTTTGACACTCGGGGTTCAATTTTCCTTGAATAAAAAACTTCATAAACTCTTTGGAATTTGGTTTTTTAATCTTATATTCCTGTAGTTCTTAACAAAGTCATATCAAAGAAACAAGTTGTTTGTAGTTTTGTAAACTGAAAACAATTTTTTCAAGTCTATGCTCACTTTGCCACCCTCCTGGCTATGCTGCCCCCAGCTATGCCTCTGATTGTCCATCAGCTTTTAACTAATTAAAAAAATAAGGAATCTTCATACAGTTATGCGTTTTATGTTACAACTAACAGAAGATTTTTAAACAAAACTTTTAACACAGGAAATTTTAAGCTCCTTTGCTACATAGGTCACCTTGTACATTTAAAACATTTATCATACCTCTCGAAGAGTTTTTGAACAAGCTTTCAGTTTGGAAAACACATTAAATGTAGTTAAAAGGGGGGAAAGGGCAGGGCTGTAACTGAATGACTGAAAATTTCCTACTTAAAACTTGCAAGCACCTGTTGTTTTTATGGCATTAGGCAGTTCATTGTTATGGAGAAGCTAAATGTTCCAACACGCCCCTCCTGCAATTTTGTAACAGTTGTTGAGACATGTTAACTGGGTCATTTAGCCCATCATCCAATGCACACACTTCCTGAAATTACTAGACGCCTGATAAGGAAACATGTGCATTGGACTACAGCCAATAGCCCAGTTAATGTCTTACAAATATGACAACTGCAGCCATGAGAATTGAATTTTATACTGGAGATGGTGAATCACTGTAAGGCTAGGTGGCTACCAGATGCGGAGTGAAGCGAGCAGAGCGTAGTGGAGTTGAGCTGAGTCACTTAGGGGCCGGCAATAGAAAGCGAGATACTGATAGAATTGCTAGTTGCTGAGTATGGTTGTCAGTGGGGAAAGCGGAGTCAGCTTCCAAACAGACCTCAGCCGAGGCAAAGCTGAGCAGAGTGGACCTGTGCGACATTGCTTCACTCAGCTCCACTTCTGGCGGCCACCCTTTCATTGGAACAACATTGTTTACGTTTAACATGCTCAGTCCGCTACGTTCAAATTCACTCCACTCCATTTCTGGTGGCCAATCCATTCTATAGACTGAAGTTTACTCTTTGACACTGCATATGAAATCCAGGTTTCACCCCTCGTTATAAAGTCATCTCTGTCCTCTCAATAATTATTCAAAAGAATAGTGGCTTTTTTTCTTCATCACTAAGACAGTACAATGTATCAACTTCACTCAAATTTTTGGCACTATAGACGAATGATAATTTCAGATACTAGTGCAAGAAACAAACAAAAAATTGTCACCAACTTTACCAAGTGTGACACGCTGATCCTGTTTGATGCTTTCGTTGAAACACTGCATCAAATAATCCATGACAGATTAACAATCAGCTCAATCATCAAGGATGTTCTCTTGTTGCACTAAAATTGTGACACCACTGCTGTCTATTGACGAGTCATTCATTATATCTCTCTACACATCATTGCTCTGGTGTTAAATCTTGCCCTATCATACTTCTCCCCAGAATCACTTCCCACATGGCAGCATTTTTTTAAACATGCACCGATCTATATAAAGATTAAGAACACACTGGAAACTCACACAGAGCTACGTAGATACAACACCGACTGAAGAGGAATAGACACATTGGCCATGCTACACACTCTGGTTGTGAAGAAAACGGGTATTACTTTCCAAATAACCTCACAATTGTGTATATCATACTTAACCACAACTGGACTGAAGTATTCCTGCTTTCACTAAAAAGACAATTAACTAACCTGTTTCAATAACATCAAATTTTTTTAATGGAACCTCTGACAAGTCTTCCATACACCACTTCCAAAATGCTTTGAATGGTGAACTCAAGACACTAGTATACCAAATTACTTTGAAATACATTTTGTTCCATGTACTTATGTGACTGTGTAATCTAACGATACATTTCACTTTCTGAATAACAGAACCGTTTAGTTTTTAATATTTAAAACGATCTGATTTCTCCTTGGGTCCTGTTTTGTGAGTTTTGATGGGAGGTCTACTTTCATTTTGTTGTCAATGATCAATGAATAAGGACATTGCTCACTCACCTCAGTATGAAGGGGAAAAATATAGCCTTCCAGTGGGTTCCAGGCCACTGCAGAATTGTGGGTAACGAGCGGGCTGATGAAATCATGAAAGCATCTGCGAAAATGCAGCCAAATCAAATGCCACAGATGTCCCTATCAAAACTAAAGCGTGACGTGATGGGGATGATCCAGGAAGAATGGAAGGAGAGATGGAGACAAGCAAGCACGGGGAGACAGCTCTTTGAGCTACACCCAACACCAACAGACCACAAGCTCTATGAAGGTGTCCAAGAGAAATCGCCACCTTTGCAGCAACGGCCAGAATGGGACACATAGTTACACAATATTTGTTCCGATTTAAACTGAGCACCTCCCTGAACTACGAAAACTGCAGTGAGCAAAAGGAGGAACCACTGGCTCATATTCCTGGAATACACTTCCATCAATGGCAGGAGAGATGGACTGAGAGCACTTATTGGTGGCAATGGGAAGCTGGAAGATGACCTCAGGACCAAGGCTTTATGGGGTCTGGCGGCTGCGGTATACTATGGACATCGGGATCACTTGATGCTGGATGCCTGACCGAAGAAGTAAGAAAATCTGATTGAATGTTTTCTGTGCTTCTGAACTGCAAGATGATAACAATAGATACTCAACAAAAGATGATAGTTTCATAAACTTTCCATATTTACTGTAATTTATTGTGAATATAAATTTATAGTCAACAAAATTTATATTACTGAAGATGTTTTAGTCCACAAGTTTTGTTGTCAGAGGTCATATGACCACATAATATAGCACAAACTACATAAAATGACAAGTGGTAAGACATTATCAACCAGAATTGGTGAAATGCAAGAAAACAATAACAAATGGTTGTAGAAACTTTGAAAGTCTAGAATCAACTTCCGCACTCAAACAGGGAAATGTTCATATATTGTGCACAAAAGTGTATCAAGTTCACAATATAAATACAACATATGGAATACATATGTATCCTGTGTGGAGAATCAAAATATACTTTCTAATACTATAATGTGCACCAATCAACCCACACCATAAATCTGTATTAGTAGTACTTGAAAACCTTTGATCAATGTTCAATACCACTTTTTGATCTTCCAATTGCACATACTACTAGCAGCTGGCAGCCATACAACCACCACACTAAAACACAAAAGCCGTGCGGTGTGCCTTGGTCCTTAACTGTAGAGCAGAGGTTTTTTTTTATATAACTGCACATACTTATGACCCTCCTAGAGGGAAGAGGAGGATAAACTCAGTTATTCACTGTTACTGTTTCCTCATATAATGTTGATAAAATTAAATAAACAATGCAAATATTTATAACTGCACATAACTTTTTATTTAGTTTACTTTAAAATATTTTTGTTTACATTTGCATGCTGAGTGTAATTCAAACAAACAAAAATTGGGTATATTCAACAATCCCTATTGAAAAATTTATTTTGATTATTCAAGACATGGAAACTCTTGACACAAGTATTAACGTTAAATCAAAAATTGACTTTCAATGATAAATATATGTATTATTTATTTGAGTCTGGTACACACGATTATAAAAATAATAGCACATATATGAATTATATTTAACTTATATTACAACAAAAATAAATAAAAGGGGTTAACAACAAAACATTTCTGTCACAAGACAAATACAAAACAATATATACAAGACAGAATGCCCATTTACATCCAAGAGGTCAATCTTCACATTATCAAGATGCAGGGAAAAGTACATCAGACTAGTAGAAACTGTGCCAGTCAAAACCTTCAAGCAATTTATTAAATAAAACTGGGATTAGAACTGTTTTACTAGTATTAACACTATACAATCTGCAGTATACCTATATATTTTCATGTTCGTTACCACTGTAAAAAGAAACCTGCATCACAACCCCAATAATGTTGTGTGACAGAATTGCCCCAAATTTGCAAACATTAAAAATGGAATACTGATTTTTGGATATCAGTTACAAAGTTTGCTGCTTTGGTCGGAAGTTATAACATGAAGAGATATGTATGTTAAAAAACATTAAAATAACAGTATACATTTTTTATTTATTAAAAATTTATTATACAGCACTATAAAACCACACCATCATACTTTCAATTCAAGTTACATTGTAACCTTCATATTTAAAATAAAAAGTGTCAACAGCCAATCTTTTGTATCTCTTATTCAAATCACACTAGAAATACATTCAATCTTCATGCCATAAATAATTAGATGTTCGTTTTTTTTATCATCAATTCTAATACAAAATTTGTCATTTTACATTAAAAAATACAATGCAATCTTACTTTGATGATTGTAAGTACAAAATAATTACATATAACTGCAATATGATTTTTGCACTTATAACATACATCATGAAATTTGTATTCACCAATGTTCCATATTTTAAACATTTTCCTCTTATGTACCCTAACGCCTCTTCTAAAACATCAAAGATTTAGAAAGGAATATGATGTACAATACATGGCAACAGGTAACACACATCTAGATTTAAAATATGCCCGCAATGTTGAGAAAATGAAAGGTATGAATGTGATCATGTATCACAATGCTCCATGGCAGCAACAGTACTGGATTACCTTCTTTTAACACTGGTTTACACTACAAGTGACTGCAATAGTCACTGTAAAACGTGTTTACTCAAATATAATTTTTTTTTATAAATACAGCTACACTATTAATACTTTACATTTCTAGAAAAGGATTTATCTGAAAAAGAAAACTACTGTGTGTGTGTGTGTGTGTGTGTGTGTTCAATCACTTTCTGCTACAGTTCGTATCTTGATATATATAAAGTATTTAAAATTTATATTTATATTACCTCAAGATTTTATTTTACCTCAAATAAAATCTTGAGGCAATATAAATATACATTTTAAATACTATATATATATATATATATATATATATATATATATATATCTCTGACTTATCATATACAATTCCTGTAAAAAGAAGGCAAAAAAGAAACTAATTCATTAAACATATTATACAAATTCCATCAATTAACTAAAAAAAAAGGAACTACCTACAGTAAACAACCACTGAGAAAACATCACAATAAATATAACAGACAATTACTTGTTACATACCGTATATTGCCAACGCGGTATTTTTATTTATATATATATAAATAAATAATAAGACACGACAAACATGTATAAAAAAATATTAATTAATTAAAAATATGGATAAAAATAAAAATAATTTATGTGGTTACACTATATGTTACAACTACTTGAGCTTTGGATTTTTATTTCATCATACAATGCTTGAGTAAATTTTTGCCTAGAAAGGAATGCAGATTGGGAAGAGAACGGTTAACAAGGAATGAACACATTAAACTAGCCAATTAAGGTCTATTTATTTTTCTCAATTAATATGTATATGATTCTATTGTACCTCAACTGCTGCCTTTACAAAATCAATGTTGATGTAAAATGAACAAACTTTAAAAAATTAATTTACCTACATTTAATACAAGTACCATTACAAAAACTATATAATGTTCTTACATTTAATGGAATAATGCACATTCTAGCTGAGGAAAGAAATATGACAGGTACAAACTGATGTTTTTTTGCCAAGGCCGGCAATACAAAAATATGCACATCAGGTCAAAGTTATTTAGTTCAGAACAAAAATAAAATTACATTAATTAAAGTAAATTTAATTTTAAATAATCTCAAAAATTCACATCTAAGATTTAATAAGTTTTGCTTCGTGTGGTTGATACCAAGCTGTATAGTGTACTTAATGTGAGGCACATTGTACACCTGTCATTTCTTCATCGTCATATGCTTCGCCACGAGCACCATCCGTACGCCGTTCGTTTGGATCATATTCATGGAGATCTACCTCCTCTACATCTTCACCTGAAGGTATCTTAACTACTGGACGTTGTGGTAATAATAATTCAAGCTCCTAAAACATAAAGAAAATTTTAAATAACATCCCTTATTAGAAAATATGCAAAAATAACACTTCACAAGTACTAATGATTATCACAGTACGTATGGTTACTCTAATACTGTCATCATATGTACTAATATATGAATTATGCTCACTATATTGATACAATGATGAATAAATCGACTGCAATACCCACTTACTTCATATTTACTCAAAATGGGTACCTGTACAGAACAAATGCTACTTATCTTTGAATGATTCTGTACCTAAACATTCATTTTCTAGACACTATAAATATAAATTTTAAAAATCTAGTTGTCCAACTGGTTGTCCCCAGATGAGAAAACAAAATAATACAAAGGTGAAAATCTGAACTTTATTTATTTATTTATTAAAACAGAATTAGTATTTTGTGGTCCTTGTCATCAGCAGTTAAGAGTAAAATGCGAATTTCACATAATTTCTTATAGTATTACACACTTCAGTGTTCTGTAATGTTATAGTGGAGAGTAGTACATTGCTTCAGTCTTCCCATTGAGAATGCACTTTCATCTGTTGCATCTGTGTCAGTCTACACTTTGTTTTACTTTAGTGGATAATACACATAAACAGCATGTTAAATTACAGATCATGTTAATAATTACTAAACGTATATGTCTGATAATTATGAGTACATTGCTTCAGTCTTCCCATTGAGAATGCACTTTCATCTGTTGCATCTGTGTCAGTCTACACTTTGTTTTACTTTAGTGGATAATACACATAAACAGCATGTTAAATTACAGATCATGTTAATAATTACTAAACGTATATGTCTGATAATTATGTGTTCTTATTGTATTTGCATAATCTAAACCACACCCTTTGTGGAAACACGTGCTCAGTTTTTTCAAAGTACATTAGGCTTTTCGGGTCCAGAGTTGCGTTAAGCAGAAAGAGGCTGAGGTTGTTGGGTACAGAAATAACATAATACACCACATGAGGCTAACGAAATTGGTTTTATTTTGTTAAATATGTTGCAAATTGATACAAGAATAACCAACAATAATTATTAAGATTTCAAAATGGCGGCGATGGTATTCCGCACTTGACCTTGTTCAAGGTTAATTAAATATACTTTCTGATTAGATGTAAACTACTTCCTTTAGCCTTGTTATTACCATCATAAACAAAATCATAACTCTCTTTATATTTTAATAATAATAATTGTTAACCATTATCACAAACCAATGCTTCAGGTTATATTACGTTGATCAACATAGTCATGTACTCTCACTTTCTCACTTACTTTGACTTTACACATATTTGTGAAATTTGAGCTCATTTAGTAATTTTGAATTTAGATAATATTAATATAGGGCTTTCCTGAAAATGATGTGGCGTAGACTCCTCCTTAGTTGTTCATGGCGGTTGGCAGGTGTTCGGCCGGTTTTCGTGCTGTCATATCTCCCACTGATTCCAATTTAAATGCATTTTTGTTTGGTACACTGCTTCTACTAATAGTTATTGTTAACTTTTGATGCTGATTATATCATTTTTATGAAGTAAATGTTACATTTTCGGCAGAGAACTGCCCACTGTAAACGGCAAGCGTATATGCTCGCTGACTGCTTTTGAAGAACTGGGGCGAGGCCGACACAATTATTATGTAAAACAGCGGTGTCTGACGTCATGGTGCATTGTTCTTTTCGCCAACGCCCGGTATAACACGTAATTGTTTTATGTCGTCATTGTTTGGTGGTGACGATTTGTTTCAGTGGGCCAATGAAAAGTTCGTATTGTCAATTTGTAGCGCCTAAACCGCCATTACACTTGGTTAATTTCACTCGTACTCTGCTGACCTTGGATCGGCTCCCCTCTGGTGAATTTGCGTATCTACTGGGACTTGTGTAAACTAACTTTGCCCTTGTTAATATGTATGAACACAATAAAATTTACAATGACAATATGCCTCATACCATTATTCTGGTACAGGTAATTCTGTACTGTTACAAAACCCCCTCAATGAAAGGTTTGGTGTCGAGACACAAAAACTTTCATTGACTCATTCATACGTTCTAAAAGGATCAGTTCAGATATGTGCCACAACCCCCTGTAGTGTTAATAAAAAGAAATCTCAATCACTTACCCTTGGTCCTATAGTGTCGATCGTACCTGTCTGACCTTACTGGACTTCTCCTTAGAGATCCCTACACCATAAGGCCATGAGGCACTGCACGCTCCTGTTCTGACGCTCCGGCCAGCGCAGGACCGCGGTCACACCACCATAAAACTCTGAAACATTCAATACAAAATTTTAAAATAGTGGCCTCATTTATCTACATACCCGCAACTGATATGTCTCCTCTTAGATGCATTGGTTTGTGATTAGAGGCGTTGGTTTTATTTATTTATAACATTCCAAATAACTCAAAATTATAACAAGATTTAAGATAGATCATCCTTCTACTCTTCAACACTCCTACATATTTATATCAATTGCTCTGACTCCAGTCAATATCAATTTGCTTCTTTCATCATAAGAAATTATACTCTTATACTAAACACAAAACGAATTTTTTACTCTCAAACAACTACTATTTTTATTCCTTTACTTCAAATAACATCAGTGTATTTAATTATCATAGCAGCACTTCAAAACTATCTAAACTTCTTTACTCATTTTCTTTACGGTAATTTTCCTTTTTATAACAGGATCATTTCCAAAGAGTTGTTAACCCAACATAAAATTTAACATTATTAACGTCACTATCCCTGTAGTAACCTCCTAGCCTATTGTACCATCAACATAATAAAACATTGTACTTCATAAAACATTAACATTGAACAATTCACATTACTTAATTCATATTTACATAACGTACCAAAACTTTAATAAGACTATTACTATCAACTCTCTATTAACTTTTATCATTTAACATTCATTTAGATTCTATACAAAAAAATTTCAAATTTACCATCAATCCCTCTGTTACATTACCTTTCTACCATGAATTTTCCTTTTTCTAACCTTTTTATCCTTATTAGTTTGGGTGACTCTCTATTATTCATTATTCTCTATCTCTTATTTTGGCATTTGTCAACCTAACCTTACTACCCCTCTTTTTTCTACTAACCGCTTCTAACCATTAATATAATATGACACCAATATCTCTATAATAACCCCCTTCACAAATCCCATTTAAAACCTCTGGCACCGCTCATTTTGTCTTTTATAAGGATGTATGTTACCTACCTGGCCATATCCATTCCGAACCCTTTGCCCTCCACCAAATATCGGCACACACTCTAACCCAAAATTGCTCCGCCTGCCACAACGTTGCACGCTGGTCCCTTGCCATGTCGCTCGTTGATCACTCCTTACACCGGATCCTTACTACAAAATATCATCATCATCAACATATATAATTATACCATTCACATTACTCACCTCTACATATAATCACTAACCACTGTGTCCCTAAAATATCTAACACCTCTTTATATATTATCTGTATCTCAACACTTTATTTTCACTAACTCCCATTAACTTTATTTAGCTAACTCCAATGCTCTTATTTATCACTATTCCCAAACCTCTTTACAACATTTCACCTTAATATACCACTAGAAAATTCATCACTTATCTACTAACAACAATACCTCTCAATATCCAAATATATAATCATCTACTAACCATTAGACTCTGAATTCCCTAATATCATTTAAAATCATCAACTTCCTTAAATTATTTAAAATTCTACCGTACATGTTTACATAAAAATACATAAAATACACAACAGCAAAAATACACAAATACATTGACATTAATATACACAAAAATATACAATCCACATAATCATTAAATCATTTACCAAAACTCAGTCATAAACAGTCCATCTTAAAACACTGTTCACATAATTAATGTTCATAACACAATTAGAACAACTAACCTCCATCGTCAAATAACAATCGAACCTTAAAACTATATACATGGTTTAATATTAGATATTTTATACTAACATCCTTATACATGCACCAACTATTCAAATTTTTATCCGTTTCCACAAATTCATATAACTCCTGATCGGGTATGTTTCTGTCACCTTCAGTAAAATCAGTCATAATTATGTATTTTACGAAGTCATTATTCTCATTGTTATCAACATCATCTCCTACTACCTCAGTTTCAATACAAGGTAAGTACTTGCTATTATTTTCACTTCTCTCTCCACCTAACCTTTCTATAAACTCTTCATAATTTCTACATATCTTAAAAATTTCTACTTCTGTTTCTCTCAATATATCTCTCACTATCATACCATCTCTCTCTCTTAAAACATCTCTCATAATAATACCTCTCCCAACAACACTTCTCTCTCTCAATATATCTCTCTTTACACCCACTCTTTAAACCTTCAAAACACACTATCATTCCCTTATTATTATATTCTATTCCCCATAAAATTTCATTATTACTACCAACATCCACACTATTATCTCCTATTACCATATTTTTATTTATTTTATCATTTCCACTACTACTTACCTTGTCATGTTTGTTTCTATCTAATCTGTCTATTTCTCTACTCTTATTTTCTAACTCTATCTCATTAATTATCTTGTCTAATTTCTCCTCTAATTGATTCAATTTATTATTCAATTGACCGTTTTGTATTTGCATTAACTGAAAGAGATCTTCCAGTGAAACCTTATTCATAATAGGCGTTGAGTTCGCCTGTGGTTCACTCAACATCAATGATTCTGAATTTGTATTTTCTACGTTAATGCTTTCGTTATCTGCCATTTTGTCGTACTGATGGTACTAAATTTTGTTATTTGCTATGCACGTCTCCTTATACTATATGTAACTTCCATATATAACCTCTCTTTTTATGCTTATTTCTTTACCCTTCTACCTCCGCTTTTCTGCTTATTTATATAATTTTTTATTTTATATAAAGTCCCAGTTCGGGTGCCATCTGTTAAATTACAGATCATCTTAATAATTACTAAACGTATATGTCTGATAATTATGCGAGTCTTATTGTATTTGCATAATCTAAACCACACCCTTTGTGGAAACACGTGCTCAGTTTTTTCAAAGTACATTAGGCTTTTCGGGTCCAGAGTTGCGTTAAGCAGAAAGAGGCTGAGGTTGTTGGGTACAGAAATAACATAATACACATGAGGCTAACGAAATTGGTTTTATTTTGTTAAATATGTTGCAAATTGATACAAGAATAACCAACAATTATTAAGATTTCAAAATGGCGGCGATGGTATTCCGCACTTGACCTTGTTCAAGGTTAATTAAATATACTTTCTGATTAGATGTAAACTACTTCCTTTAGCCTTGTTATTACCATCATAAACAAAATCATAACTCTCTTTATATTTTAATAATAATAATAATTGTTAACCATTATCACAAACCAACGCTTCAGGTTATATTACGTTGATCAACATAGTCATGCACTCTCACTTTCTCACTTACTTTGACTTTACACATATTTGTGAAATTTGAGCTCATTTAGTAATTTTGAATTTAGATAATATTAATATAGGGCTTTCCTGAAAATGATGTGGCGTAGACTCCTTAGTTGTTCATGGCGGTTGGCAGGTGTTCGGCCGGTTTTCGTGCTGTCATATCTCCCACTGATTCTAATTTAAATGCATTTTTGTTTGGTACACTGCTTCTACTAATAGTTATTGTTAACTTTTGATGCTGATTATATCATTTTTATGAAGTAAATGTTACATTTTTGGCAGAGAACTGCCCACTGTAAACGGCAAGCGTATATGCTCGCTGACTGCTTTTGAAGAACTGGGGCGAGGCCGACACAATTATTATGTAAAACAGCGGTGTCTGACGTCATGGTGCATTGTTCTTTTCGCCAACGCCCGGTATAACACGTAATTGTTTTATGTCGTCATTGTTTGGTGGTGACGATTTGTTTCAGTGGGCCAATGAAAAGTTCGTATTGTCAATTTGTAGCGCCTAAACCGCCATTACACTTGGTTAATTTCACTCGTACTCTGCTGACCTTGGATCGGCTCCCCTCTGGTGAATTTGCGTATCTACTGGGACTTGTGTAAACTAACTTTGCCCTTGTTAATATGTATGAACACAATAAAATTTACAATGACAATATGCCTCATACCATTATTCTGGTACAGGTAATTCTGTACTGTTACAAGCACATGCAGAAAATTTTCCTTCGTAAGGGTAACTGACATTTGGCGATGATTTATTATGAATTTAACCAATGACTGCAACACCTATGTCCCTAGGTACAGCACCTATGCTTGTATTCAACCAATTTACACACTTCATTCAACATCAAAAACACATATTTAGTATAAATAAATCTGTTTGTATTCTATAGGTTTTACAGTGTCTTCTCTTATACAGCCCACTCCAGGACTTGAAGCCATTTTGTTCACTCTGGCAGGTGTTTGTTTAAATTGTAAATAATAACAATCTTCTTCATGTGCAGGGCTTAGGCATCCAACTTGTTCTGGCTTAACAAATTCTTCAACTGCTTTCTTGATCTTCCAACAACTCTTCTTTCTTGTGGTGTGTATATCATTGCTCTTCTCAGAAATCTACTTTGTGACATTCTCACATGTTCTTTCCAATACAGAATTCCCTATAAATTCATTTTCTCGTGTATACTTTCTAACCCCTCATCCAATCCTTGTAGCACTTCTTAAATAACAACAATAGCAGCCTGACTGAATATTCAGCGAATTAGCAAACCACAATATTTGTTATTCAAAGGTTTATTACTACTTGTGGGTGGAATGCAATTGCATTAGAGTGGAATCATGCAATCATGATCTCAATCATATTTCATTGTGAAATTTAGACCCATTCAATAGGGATGGCAGAAAATGCAATGTAGGTGTTGTCGTTTGTGCTGAGATTACATCAGTCAGTTTACAAGCCCATCAGTGTAGAAGCATTAGTACTAATTTAATGTTTAAATATAAAACAAAAGAACCAGACAAACTGTTGAAGTGAATGGTAAGAGTGTGATTTCAAATATACAAGAGTCAATGTGGTTCAGTCAAATTCAAAAAAAAAAAGACAGGATATCACATGAAGAAAGAGAGAGAGAGACACTACATGCAATGCTGAAAATAAACATCATATCAAAGAATTTAATTGATGCATTGAACTAAAGGGTACTGCATACATACTTAGTAAAAACGTCTGTTTATTGGTGTGTTCATGACGCTCTAGGCTACCAAAAATGGATGACCAAACAATTGATTAAACACTAAGCACAAATGAATAAGTGCCTGTCACGAAGAGCACTGAAACTCTTGAAACAAGGCCAAAGAGAATAAAATAGCAGGCTCGTTCAATTATATCATTTTTATCGAAATGAGTGTGCGCGCGCGCGCACACACATTTAAATGTTCAATTTTAAAAAGGTTGTAACTGTAACCAATGAAAATTTTAAGGAAACACAACATGCTTCACACACCTTTTCCATTTGCAGATATTTTGTAGAGCACTGTTATTAATATTAGTTTATAATAATGGTATCTCAATTTAGTAATGTTTATTGACAAACTAAAGTCTCTAATAGTAACCAGAGTTCTCTAGTAGTTTTTAGGTCGTCATTGAAAAACATTATATACATCTGGGAAACCTACAATTCTTTTATTTTATTTTTGATCTGCCCGGAACAAGGCACAAATTTTGTAGGAACCTATTTCACTTTCAAATCTTCTGAAAATGCAGATCATTTGCAGAAGACACACACAGACAATCTCATCAACAGCCTGACAACAGTCTCCACCAATCAAACTTTTTCACCATTTTCCCCACCTGAGCACCCATAAGAGATGTTTCAGCTCACTTGACACATGAATGCTACCTGTAAACTTGTGTTTTACTAAACGTACTATATTCTTGAAGCATTCAGTAATTGTCTTTCTTAAAAGAAAACAGCGCAGCCTATGTTCTTTACCATCGGCCATCATGAAAAATCACACAAACATAATCACAGACAGTTAATCAAAAACCACAAGTCTGCTCCATAGAATAACACTACATTGCATATTGATTCACTACATTGCCCTGTTAACACCTAATAGAGCATATTAAAAATGACTGCCCATTTTACATGCCACATTCTATTTCCAGTCATTTTTTAGTCTCCATGTATACATTCCACTTGGTCTTTTACACCACACTCTTGACATTTAAATCTGCTAACTTTGTTTACATAGTAGCAGTAAATTCCTAAAATTGCTGCAATGATAAGGGCACCTTCATCATAAATAAAATTAAACTATCATTAACTTTCACTTCTCTTGACAAATAAGACAAATCAACTTGAATATGAAGTTGATTTATTCACTACTATTGCACGTTACCTGATTTATCAGTCTGTCTGTAAACAGTAATATGATACTATGTATCATACTACACTAGTATCTATCATACTATATTGCACGTGTTTTTACACAAAATTTGTTAGTATTGACTACATTATTTCTGTGTTTCATTCTGTCTTGGTTTAACATCTCAAGTTTAGTAACATTAAGATTATCCTCCAACAAGGGAAAAAACTGCACATTGTCTACTTTAGCCTTTGTGTAAGTCCCTGACAACAGACCATCCTGAAACCTTTTGTTTATTCTATGTAGTATACACATTACACAAAATATAAGTGAACACTGAATACGATGTATGAATCAAATTTTCAGGTGGAATGGGGAAGCAATTAATGTTTAGGGAATATGACAACACACTTCCATTCTTTCTACCAATGCCGCCGGTTGATATAGCCACATGAAATGTTACATTCTGATATGTTGTATCAGACTGGAATTAAAGGGAGGAACCAATGTCAGACTGAATAGTAAATTAAATTAAATGTTACCAAACTCTGAACTCCGTCAGCTGATTGTTTATAACTTTTTAATTGTATTCACTCTAAGGTTTACATAAGCCAGCAGCATACAATAAACCAAGGCTCACGCTTAAACTATCCATTCAGTTTTGTTTCTATATCCTTGATTATCACAGTTCACAAAATTCAGTCACTTTTGAATCTTCTCACATAAGTAAGTATACCCTATTATCTTAATTAAAATCAAGATACATTCGGGGATGCATTAAAAACACCAATTACGATGAAAAGATTCCCATGATTAGGTGCATGTATGAGAATGGATTGCTGCTGCAATTACAACAGCAACCCCAGGCAATTATTGGTCCATTAACATCACCAATCAAAGACAATTGGCAAATAACCTTTATCAGTCATATTTAATACTTTATCTCCATCATTGTAGTTATGTTGCTAACACAACATTAAACAATGGCTTTAACTGCAGAACTGACAACAACACGACGGGTAATTGAAGCAGTGCCCAAGTCCATGTGAATAGAAAACAATAACACCATTTTACTAACGGGGCAATCTGACTGGTGCACGCAGACAGTGTTGAGACCATGCCACAGTTTTAAGAACACATTATTACACTAAGGGCTCCCAATTTTCATCCTTATTACCGAAGCAGTGTAATGACCGAGTGGATTTGAAAGTAGATAATTTTTTTTTTTGACACCTGTACAGCTACACACAGAAGTTTATTAAGTTATGTAAAAAAAAAAAAAAAAAAAAAAAAAAAAAAAAAAAAAAAAAAAAAAGATGTATTTACACTTTTTTCATTCCAATCTATTTATTGTTTATGGAACTGCAGATTTCTGAAACAAAGGCAATCTTTTTGATGACGCATTATTAGTCTTAATATTTTGGAAGTATATTAGAAAGAAATATTGTAAGTACATTTTACTCTTGCACAAAATGTTATATTGATTACGCATAATAATAATGTCCACTGACCTTTTAGTGGACAACATTAACATACATACTCTGTGATTCAACTATGGCACCTTTATCTTTGCTTTCAGTGAGGCACTGCCAACTCTTCCATCCTCCGCTTACAAAAGCATAGGGCAGAAACAGCTTACAACAGTCAGGAACATACTTGTAAGATTACCAGAAATTTTATGCATGGCGATCAAAGAAATCACAGATACACAGTGGATGCTGAATCTAATATGAAGTGCAATCACGAAGTTGGCTGATGAAACTATATCAAACAAATAATTTGTCCCTAGCAGTAGGGAGCAGACTGGATTGATGCCACAAAATGAATGCTGTGTATCACCCTAAGACTTCACACCCCATCGTATTACAAAATTTATGTATACAAAAAAAAAATGTATTCTACCTTGATTATGCCATAAAAAATGATGTAACTACTATATCTTTAACAACGAATTATTACAGACCTGACTGACTATTCAACCACTCAACACTTGCATTGCCCACTGCTGGTTCAATATATTATTTTTCTGATTTGTAAAGCATAAAAGCTGTCATTTAATTATTTGGTTGGTTTTATTTAAATTCTACCTTTTAATCAACTATAAACATTTCACAAATTTAAATATATACAACTAATACACACTTACAACTTGAAAAAGTTGCAGATACTGATAAAGGATCCTTAAAAGAATTACATTATAAAAAATTGTTAAATTTAAAGCAACAACTGTACTATACTGGCCAAACCAAAAATTTGGCTGCTCATAACTTACAAATATAAAATTACCTTTAATTTATTTTCATTTGCAAAATGGTTGTCGGGAAAATTTACATCAAACTTAATGTACAAGTTTCCCTTTTCAAATGGATTTTTATGATATGGCATGCCTTCGCCTTGAATTCCTTTAATATCTCCTGTCAAAAAAAAAAAATATATATATATATATTATTGTTCTGCACACTGCAGACAAAACAGTATGCAGTAAATTGTACATGTTTCACACAAAACATTGGCACAACTAACATAAATAGCTTTTGTTTGTACTAATTTTGTTTATTTTGTACTTTCTAATAATAAAACAAGTAGAGCTTTTAACAAAAAGTCAAGACAACCCCACTTGACATTCAAAAATGGAGGTACATACAATAAATGCTGTCTAATAAAGTATTACAATAACAGGCTACTGGACAACTGGGATGAAAATCCAACACAGTCACTGACAAAGTTGTTGGTCCAAAGATACTGGAACATACTGCAAAAGAAAATCTGTTCAAAGACATTACATTCCTAAGTTATGTGGCCATAGTGTAATGGTTAATATGCAGGATTACTATTTTACATGGGTTGAATGCAATTTATTTCCACTGCAGGCCAACATAATCAGACATACTTCCTTACCAAAATCAATGGCATATCTCAAAGTGGATAATTGTGCCAGTAAAACCTCTCAATGTGGCCACTCAGATTGTATTAGAACATAAGAGTCCAAGTAAAATCAGCACTGAACAGATTTTCTATACCATAAAGATCCTAAGTGAGCAGAAGTAAAATCACAGGTTCTCAGAAGTGTTTAACATATTTCTAATAAATGTAAGCCCCACCAACATATTTCATTCAAACTTACCTGTATTACAATGAATGTAACTGTTCTTTTGATTTTGCCTTTAAAATGATATCTTTATTTTTCTATATATTTTATAGTTTTTTTTTTTTTAAATTACTTTAGTTTATCTACAGGCAGTTTTTGTTAAAGAGTTAAAAGAAAATTTCTACATTTTTCAAAATTTACCATGAAATTGAAAAACATGGAAAATTTAATAACATATAAGGTATACGAGGTGTGATCAAAAAGTAACGATAATCTTTGAATTGCGCGAACTGTATCGTGTTAAGCGAGGTAATTTTTGTTTTCTAAGGGGTAGTTCTGCCAGTGACGCACGTATCAGGCGGGAAGCAAGGTGCGATGCTCACTGTGTTTGGCGAGTGAATGAGTCAGACGTACTTCAGTGTGTTCGGTGATGTTTTGTGTGGTGAAATGTCGGATCAGAGAATTTGTCTAAAATTTTGTGTTAAAAATGGAATTAAGTGCAGCAAAGCTTTCAAAATGTTAAAGAAGGCCTTTGGCAACGATACTATGTCACAACCGCACGTTTATGAGTGGTACAAATGCTTTCAGGAAGGCCGAGAAGACATTGAAGACGACACAAGGTCTGGGCGTCCTAGCTCATCAACCAATGATGAAAACGTGGAAAAGTTAAACCGCTTGTGCCTACCAATCGCAGAATCACCATTAGAGAGGTTGCAGAAAAAATAGGAATCTCGTATGCATGCAAAGCGATTTTTACTAATGTTTTGAACATGAAACGCGTGGCAGCCAAATTTGTTCCGAAAGTGCTGAATTTTCAGCAAAAACAGCAGCGCTCAACAAATGCTTTCTGACATCGCTGACAACCCAGACTTACTCAAACAGGTCATAACTGGTGACAAAACGTGGGTGTATGGCTACGACGTTGAAACCGTCCCAATGGAAGTTTTCTGAGGAGCAAAGACCAAAAAAAGCACGTCAAGTTCGGTCAAATGTCAAGGTCCTTCTAACTGTGTTCTTCGACTACAACAGAATTGTTCATCATGAATTCTTACCGTCAGGTCGTACAGTCAACAAGGAGTACTACCTACAGGTCTTACGCAATTTGCGTGAGGCAATTCGGTGAAAACGACCCGAATTTTGGAGAGACAACTTGTGGATTTTGCACCATGACAATGCACCAGCGCATTCCGCTTTACTTATCCAAGAGTTCTTGGTGAAACACAATACTGTTGTGATGCCGCAACCACCCTATTCTCTAGACATGGCTCCCTGTGACTTTTTCCTATTTCCCAAGGTCAAAAGGACACTAAAAGGACATTTTTCAACAATAGATGAGATAAAGGCAAAATCGCAGGCTGAGCTGAAGGCGATACCTAAAGAGGTGTTCCACCAGTGTTTCACAAACTGGAAGCTACGTTGGCATAAGTGTATAATATCACAGGAAGACTACTTTGAAGGGGACAGGATAAACACTGAAGATTGAATAAATTCTTTTTGAGAAAATGACAAAATTCTCATTACTTTTTGATCACACCTCGTATTTTAAAATATCACACAATTATTGTTACAATACTTTTCAATATTAAAAGTCTGATGGTATTTCTGAATTACAAAATCTGAAACATGTTATACAGTATGATACAAGCTTGAAACACTATGACTATTCTGTTTGAATACAATCTGAACTACTATTTGAAGTTGCTGCCTATTACAGATAATACGAACTTCAAGATATAAATGTAATGTTTCCATTAACACCATTTCAGAGGCTTTTTTGGATCCAACAAGTAAATATTTTTTATGTGGGTAGATTACTGGCCCTACCACAACCTGCACAAACTCCATCTGGAGGAAGGGGATGTAATTCAGATATGCTAATAATTCAGGACAGCTAGGATAAACTATAAAAATCAATGTACATACCAAATCGAATACCAGGTGAATATGGCTTTCAAATATCAGCAGACAAGACTAAAACAATGGCATTCAGAGGGAAGCAACCGGTAAGAACTAAGATAGTTATAGATGGAAACACTACGGAATAAGTCCAGGATTTCAATTACTCGGGATGGAACAGAAATTTATCTGGATGTAAAATTAAACAAATTTAGGAATATCTGTGCAACAATTCACACATGCCAGTTTTGATGTGTGGAGATAAGTTTATGAGGAGTACTCTGGGCTGTACCATTCTTGATAGAAAGAAGAATGTGGATATAAGGACGGAACTGGAGGTCGACCCATTGTTGGAACAGCTAAGGAGCGACAAAAGAAGGTGGTGTGAACATTTGGGAAGAATGGTGAGTAACAGGATTCCAGTGCTAGAAACAGAATATAGACTGGTGAGGAAGACAGATGTAGGTCCACGAGAGAGAAGTCGGTTCTAGAACTGATTCAGGATGAGCTTAATCCTTGAAGTTCATGATGATGATGACATAAATGTGCAATGAAGAAATATACAATTAAGAAACTTATTGTTAACAAATAGTGTGGCAACAAAGCATTAAATTTTATCTCAAATCATACAAAGTATCGACACCTGTTATTGATAATATGGAAATTCATGATGGTGAATGAAATTTTGCATGTAAACTCCTTGTCCCACCACAGGACACAAGTTAATCTAAAGGATCCCCACCATCTTACTCATATGCACAAACTGTATCTCAATTTTGCATACAATATAGTAGTCATAATAATGAGTCCCTTGAATTTTTACAAGAACTCAGTGACAATCAAAGATGGGAAAAACAGACTGATACATTATAAAGGAAGAATTAATACATTCAGAGAAGAAAGAAATTAAGGCAAGAATAACAAATAACACACTACACATTCCCCTTCCCTTTAGAGAATATTAAAAGTTATTCATACGGAAAATCACTGACCTGGTTTAATAACCTGTCCAGAGGGATGTTTTACAAGTAAATCACGTCCATCCAAATGTTTTACAACAAGACAAAAGCCACATAAGGCCTCAGTCAAAGAAATAGTCTGCGTCATTACAAGGTCATCACCAGATCGCTGGAACTTTTCGTGTGGTTTCTGTTGAAGTATAATTATCACATCACCCGGCTCTAAATCAGGCTGTAATGTAACAAAATTTTACATTAAAATGTTAATACCGCAAATTCACACTACAATCTAGAATGCACGTAAAGTTTTTATACTTTTAAACTTCTTATAATCCCCGTCCCAGGTTTAAGTTACAGCATTGGCTCTTATGGGAGCTGTCGCGCTCTGTCTTACCCACGTTTCTCCTATACTTCTTTCCTTTTCTGTCGTTGCAATGTTGCCATTCGTACCAAATATGAAGTATAAATTTTAAAGAGTTTTAAGTTTTATTGATGTTCTGCATGCTGTGCTGCACATTTCTGTATAAATTACATGTCTGTAACACAATTACCTTCTTCATAAAAAAATATTTTGTAAGTTTTTATTCACTTGTACAAGTTAGAGCAGCATTTCAATCAACCAGTAACTGGTGCCCTAATATAAGGTATATGGAGTTAATTTTTACGTTTTATTAACAATAAATTTCCTTTATTATAAACATATTTTAATAGCTAAAGCATAATAAATAAATTTGTTATTGACTTTTTATCTATGTAATTAAGTAATGCCGTCAGTGGGTATATTAAAATTTTCGGTCTGTGAGGAAGTTTTTTATTTCTTGAGATAGATATATAGTATAAGCGAGAAAGTTGTAGTAAATATAGGGTTGCCAGATTTCAGAGATGAGAAATAGGAACACATGTATCGACAATGAATTTCTTGATTTTATTTACAGCACATTTTATGGATAATATACTATACTCAACACAACACGAGTACTTTTCACTTGAGCGTGCAATTCTCAACACTTTATCATTAAAAAGTACATTCTTATAGAAATCACTGCAACTTTCATCATAATTGAAGTAAGTATACAACTCATTTTTTATTAGATCAACTGAACATCTGTTTCGCTCATCCCTCCGTTTAATGTTCATAATGGAGAAAACTCTCTGTGTGAATGCATTTGATGGAAATATACTCAAAACAAATTTAACTAAAACTAAAAAATTGCACAGATTTGATGCACCAATCAGTTCAATAATGTACAACCATCTCTGTGGTGTTGTCATAGTAGTTAATTTTGCTTTCAACTGTTCATTTCCTTCCCCACAAAACAAATCAGAAACCCTAGTGATCTCTGAATACATACTATCTACACTAAAGTGATCAACAATGCAAAGTGACTCTGCTAATTTTAAAATATTTTGAAACTCGGGTTTTTTTTTCAAGTGATATGCAGTCCATTAAGGACAAAATGATGCCATCACCAAAATCAAACCACTTATTTAAATATTTCAGACACACTTCATACAGTATATATATCTACATTCTCCCAATTCTCTTTGCTTTTCACCTGGGAAAAGGTCCTCCAATTTATCTAACAACTGTTGCACCTTATAACCAAAAAACAGATCACATTTATCCTATGTTCTAACTCTATTTTTATTTTCTCCATCACACAATATACTTCACAAATTGTCAGTTCATTTTTTTCTAAGTTGAGTACACCTGTGGAAAAAATTTCAGTTAAATGCAGAGAAAACTGGAGATATAATTCCACTAATATAATTTGTTTTTCTGAATCAGAGACACCCATCAAGTTTTTTTTAATGAAGTTGGGGCAATCATCTATACTAGCAAAGTACGATATAATTGCAGGAAGATTTTTCAACAGTCTTCCTATGGCAGGCTTTAGGCTTAACCACCTTGTAGGCACATGTCTTAACAAACTACTGTATTCCATATCAACAAATTGAAAGAAATATTTCAATTGAGATACTCTTTTAGCTGAATTTGAGAAATAATTGAAAGTCTTAATTACTAACATTTCAATATCTATGGACACAGCATATTTACAGCAAGTATGGACTATATGTGCACAGCAGTTTGATTTTATTATACCAGGATTTTCCTTAGTAACATCGGTTACGCCACCGTGTGAAATGGAAAATCCCTCTCCAGCTTTTGCAACGCATAAAGTACACTTTGCTTTATATGCATTTCCTGGAACTGGCCGCAATTCTGGAAAATCTTTTTCCCAAACCGGGCGATACACTTGCAGTCTTCTCTTCTGGTTTGTGCTGGTTTCAATACCTAGTTTTCTTTTCGTGGGAGTTGTCTCACTCCCATCCATTTTGAACACACTACTTTTACAAAAGAATCACTTTCAAAACGTAAAATACACCCTGAACCGTCAGGCTGAACGATGGCTTGCGATAAAGTGAAAGAGTTGAGTAATGAGTTGGTCATGCACGCGCTCCAAGC
Organism: Magicicada septendecula; assembly: GCA_034769895.1. Classification (NCBI taxonomy): domain Eukaryota; kingdom Metazoa; phylum Arthropoda; class Insecta; order Hemiptera; family Cicadidae; genus Magicicada; species Magicicada septendecula. The sequence continues at coordinate 285,558,783 of CM068371.1, forward strand.
CTCCAACGAAATGAGCGAAGCCACGTGCCTCGCTCAGAGGCATGCAACGCAGTTCTGACGTGACCGTCACATCCGTCTCACTTGACTGCCATCACATGCTCCGATGCTCCCCTAGCGTGAACAACAGAAACTGCATCAACGTAAAATTTGCCGCTAGATTCAAAAATACAAGTCATTATGCTTCATGTTAAAAATCGGAACATTTGGCGTACGGTTAAAGATTCGCACCGTACGCGGAACAAAATGGGAAAATTCCGTAATGTTCCGGCTAAAACCGTACGTCTGGCAACCCTAAGTAAATAGTCTAAAGTTATTTTTAATGAAAACTCTAATATCCTACTTAAAGTGGTTTGGGCTGTATATACAATTATTTATGATGTTTATTCCTGTCGCTTCTAGGGACAAGTCTGCCATTGGCGCTAAGCTTTGTTGCCAACTTATTTCATGTTAACTCATTTTGTTTACGGGATTTTTTTAATTAATAATTAAAAAAAAATACTTTTACGCAAATTTCATATTCAGTATTAAACAGACAACTCTTGCGTACAAAATATGTGAGACAGTACTTATGGATAAAGTTGACAGGAACAGCCGTTCAACTGAAGACAAACACACACGTTTTTAGAAAGTTAAACATACTATTGTGTAGTCACACACCCAACTAATGAAGGCTGTGGGGGAAGAAACCATAAACCCCGTGAGACCCACCCTTACTATAAGTAAAGTGTTATCTGTTTCCGTTCTTAGCTTAATCCTGATGTAAACAAACAAGTGTGACACATCTGAAACGCTATTTGCTGCTTGAATTAGAGGCATGTCACACTGACAGAAGTAGTACAGATAGGGTACATATAATATTGATACTGTATAAACACATGTAAATTGTAATAATTTGTCCCGACCAAAATAAAATCTGTGTGACAGTGTTAGACCAACAATGAAACATTTTATAACACCAGTTAGTTTTTTTTTTTTATTAACCGTTTAAATATCGCAACAAACAAAAAAGTAAAGTTTATTTAAACAAAAATAGAAGCTGTGATAACTACCAGTGTACTGAATACTATCAGTTGCTGTCAGAGAGTAATTAAATGCCTTCCGTATATGTGTCTGAAGTTGTATCATCACTGGAGTCATCGTTATTGATAAGATTGTTCATTGTCCACAATGTGGGACAGTTGCCATAGCTTATCATCTTCCTTGATTATATGCTGCATACAATGACTTCACTTGTCCGCTGTTGTTTCATTTATCGCCTTCTCAGTAAATTGTTTTATATCAAGCAGCTAATGTTGTGTTGTGACGGGCAACATATCCCTTCAACTGGCTCCATATTAATTCAATACGATTCAAAACGACGTGCCCCGATTTAAATGGCAACTCTGATGACTATGCAGACATTCTGGAAATGCGCGTAATACATTACTGCATGAAGAGTGTCAATGCCTGTGACTAATAGCGTTTCGGATTTGCCACGTGGGTTTGTTTAGATCAGGATTTAAGTAAAAACGGAAGGAGTTTAGAAACAGTTGTTTTTGGCATTCTATTCCAACGACAGTTAGCAGCGATCTGTTCTTACATTTATATGTTTGCTTCTTGTTAATTTATTAGTGTTTGAACTTTTGTGTCAATTTTTCTATAGTGAAGTGTAATATGTATATGGTGCGTTAATTAGTTTATAAGTCTCATAGTTTATTATTTCAGCAATGGAACACGTGTGAGAAAAAGGAGAAAGGGAGAAAGGCTTACGAGAAGAGAAAAACAGACAATTTTAAATGTCCTATTTAAAACTATTGAAGAGGAACATCTCTCCATACGTGCTGCAGTGAAAAAAGTTGTGTGATGTGTGGAGTGGGCGAAAAAACTATTTTTAACATTACAAAGTTAGCTCAAAGTTAACTGAAGTCTCCATGAAAAACAAGAAAATTAAGTAAACCTTACGTCAGCGCAAGAAGATGTAAGTATGATGACTTTTATATATCCGTTTTGAGACAAAAAATTCATCAGTTTTACAGATAATTTACCTCCAAGTCTGAATGCTATAGCCAAAATTATGAATGACGAAGAAAATTTGCCACAAATTTCAAGGAGCACTTTACATAGACTACTTCATGAAATAGGCTTTGTGTATGAAACCAGAGGTAATAACTGTTTGTTGTTTGAACGAGATGACATCATCAGATGGTGACATGACTACTTATGAAAAGTAAGAAACGCCCGAAAAGAAGGAAAGAAAATTATCTATACTGATGAATTGTGGATAAATGTTGGCCAAACCACTAAGAAAATTTGGAAGGACAAAAATATAAAGGGTGTTCGCCAAGCCTTCATGGAAGGACTAACGACAGGACTGAAAGCTCCAGTTTCCCGTGGACCCAGATTTGTATTAGTTCATGCAGGTAGCGAAGATGGCTTCATCAACGGCGCTGAACTAACTTTCCTTTGTAAGAAAAACACTGCAAATGAACATGAAGAAATGGATGGTGAAACCTATGAGAAGTGGTTTATGGAACAACTAGTTCCAAACTGTTCACAAAACTCAGTTGGTGTACTGGACAATGCAAAATACCATTCAAGATATTTAGAGCAGATATCTACAACATCTTGGAGGAAAGGCGACATCAAGAATTGGGTGGATTTACACAATATCTATTGTGAAGAGGAATCTAGTTCGAGAACATAGGCCAAAGTATGAAAAGTACGTAATAGATGAGAAGGCAAAAGACGTCGGAATTGAGATTCTGAGGCTTCCACCATACCACTGCGAGTTGAATGCAATAGAAATGGTGTGGTCTCAAGTTAAACACCATGTAAAGACACACAATACAACTTTCAAGCGAGACGGCGTAAAAAGATTGATATCTGAAGGATACCAAAAGGTTAGCCCCCAAAATTGGAGTAATTTAGTAAAACACGTCAAGAAAGTAGAAGATAATATGTGGGAAGTTGATTGTCTGCAGGATGACGTTGAAGCCCTTATCATTAGACTCACATCATCATCTTTATCTTCCAAATCTCCATCATCTCAAGCTTCAGAAACATCAACAATGGCCGGACCATCAACATCAGGAATGCAGAAATTCATGGAAGGCCTCTGGGCTCCACTGACAGTAAATAATGTAAGTTGAAATACAAAAAACTTTTTTCGTATTCAGGCCTATATGAAAATGTTTACAGACTTAAAGTTATATATAACATATTGCACAGATTTTACATGTTTTTATTAGGTACTAATTTCATGAGAATTATTCGTATATTTATTTAATTTATCACCTATATAATTTTGGTAATTGATATAATTTACAGATTGTTAGCTTTATGCTCTTATGTTAGAAGCACTACACGTACGTACTTTGTAACCGCAGAGCAAAACAGATAACATTCCATTAATTTAACTCCTACTCTCTGCATCAATTTCTCTCATTGGTCGCTACACTCTATATTAAAAATGTTTCATTACCACTTTACTAACTGATCCTCTGGTTGGATTTCGTTTCACTCACACTTCTACGTAATATTACGGTGTTTTTACAGTTATTAGATTTTCTTGAGAAACAATTCTCTTTCGAATTCACTTCTTTGAGTCGATAGAAACTGAGTTTGAAGTATCGTTCTCATAGAAATCCATTGATCCATAATATGAAATATCTTGACAAAAAGAACCTAAGTGTTTGGCAACAAATGTTTTGTTTACATCTTAATATTTTACTGCTCATGGACTCCCCTGGACGAAACTTTCACTTCCCTTTGTATTTCTTTTGTAAGGTGCCGTAACGAATTATACTTCGTTCACTCACTACCCTCTGACGCAAATTGCAAATACAACAAAGCTTCCAATTTGGGTTTAAATCGTTTTAAAGCTTACACTACTTTATGTGAATTTCATATTTCACATTATATTACTATAGTATTGTGTGAGTGAGTGAGTGAGTGAGTGTGTGTGTGTGTGTAACTTTTGACGTCATGTATTTTAATTTTTTTAAAGAATAACATTTTTTGGAGGTTTACAATTCAGTATTATTATACGAGGTGCTATCGGAAAGTTCCCGGACTGTACTTGGCACGGCTGTTGGATGTGACTGTACAACCTGGCGTCCCAGTGTCCGATTCCGTAATACGTAATGAGTCAGTCTGCCAAGTTTCGTTGCATTGTGAGGTTGTGTTCGGTCTACGCGTTGTGTTTTGTAATCGTGTGTTAACGTTCATTTGCTAATTTTATGATGGCTGATAAATTCGAGCAACGCGCGTGCATTAAGTTTTGTTTTAAACTTGGTAAATCGCCTACTGAAACTTTTGCAATGCTTCGAGAAGCTTTTGAAGAACATTCCCTACACAGAACACAGGTTTTTGAGTGGTACGCTCGTTTCAAGGCCGGCAGAATGTCACTTCAGGACGACCTTCCACGAGCAAAACGGATGAAAATGTTGAAAAAATACAACAACTCATTCACGAAGACCGTCGTCAAACAATCCATGAGTTGTGTACAAGTGCCGGAATAAGCTATGGAAGCTGTCAAGACATTCTAACTGAAAATTAAGCATGCGTCGTGTTGCTGCGAAATTCGTCCCTCGGCTTTTGTCTGTGGATCAGAAACAGCGCCGTGTTGATGTGTGCAGTGAACTCAGAGAAACGTCTGAAAATGACCCTACCTTCATCTCCAGGGTCATAACCGGTGATGAAAGCTGGTTTTATGGTTATGATCCAGAAACAAAACAGCAGTCGTCACAGTGGAAAAGTCCACAATCACCGAGACCAAAAAAAGCATGGCAGGTCAGAAGTGCAACAAAAACCATGCTCATTGTGTTTTTCGACATCAAAGGCATTGTCCATCGCGAGTTTGTGCCAACTGGTGTTACAGTGAACTCAGATTTTTATTGTGACGTTTTGAGGCGGCTGAGACAAAATGTGCGACGAAAAAGGCCCAAATTGTGGGAAGACCAAAACTGGCTGTTGCATCACGACAATGCACCTGCTCACGCTTCACTGAAAACAACAGAGGTTTTGACCAAAAACAATATGGCCACCGTCCCACACCCTCCATATTCACCAGATTTAGCCCCCTGTGATTTTTCTCTGTTCCCGAAAATAAAAATTCACATGAAAGGTCACCGTTTTGACACTGTAGAAGACATTAAGAAAAAAACGCAGGAGGTGCTTGACAGCCTTCAGCAAAAGACTTTTTTTGACACTTTCCAGGCATGGAAACAACGCTGGATTCGTTGTATCAATTTGCAGGGAGACTACTTTGAAGGAGATGGGAGCCAACAAAGGCCTAGGTAAGCAAAAAGAATTCATTAGACCTAGTCTGGGAACTTTCTGATAGCACCTCGTATTACATAATATAACATAATTATATTATATATTATATTGGTTGTCCACACCGCTTATTCATTAGATAATATAACAACACCTCCAGTTATAAGTAAAGCTCTTTTTTGGTGATTAATTTCATGTTATTTTCATATAAAGAACTGAGTGATACTACCTCAGCTTACTGTTGACATATGAATATTTACAACATAAATAAAACACTAATAAATTTCACTAATAATAATTTGTAGTCCCTCACTGAAAAAGGTTCATTCCCTGTAGCAGTAATCGACGTCTTAATCGGATGATGTATACTTCAAACGCCTTTAATGTGTGGAATCCACTATCGGCACACACGGAAGTCTGATAACAGTATGGCCCATTTAACCAATGCTGTAACTTAAATGTGGGATGGCCATTACTTTTCAAAATTTTTTATACTCTCAAGATATGTCACCATATATAGGTACATAGCTGTTAATATCAAATACATTCGTTTAAGGAACATTTTAACTCTTCAGATTTTACATTCTTTTTTTAAGTTACAAGTCTCACCTGCTGATCACCTTCACCTCGGAAGTATATCTTGTGGCCCTCACGCATTCCTTTATCAACATGTACTTCCAGTATCTTTGTCTCATTTGAAACCTTCTTACCTTTGCAACTAGTGCATCGATCTTTCTCATTTATAACCTGACCTACAATTTAAAACAAAAGACACACAAAAGAAAAATGAAACATACTAAAAAAAGCATTTTTATAATAACATTTCATATTGTTAATTGCTAAAAATTACACTAACTTCCCATGTTTTGTAGTTCGAAAAGATAAATTCAGCTGCTCTGTTTCTGAGTTTATTCTTTGAATATTTGATCCAAAGAATGTTGTAACATTTTCATTTGCAATAATATTAACCAAATACTATAACACAGCCATACAACATTTAATAACAACACACAGATCTTAATGGCACACAAAATTTTCAATTTAGTACAACTTTATAAAGGCCAATTTAATTAAGTTTCATAAACAGAGCATAGCAATGACTATTTCTTGCTTATCACTAAACCATTGGCTGAAAACTTCGAATAAACCTGGTAGTATACTTCCTAAAGCTCTCTCTCTCTCTCTCTCTCTGTGCGTGTGTGTGTGTGTGTGTGTGTGTGTGTGAGGTATACACATGCCGACTCCTTAACAAAAACTACTTTCAATTCTCCCTTGTAGTGTTTATCCGCTTAATATTCAGTGATAATAAAACTATATTTAAATTATCAATAATATAATACACCATACCTTCTCCGCCACAATCAGGACACTGCATCTGTATCTGCTGCGTCATACTACGGCCCAACTGTCTGAATGTTGTCTTAATTCCATATCCATGGCAAGTACGACAGGTATAGGACTGACCAGACTTTGAACCTTTTCTACATTATAAAGAATAAGCAATTATAGAATACTGTCATGAACTAGGGTGAACTAATATTAAGTCAAGAGTTCATAACTACCAACCATATGCAACTACTATACCATCAGTATTAAGACTCAACGTACGCTTCAAAACTAACAAAAGCCAATTTAAAACTCTTAATTCAAATGAAAATCACACAGCAAAATTCTTATGAATGCACGTATGATTACTATTTTGTGCACATCCAATTTCTTTTTAATTATACAAAAACATTAAATTTTAATCATCACACATATGGTCTATCTGCCTCCTAACAACTTGCCCACAAGAAGTTGTAACTTGTATTTCATCCATCTATTTGTTCATAATAAGAATATACGTTCTTACTTAATTAATAATACATAATAGTTTATTTAATTTATTATGAACTTAAAAGTAGTCAACAATCTATTCATACGATTCTTTCAACACCATGGGTACCTTGTTAAATTCAGACTATTAGAACAGTGGGTACATTGCACAAAGTAACTGCAACAAAAAATACGTAATAAATTGATTTACCTCCGTCTTGTGGCTGCCTGATGATTCTTCTTAACACTTACGCGTTTCGGAACCTAAGGTTCCATCTTCAGAGTGTAAAAGTTTTTAAATCGGTCTAAAGACGTCGTTAACCAATAAACATAATAAAAATAAAATTATTTTGCTAAACATTATGCCACTGATTTATAAGGCCTTATTTATAAAAAATATAAAAAAATTTACTGATTTTGGTGGATGTACTGTATATAATAAAAAAATAAAATTGCACGAACACACAAAATAAAAATACAATTGCGTCCGCACATGGATTGTTGGCGGACATATATCTTAACTATTACGAGAATGAGTACTTGCTTTCAACAAACAACAAATCACATAACAAGATAAAATTTTACAAACGCTATGTTGACGATACCTTTGTCATTTTCGATGGTACCACGAGACAAATACACACGTTACTGAATTACATGAATAATATCAATACAAACATTCAGTTTACGGTTGAAATAGAGTCGAATAATGAAATTAATTTTCTAGATTTAACATTAATAAAACAAAATAATAAATTTTGGTACAAAATATTCAGGAAAACCACTGCAACAGATGGTGTTATACACGCTGATTCCTACCATCCTGTATCACAAAAAATGGCAGCTTTTAATAGCCTTATACATCGGTTACATATTGTACCTCTGGATTCGTTAGATTACGCTGAGGAAGTAAACACAATTAAACATATAGCGGTGGCGAATGGATACCACAGCTCGTTAATAGAACGGTTAATACATAAACATAAGTATAAGACCAAAAAACATGTCTCGATAGGACCAACATGAAGTACATCTCCGTTGAATACACCAACAATTTACCCATGATTTTAAAAAATGCCTTCATTAAACACAATATCCATGTAACGTTCCGCACTAATAATGTCCATAAATTCTTAAGAAACACCATACATAGACCTATGGAGAGAAGAACGGGTGTATATAAGATGATCTGTGATGACTGTGATATGTTCTATATTGGTCAGACAGGCAGGGCCTTCAAAGAGAGATTTAAAGAACATCTGCCTAAAGGTAATTTAAACACAGTTAGGTCTAATTATGCTAAGCATTTAATGACATAATCACAAATACACTGATTTCGATAGCAACTTCATACCATTATATGTGTGCAATAAAGGACGTTACATGAACGCAGCGGAAGAATTCGAAATATACAAGGCCTTCAAAACCAACCAAAGTAATGTATTGAACGACCAACTGGGTTTCAAATCACATGATTTGTATGATAGATTTGTGGGTACGGTGAATATAAGTGAAGGCAACGTCGCAGGTAGATAAGACAATACGACTACAGAACCATCAGTGTGTCGCGATCGATCGTAGAGTGCGCACTCAATGACCCGCGTGTGCGGACGCAATTTTATTTTTATTATGTGTTCATGCAATTTTATTTTTATTATGTTTATTCGTTAACGACGTCTTTAGACCGATTTAAAAACTTTTACACTCTGAAGATGGAACCTTAGGTTCCAAAACCCATTAAGTGTTAAGAAGAATCATCAGGCAGCCACAAGACGGAGGTAAATCAATTTATTATATTATATAGTGGCTCGGATACCTGAACATGGTTTAAAAAAAAAGTTTTGTAGGAAATCTGGGCAATCTAAATGTTCAAAGGAGGTACGAAAATTCAGTTGTTTAATATTTCCTTTATTTTCATTGGTTTACCTTTCCTCTAATTACACTTTCCAATGTCTTACACTTTTTGTTAGTTATATGAGAGATCTTGTAATAATTCAGATAATAAGAAAAATACGAAGAAAGAAAATAAGCCCCGTTACTACCTTTACTTACTTACCTTAGAAGATACCAAAAAACCAAAAGCTCTTGGGTCACCACCACATTTTTATAGGAGGAAATGTGGAAACCGTATTAACTTTCCCCATGAAAACAATTTAAAATAAAAACTTTCCCTTATAACTCCATCCTCACTAAGAAAACTAAGTGCCCCGTTCTCCCAACCAAAAAATCACATACAAAAAATTCCATGCTCTCGGTTTATGATGTCTCTTGCCCACGAAAATCTGTTTTAGCATTATACTGAAAATCTGTTTCTACGATGCTTAATGGAATGTACCATTACAATGTCATGTTGAAGGAAAGGTAATGACTTGGTCACCAACAATATTTCAGATTTTGGTGACCTGGTCACTTTTTAATGGCTACACTTGTGATCTAACTTTTCTCTGATAATTATGAATTTAAGTGATTTTAATTTTATTCATTATTTACTGTCTAACTTTCTTCGGGCGCCATCTTGCATTTGTACCAATTACAAGAAACAAAATAGGTACTTACTATTTCGGGCCAGGTTCTTTTCGGCGAACTCAAAAGCAGAAATGGTTGTCGAAATAAAGAAAACCTTATTTGTTCCCATGAATTAAATTTTATTGGTTACTAAAGTACTTCAATTTCATCATAAACAAATTATTTTTTTCTCCCCCTTATCCATTATAAAATTCACATTCTACTATAGATATTTGTCATATAGTTATTCTAATACAAATAAAATTGAAACATGTTTGAAACAAATACAAAATTTAAGAAATAAAATTTAAACTAATCTTTAAAAACACAAACCAGCCTTCTTTGTCTACCTACTTTCACTCACGCACACACACACAGTTACCCAAATGCCCTTAGAGATCTCATTTTTGTTTAATAGTTATTTCATTATAATTTTGATTAGCCCTGGTCTTGTTAAAATTTATTTTATTTATTGGTTACTTAGCTGAGTTTGAGTCTTGAAGACGTCACATTTTCACGCGCACATTTGTTATTTTTAAACTGATGATCTCCGAAAACTGTTCTTGTATAACGAAAACTGTTATTTACGTATTTCTGTAAGAATTTTACTTTTATCACATTTTAAATCTGTTATTCACATGTTTTACTGTTTTGCGGGCGCGACGAAAATTACGCCCGGTCGGCAGACGCGCTGATTACTTTTGTCTGTAGTTGTTAGTTGTTCATGGCCGACTGAACAGACGAACGGCACTATTTTGTGTAGTTGCCGTGGCTGTTTTACTAACTTCCATTGTTTTAAGTCCTGGTATCCCTACGCCAGAAGTAGGGTCGCCTGACACTCCTGAATTCCAGCGTTATGTAAGTACTGACGTAAGATCGTTCGATTGGATGTTACATAATCTGTTACACAACTTGTAAGTCACTGGAGCTGACCTTGACACATTTTCGCTTGTTTGTCTTCTACGTCTTTATGATCCATGAACAATATTTACAATCACTCCTGCCAATTTCGTTACCCCTAAAATTTACCTTTATTCTCAATTTATGTTTATATCTCCCAAAATTATTATTACATCATAAAATGTTATTTATTTTTATTAAATACAATGTTTTCTTATATTACCCCAGGTAGGCCAAAATGTCCCGTTACAATACCCCCTCAATGAGAGGTTTTTATGCCGAAGCATAAAAACTCTCATTGACACATTCATACTTGCTAACGGGATCAGCCAGGATATGTCGCCACAACCCCCTTTACGGTTTACAAACAAAAAATATAATTAACTCACCCTTGGTCCAGTGACTGTGACCGCACCTGAATGACCTTACTGGACTTCTCTCTCGAGATCCCAACACCATAAAGTCAGCCAGGTACTTAACGCTCCTGCTCTGACGCGCTGGCCAGCTCAGGACCGCCGCCACAGCATCACCAAACACTGAAACACATCAAAATATCAACTAGTGGCCTTATATAATACTATATCCCTAACTGATCTGTTTCCCCTTAGCTGTGCTGGTTTGCGTTAAGAAGCACTGGTTTTTTTCTCTTTAATTCTTAACTTCTACCACATTGATGAATACATAACATTAACCTATTTTAAAATTCCATAATCTCATTCTGTTTACTTTCTCTTGTTAACTTTGATCCCAAAATTCAAAATACATTCCTCTGATTCTATCAGAATTTAAATAAACATTTCCCATTACAATATTACACATCTCTCTCATCCCCAATTTACATCTAAAATATTTAAATTCATAAAATTCTCTTAAACACTAACAAACATAATACAACACAATAAAACATAGTATATTCATAATTCACATTGTCATTATACAAAATAATTTGCAAAATAAACAGTTTGACCAAAAATTACACACTTAACATCTTTAACTTTGCATATAAAATTATAAAAATTACATTTTAATTCCAATTGAACTTTTATTAATTAATCATCAATTATTTATCACTTACTATACCATTAACTTTTCCAAAAAAAAATTTTTTTTTTATTCCATTTATTATTCATTTATTAATTTGGGTGATTCTCAGTTATTCATACAAAAATTCACATTATCAACTTGGCATTTACCCATAATCTTTCCCCTTTTATGACTCTAACGCTCACTTACAAATTCTTTATCTAGTATGACACCCATCTACCAAAACATCTACCAACCATTCTCTACCTCTAACTTACTACTATAACTCATTTTGAATCATTCTACCCCTATAACAAAATACTCTCTACCCCTTTGTACTCAGGATGTGTGTTCCCTCCCAATGCTCATTCCCTTATCTGGTTCCTGGACCCTCCCTAGGTATCCCTTTCCGGCGCATAACGGTTCACCTCCCGCCACAACGCTTTTCGTTGAGGACTCCTCATCACACCACCCCCTTACAAAATTCCCCTATCTACTAATTACTCTCCCAATACATCACTTTCATTTACAAAATATCTCCATTTATTTATTACCTCAATATATCAATCATTACTCTACATATTTTCTCCATAGCTACTGTGTCACTATCAATACTCAAATTCTACATTACTTGTATTTCACCTCTTATTCTCTCTAACACCCATCTCTCAACTTGGACTGATTCAAATGTCTTACTTAAATAATCATCCTTACCCAAATTCTCTCTTTTACAACTATGTATTTATTCACTATTTATTATCAAGTTCAACTCTCATAAAATAATTTAAATTCATTATTAAAATTTAGTTGTATATTAGTTGTATAACAATCATTAATCAATTAATTCATCTCAAATCATTTCAATTCTTGAAAACACAAATTACACTTCGTTATTTGTTATTACAAACTCTCATTATTTATTTCGTCTGATAAAATATTATTATTATCATTAAACAATCTCTACTACATACACATTGTTTACATTAAGTACATCTTACAACATAGATACAATAAACTTCACTATTAATTTATTTACAATTCTTCATCATTATTTTTCAGTTTACCACACTTCATTTTCTAAGTTAGCAAGATCAGAACCATAAATTACAATATTTAAAAATGTTCATACACTGATTTTTTAATTCAACCTCCATCATCATTTTTTATAAATATCTAACATTTTTATAACATAAATCATTGTTATACACATACAAATTATTATTATTATTATTATTATTATTATTATTATTATTATTATAGCCATTATCAACATCATCTATTAATTCATATAACCTGTCTATATTTGTGATCTCAGATCCGTCTCCATCAGTATTTTTATTCAATATAAAGTCAGTTATTTTATCATCATCATCAAAATAATTCTCCATCTCTATTTTACAATGCAAGTCACTTTTTTCGTTTCTTTCAATATCTAAAACTTGCACTAACCTTTCATAACCTCTATTTATTTCAAAAATCTCTATCTCTCTCTCTCTCATCACAACACCATATCACATTTTCTCTCTCATCCCACACAGAGGGCACTAACTCATAAAAATTCGGGGAACTCAAAGACCTCATGTCTTCCAATAATAAGGGACTTTTGCCCTTCTACAACAACATTTGTAAACACCTTGGTTCACAATAAACCTGGGGAAAATTTACCCTCTGCCACTCTTCTGCCTCTATACTATCTTTCCACTTTCTCTCTGATTCATAAACACACATTAACATTCCATCATTACATTCTAAAACTTCATCAGTACTCTCAATATTTACCCCATTATTCTTTAACATCATATTTTCACTTATATTGTCATAATTCTCACTCCTACTTACCTCAGAATTGTAATTAACATCATCATCATCACTAGTCAATACTTTACTATCTAACACTACCTCTTCCACTATTTTGTCATCATTAATATTTGTCATAACTATAACATTGTCATCTAACTTCCTATTCAGTATCTGATTGAATTTACGTTCTAAATTTTTATTCATTTCATCAAATTTACTGTTCAGAACATCAAATTTATTATTCTGTATGTCAAATTTCTCATTGAAACTACTTTTAATTTCTTTGATTTCATTATTTTGTTCATCGAATTTGCTATCAAATTTATTCAATAGTAACTGCATCATAGTTATCATATCGCTATTATTTTCTTTCGTAACTAAGGTCGGCGTCGACTGACTCGTCACGCCTTCCATTATTCTCGATTCTGTTAACTGGCTTTCTATATTACTGTCAGTGAAGGTGACTTCATTGTTAACATTTTCATCAGTATTCATCATTTTTATTTATGTAATTCTGACTTATTTACTATACATCTACTTCAATAACACTGTAACATAACCTTATTATTTATGTTTACACATTGTTTACACACGTTTACCTTAAACAACCAATTCTGCTCTCCCAAGTAGACCTATTTTTATATAAAAATATTTTATATAAAATGTCCCTGCCTTCGGAAACCAATTGTGATCTAACTTTTCTCTGATAATTATGAATTTAAGTGATTTTAATTTTATTCATTATTTACTGTCTAACTTTCTTCGGGCGCCATCTTGCATTTGTACCAATTACAAGAAACAAAATAGATACTTACCATTTCGGGCCAGGTTCTTTTCGGCGAACTCAAAAGCAGAAATGGTTGTCGAAATAAAGAAAACCTTATTTGTTCCCATGAATTAAATTTTATTGGTTACTAAAGTACTTCAATTTCATCATAAACAAATTATTTTTTTCTCCCCCTTATCCATTATAAAATTCACATTCTACTATAGATATTTGTCATATAGTTATTCTAATACAAATAAAATTGAAACATGTTTGAAACAAATACAAAATTTAAGAAATAAAATTTAAACTAATCTTTAAAAACACAAACCAGCCTTCTTTGTCTACCTACTTTCACTCACGCACACACACACAGTTACCCAAATGCCCTTAGAGATCTCATTTTTGTTTAATAGTTATTTCATTATAATTTTGATTAGCCCTGGTCTTGTTAAAATTTATTTTATTTATTGGTTACTTAGCTGAGTTTGAGTCTTGAAGACGTCACATTTTTACGCGCACATTTGTTATTTTTAAACTGATGATCTCCGAAAACTGTTCTTGTATAACGAAAACTGTTATTTACGTATTTCTGTAAGAATTTTACTTTTATCACATTTTAAATCTGTTATTCACATGTTTTACTGTTTTGCGGGCGCAACGAAAATTACGCCCGGTCGGCAGACGTGCTGATTACTTTCGTCTGTAGTTGTTAATTGTTCATGGCCGACTGAATAGACGAACGGCACTATTTTGTGTAGTTGCCGCGGCTGTTTTACTAACTTCCATTGTTTTAAGTCCTGGTATCCCTACGCCAGAAGTAGGGTCGCCTGACACTCCTGAATTCCAGCATTATGTAAGTACGGACGTAAGATCGTTCGATTGGATGTTACATAATCTGTTACACAACTTGTAAGTCACTGGAGCTGACCTTGACACATTTTCGCTTGTTTGTCTTCTACGACTTTACGATCCATGAACAATTTACAATCACTCCTGCCAATTTCGTTACCCCTAAAATTTACCTTTATTCTCAATTTATGTTTATATCTCCCAAAATTATTATTACATCATAAAAATGCTATTTATTTTTATTAAAATACAATTTCTTATATTACCCCAGGTAGGCCAAAATGTCCCGTTACACACTACATGTTAAAACATAACTTACAAACAATAAACAAAAGTTTAGGTGTAACAGAAAAACTATAATTCAATAATTGAGCTGCACATATAAAGTACGTGTTGAAATAAATATTATAGTGAATTAAATTAAAATTACGAGTTATAAAATTTTATTTGGAAGTCTCACTGAAGGCCCAGATTCACTGTAAATTCAACAGAGCACTTGAAACAAATGAGTACTATGTACAAAAGCATTATATTCCTATTTCAATTGAGGGGAAAAAAATCAAACCAGTGTTCAAGCAGGTGGCTCATGACAAAAAGGTACAAGCAGAACAAAACTACAAAATTCACATGAAAGTCTAAACAATATTATATTGTCCATGTTATAAAAGAGTGTTTTTAAGTCTAGAAATGAAGTAAGACATCTACCTAATGTATACAAATTACTATTTGAACTATTATTCAACACAAGTATTTAAGGACATGTGATGTTTGAGTACGCGCACGCACGCACATACAGTGTTCAGATTCATTTGTACACATTTATGAAAATTAAAATGCTTAATCATTAACAGTAGTATAAAACTTTTATGCTGTACTGACCACATAGAAGTAAATTTAAACCTTTATAACTAGATTTCTCAAGTTTTTTTACAAATTAAAATGTAGATTATAAAAAAATCATTACTTAAATGTCAATTAATGGAAAAATTTTGTTAAAAGTCTGAGAGGATGTCTGACATAACAAGTACCATACATGATTGGTCCATGATTCATAACAAAGCATGCTTGTTTCCAAGAAATAACAACATAAACTACATTAATTATTAATCATTTTTGTAGAAAGAAAAATACTATACCTCTGATAAATAAATGCATTCATATTGTTTACAAATACTGATACAAACAACATTGCTGATAGTGAAATGACAGTATAAACATTAGCAGTTTCACTGTATGCCTCATGAGTCAGCAAAAATGATTTTTACAGTTTGCTGCATCATTAGCAGTTATAATGCCTAATGAGTCAGCAGAAGGTATGCAAAGTGTATTTCCTGAGAAGGCAAAATGTCCTCACAAAACATTCTTTAACCTTGGCTCTACTAATACTTTCTGCTGTCAGGAATACAACATTGGATGTAGTTTCATCAGAGTTGGCATTGTGTTTCTTGAGTTTCCTAGTGAGTACAGAACTTCTAAGGAAACCATTAACTACAAGAAGAAATGAAAGAAGGAAAAAGATGATGGAGAAGCTAGAGAGAAAATTCTTTATGATTAAAGAGAACTTAAAAAATCTGTGTTTGTGCTTTTTATGTGTTTCATATTTTTCATGACTTTCATTTTTGTAGATATACACTTTCTAAAAACCGTGAGAAATAAATACTTCCGTATGATGTTCATAATTTCTTACACACTGATATAGAATAATTTTATAATATTATTAAACAATAATATATCCTTTGAAATCAATAAGGTAAGTTTTGCTAAATTTGTAGTTTTAATTTTACATAAATATTACATTAAAAAAGAAACAACAATTTTTAAAAGGTAGTACTGATCTTAAACAAATCTGTCCCTGCCATTTAACAGAGTTAACGGTTGGTTGAGTTAAAGGTTATTGGTTGACAAGCTTTTCACTTATCTATCTTAATTTACTCTCATACTACCAAATAAATTAATATATTTCAGTCTTACCCATCACAAGCAGAACAAATCACATTTTTACTTAGTTGTAATTTAGCTGTCTTTCCATTATATAGATCTTCTAGCGATACCCTAGAAACAACAAAGAAACTATAATTCATCAACATTATATACTACTGTATAAAAATTTTCATACAGATCAATTAATTTATTTCAATTGCTGATGTACAATATAAAAACAAATACATAGTAATATATAAATAATATGACTGGCAAATAATACACAACAATATACAAATAATAGTTAAAATTAAGTTACGGCAAACAACTTGTATTTTTAAAATCTGAACATTTATGTAACAATAGTATAGCACTAACACTAATGTATTGAACAACAATGTAGTGAATAAAATGAGGTATTTTACAAACTGCCCTTTTTCTTAAAAATTCATTTCTATAATTGTTTTGGGATAACAAATTTCACTGGATGAATGGAAATCCAATATACAAGGTTTACCTAAAAAGTAATGAGTACCATCGTTTTTCGATTTGTTTTGTCTCATGTCACAAAAACTAAGCTTAATGACATTGAGCACCATTATGCACACAAATTTTGTATCAAACGTCAAGACAGCGCAACAGGAACATTTATCAAGTTTGAAGAGAGAACTTACAGAAATGAGGCCATGCCAGGGTCAGGTTTTTAGGCGGCTCAAGGCATTTTTGGATGCATATGTATCCTTGGAGGATGAGCTCTGTTCTGGATGACCAAACTCAGCACAAACTGATAAAAATGAATTGAAAGTGAGAGATTATCAAGTTATTTTATAGTAACAATATTGGGTTATGAATCAAATTTAAATAACCAGACTGTTCAAGAAAACCCAGACTGTGTGGTGATTTGAATCACCATACCTTGTTGACTTTCATCATGATAATAACAGGTATTTGGCCAAAAATGGCATTCCCAGTATTCCAACTCCCTTCCAGACAATTCCGAGGCCACAATTTTGAAAGTAGACAGCTAAGGGTATTGATAGCTGAAGACCTGCAGCATTGTGTCAATCAATGGAATGTCTCTCTGAGTGAGGCTTACCAAGGGAACTATTTTAAAGAAGATAAAAATTTCCTGAGGTCTAATTAATTTTATACAATCAGTCTAATAACTTTTTAAACAAACCTAATAGTCAATACTGTTGAAAGGTCCTGAATTTCCTAATCTAAATATAAGGGGAAAAATAAACAAGCAAATAAAAGCCAAACGATTCATTAAAAACATCCAAATAATGAGCATATACATAGGGATGGTGTAATGAAATATTCCATATTTGCGTGAGATACTATAACATGCATTTCTGAAAAAATGCCAAAAAGTAAATGTTGCCATCACGCAGCGCCATTTACTTACGTTATTTACAAATTCTTCCAATGAAGTCCTCCCCAACATAAAAAGAATATACTGCAGATGTTTTTCATTTTTCACCAGCAATTGCATAAGTTTATCTATATACGATAATTATTTTCAATCCCCCACAACTTTCTTTCAATGAGGACTGCACAATAAAATAGAATACACTGTACGTGTGTTGTTTTGGGTTCTCCTGTGTTTTGTCTTCTTAGGAACAAACAATTTAGCCTATTCTATAATGAGGTATCCTCAGCTGGTGAAACCTAATAAAATATTGTTCTTAACAGCACAACAATTTTCATTTATGAGCAAAACTTCATAACACATATTTATAAGAAACTATTTTAAATAAAATTATTATTACTATGCTCTTTTACAACTCGAATAAAGTTATGAATGCTTTAAACTTTTTTTTATGAAACAGTCAAAGAATACCTTTAATAATGTATAAAGAATTTTTAGTACTTACAAGTACACCTCTAGGTATTCCAGTCATTGAGTTTTTAGTTTTTCATCCAAGATGCATTTCGGAACAGTTGTGTTCCGGCTTCCGTATGACGTGCGGGCAACAAGTGCTGGCCAGCTTTGGTTTCGGAATCATCCGTTTGGATTCGGTTTTCGTTGTAATATTAACGTTATTTTTAAAATTTTTTAAGTGTTGTGTTTTATGTTGCGTGTAATATATATACCTGTGTCGGCGACGCTCACCTGAGTGAAATTTTTTTATAAATGTTATGTAAGTTTACTAACATATCCAATTACTAATGATCCAATTGAAGATGGAACACAACTGTTCCGAAATGCATCTTGGATGAAAAACTAAAAAATCACTGACTGGAATACCTAGAGGTGTACTTGTAAGTACTAAAAATTCTTTATACTTTAAACTTCATTTTACAACTGAATGATAATTATAAAAAATGATCAATTACTGCTCTACTCACACATAATTTTTTGCACTATCACTTCAGGCTATCAAAATATACCATGTACACATACCTACTTGATACACTAAGTGTGTTAAAGTTTATTTAAATAAGTTGCATTTGTGCCTCAATTTATGGACTACCATTACAATTATTAATTTTCTTATCAGCATATCAATTTAATTTGTGAGAAATTACTTCTCGAGACCAGTACAGTACAAAAAACATTCTTAATTAATATATTTTCTTATATTTTTCAGTTAACTTCGTGCTGTATTCACAGCAGAATTCTTTCAGCACCTCTTATGTTACACATATTACACATTGTCTCACACTAAAGTTGGGAAGTGAAAGTTTGAATATAAATGGTTACACAAAACATTTCATGAAAGTTGAGCTGTACATTCATAAAAAATCAAAACTTTCATTTCTGGAAGTAAAAACTATACAACCACATGAGGCAAAAAGTATTTTGTTATATCTAATATTTCAATACTTGAATTCAGTTACTGACATTTATTAACAGCAGAATACAAATTGTCACATAAATTATACTACTAAGACTAGTGAAGTTTTACAGCATATGTAATCATGCAGTTACTATTCCAGATTTTTAAAAAATTTCTCAATTTTTGACAATAGTTACTAATGTTACAAATAAATTAAACCTTTATTATAGTTAATATGATCATATTGATAGTGACAATAAAATAATGGTGTTTCAGTTTTCTCCGGAAATATTTTAGGATAGATGTTTTCCTAGACCAGCGTTTCCCAAAACAGTGTGCCACGAAGCCAGGCTGGGGGTGCCGCAAAATTTTGGAAATATAATAATAATATTAAATAAAATACAATATATAACTCTGCAAAAAAAAAAAAAAAAAAAGAGTTGTTTGCTTTGCTTACTTATTTAAAAGACCTGGAAAGTGAAAATAAGTTACGTGAGAAAATGTGTTTCAATGGCTTTTTGTAATTTTATGTCACAAAAATCTAAGTTTGTTGATAAATTTGCGTTACAGTTGGAAAATTCCAGTTACATAACTGGGGAACCACAAGTAGTACTGAGGTAAGTGACATTCATTTTTATGGTATATCACGCTGCAGTGTGATTTTAAAAACATTGCAAAAAGGTACTGATGGTACGGGGGGGGGGACGGTATGTAGAGGGAGATAGTGTGCCACGGCTTCTGACTATTTATTTGTAGTGTGCCGTGGGCTAAAAAAGTTTGGGAAACGCTGTCCTAGACTTTTTCTTTTCTTCATAAAGCAGTATGTACAGTACTGTGCGAATTAATGTGAACACAAGTGATAATTTGAAAAAACAACATTTATTAGTTATAGACGAAGAAAAAAGAGAAAAGAATACAATTTAAATTGTTTTAATAGGAAATATGTCCTCCCTTGGCTTTTATAACTTCTTCAACACATTTTGGCATAGAATCAACAATTTTTTACAGTTTTCTGATATTTGCTGGTCTCGAAACCATGTGTGGATTACAGCCTCAATCAGTTTTGTTTTTGTTGTGCAATCTATTTTACGAAGTCTAGCTTTTACAATAGCCCACAGCTTTTCAATCAGATTAAGGTCCGGTGAGTTTCCTGGCCATTCAAGGCATGATATCTTTTTGTCCTTGAAATATTTCATCATGATCTTGGACACGTGACATAGAGCCGAATCTTGTTGAAAAACTGCTTGACCGTTGGCATCAACTTTTCTTAGTTCAGCTTCCAATCTGTGTTCTAGCAAGTCTCTGTATTTTTGCGAGTTCATCATGCCTTCGATCGGCACAAGTCATCCGGTACCTTTATAAGAAAAGCAGCCCCAGAACATCTTCTTTAACGGATGTTTAACTGTTTGATCAATATGAGCTGTCGGAAGTTTTTCGTTGTCACTTTTTCTAACGAAACGAAATCGCTGTCCTTGTACCAAAAAATGGCTGTCATCTGAGAACAACACTTTTCTCCAATCTTCAACAGTCCAGCTCACACATTTTTTTGCCCAATCATCGTTTTGTCATCATGGCAGCAGTCAATAACTGTTTTTTTGAGGTCTGACTGTTTTTCTTCCTCCTTCTATAAGTCGTTTTCGTACGGTGGAGTCAAGAACAATAACTCCAGCGTGTGCTAAGTTTTGCTGAAGTTCTTGGCTGGTTCTCCTAAGGTTTAATTTACTTTCCCTTATTAAAAAAGCTTCATCCCTTGCTGTTGTATTTCTTTTCCTTCCACATTTCCCTTTTCTGTTCACTTCAATCGTCCCAGTGTCTCTTTTTTGCTTCAAAATCTTGTTGACAGCTCCTAAACTCACACCACACTCCTTGGCAATATCTCTTTGAGTCATTGATGTGTGTTCACTCAGAGTAACAATTTTAGTGCGCTTTTTGGGAGTAATATCCATCTTCAAAAATAAAAAGCAAATAAAGCCTTAGTTCAGCTTACTTCAGCAAAAACACAATAATTCTAAAAAAAAAAAAAAAAAAAAAAAAAAAAAAAAAAAAAAAAAAAAAAAATGCAACGCCTGTAGCTTGCTATGTCTCATTACTCACTGACTGTCAGAACAGTAAAACAAAATGGCTGCTACTTTGACATAAAAGTGTTGCCAACTGTGAAAAAAAGTAAAATTGTGATAATTATGATGTGTTCACATTAATTCGCACAGTACTGTAGTATTGGACATCTTTTCTACTGGCTTATAAACTGCCCCATCATGTTCTCACATTATTTTCTGAGATTTGAAAAAGAAAGGTCTTTCAGTTTTTCTCTACCAATAAGCAATTAAAACATCCAGTTCACTTGGATTAACTACAGAGGTAACACCAGTCATTAAGTTCAGTTCAGTTGTACAATTTATTATTAATGATTAGAAGATTTAATTATACTAAGTATGATAACAGATTTCTTTCAGACCATGAAATTTCAAACAAAAGGAACCCACTGTGGCTAGTAGTACATGTCTACTTTCAGTTATCAGTTTATGCAATTGTTTTCAAAGTTGAGTCAAACTTGGAAAATAAAAAATTACCTCACTATATCTATTTCCCCTCCCACACTAAACACAGGATATCTTCATAAATAGCTAAACATTAGCACCACAGATTTACTAAACCAATAACTTAAGTTCTCTGCAACATTGTCATCTGGAGTGAAATTAATGTTAACTTTTGACACTTCATATCTATGATATATGCTTCATCTTTGTTAAACACATCTGGGCACCTTCTTTCAATAAGGAGCTATCTCAGTTACTTAGTTATTGAGAAAAATAGTTTAGTGAGTGAAAGGCCTTGGCAACAGACAAGAGAGGGTAACATATTAGTTGAAGTGTAGTGTATGGAAGTTTGAAATATACGGTAGTTGAAGAGCTGCAATAATAGTCATATCTACAGTAGTAAATTATACTAGTGTTATTTTATACTATTAATGTTAGCACTATGTTATGAAGTTTTGTTCTGAGTCAATGCTTAACCTTGAAAAAGACAAGCTACTAATAATATCCTTATCTGAATCTAACCACATTCCACAAACTATTTATTTGGAATTCAAAGCAAAATTCATGCAAATATAAAACTATTGACCATTTCTGTAAATAGCATAATAGAACTACACATGTTCTTCAATTCTAATAAAAATGTACTAAAAGTATAATATACAATTAATCATGTGTGTGTGTGTGTGTGTGTGTGTGTGTGTTAGGAGTATCATGAGTAGTTAAATTTGTACTAAGAAATTAACAAAACAGTGAAAGGCACAACATTCTACATTAAGAAAATTTTCTATCAACTGCTGCTGAAAAATATTCTTCAATGTACCATTAGCAAAATATATAGTTAAATACACAATACTAGACACTGTAATGCACAGACCACAAACAAAAAACTTTCTCAACACTATGGTTAAATGCACAGTTGCACAAAACTAATGAAATAATTTTTCCATCATAATCAGAATATACCCATATCTCAAACATATACTTACTACTTAATTATCTATCTACCATACATTACTCTTTGAAAAAAAAAAAGTAACAAATTTCCTGATTTTCTTTAACATATGCTCTAGAGAGATTCGCCAAGTACAAAGACTATTGCAGAGAGTCAACATTACTAAAAGTACTATACACCAAGCTCAGTTGGGCTGTGATCGATTGCTTAAATTGCTGTCTCTACTCATTTTAGCCACAACTCAGGACGAGGGCATCTTCAGGAGAGTAAAAAGAAGGAAAGAAACTTTAGTACGTAGGCTTTCACGGCTGGTGTCACTATAATTAATTAAAACTTCCGGGCTGAAAGGCCGTGGTCGAATGCTCGATATAAAATCGCTAGACGTTTCGGCCACACCACTGGTGGCCATCTTCAGTAGCAAAGAATGTCCGTAATGGATGGTATGCCGAACAATTCGCCCAGTGAAATGGGAACAAGCAACAGTGAGAGACGGCAACGCTGTTTCTATTTATAACTTTTTCGCCGCTTTAGGTGTATAACGCGAACCAATCAGAAGCCAGTTCATCATTCTCCACTCTGATTGGCCGTGGAAAATAAACCATGCCAGACACTATTTAAGGAGATGCTTTCACCCCGGCGGTTCATAGCGACGGACGCATTCTTATGAATATGGATGGACTCCAGATGCAGGCGAGTGAAGTAACCCCGGACAGAAGACAACACCCGGTGATCGTCGTCGGAAAGAGCGTGTTCAGCAACTGCGGACTTCTCCGGCTGGCCCAGGCGGCACTATCTCCATAGTTCACAGAGACACGTTCGGACACTACGCTTCGTGGTGCCTATGTATACCTGGCAACACGTACAAGGAATACTATACACCCCGCACGACGAGAGCAGATCCCTGGCATCTTTTACCGGTCGCAGGAACTGATGGATCTTTTTGGTTGGCTTAAAGATCGTCCTGACACCCCGTTTACTCAGCAACGTGCCGAGGCGGTCAGTCACGCCATGGATGTAGGGCAAGACAGCAGAGCCAACAACCTCGGCAACACCGACTCGTCCGGCCTACCAGATCTTCTCGGCCGGGCAACTCTCCTCACCTCCACAGCAGAGTAGCCGTTGGACTGCAGTGCTTCCTCGAGATGCCAAAACTCATCTTTGAGATACTGGGGCTCACAGATCCTTTTTGCCCGGTCAACCAGTCTTCAGCACCGCCCTCTTCTGCCTAGGATGATGATTGGAGGACTTATGCAGATATCTGTCAGTGTGCGTTGGCTTCCTATAAACTTTATGCCCTAATCTGCCATCGGTCCTTTTCAGGACCAACACATCCAGAAATGCCAATTGATCACCGCTCTCGCGCTCCATCGTAAACTGGTGGCGCGGGTGCATAGCGTTCAGATGTCCAAGGAAGCGTCCCAACTCTTCATCCCCATGGCTCCAGACCACGAAAGTGTCATCAACATAACGCAGCCAACACTTCGGTTTCAGAGGCGCAGATGAAATTGCCAATTCTTCAAATTTTTCCATGTAGAAGTTTGCAACCACAGCGCTGAGAGGACTTCCCATCGCGACACCATCCAACTGTTCGTAAAAGCCGCCGTTCCACTGGAAATAGGTCGTTGTTAGGACCTGCCGGAACAAAGCAGTGATGTCCGCCGGGAACAGTTCACCTATATACCCCAAGACCTCCTGGACGGGGACCATCGTGAAAAGAGAGGCCACATCAAAACTCACAAGCACATCGCCAGGCTCCAGCACCAACTCCCGGATCCTCCGGAGGAAATGAGAAGAGTCCTGGACAAACGAATCCGTATGCCCGATGTGCGGCTTGAGCAATCCAGCGAGGTGCTTAGCCAAGTTGTACGTCGGCGAGCCAATAGCACTAATGATGGGTCTCAGCGGAACGTCCTCCTTATGGATCTTTGGTAATCCATAGAGACGAGGGGGAAGGGCCTCCGAACACCGGACGGCCGTCTTCACATCAGACGCTAGAGAAGATTGCTGCTTCACTAAAGAATCCGTTTTTCTTAAAACCGTAGAAGTCGATCTTTGTTCAACCTCCGATAAGTGGCCGGATCTAGCAAACCCTCAATCTTCCGCTGGTAGTCTTCGGTGTTCAAGACCACCGCAGCGCTCCCCTTATCCGCCGGTACGATGACAATGGAGTCATCTCTTCTCAAATCCCTCAAGGCCCGCAGTTCCACCGACATAAGATTGCATTTTGGCGGAGTGGCCCTTTTAAGGGCCCTGGCAGCTTCCAACCGTATCTCATCTGCCTGGTCTCGGGGTAGTCCTCGGATAACTGCTTCCACGCTCGCAACTATTTCCTCCACTGGTACCGACTTCGGGGTAACCGCAAACTTCTCCCTTTGGCTAACACCGAGGTCTCATGTGGTGTCAGCTGACGGTTCGAAAGATTAACGACCATCCTGTCGCGGTCTTGTTCTCTTTCCCTGATGTTCTGGGAACCATAGCATTCGAATTTTTGGCCGAAACGTCTAGCGATTTTATATCGAGCATTTGACCACGGCCTCTCAGCCCGGAAGTTTTAATTAATTATAAGGAAAGAAACGTTCGGAAAGATGACAGGCCAAATGCACCTCACAGTCGAGAAGTAAACATTCACATACATAAAGTTACAGTTAGCAACTTAATTCAAAAGTTGCTCCATATTCTCATTTTTACAATAATTCCCCAAGAAATTACTATATTTGCTAATGCACACACCATAAATGATGATGCCTGTCTTTTACTGTACAGATCTTATTGAATGAGTGAACAGAGTTCTCAGTTTTAACTGGACGGTTTTGCATTTGTCTGTTTATCTTTTTGAGATTTTCACAATAACTTTTGAACGCATCATCAAAATATCGGTATGGAGAACCATACATGACTTCCATATTCTAAGATTTATAATCTGAAATATGCTTGCCTGCCAAGCACGATATATTTTCTAATATATACATAATTTACATTAAAATTAAAAAATTATAATTTTATTGCCTGGCAACAAAATTATTTTATTTTCAACAATTACCATTGTTTAAAAAAGTTTAAATGAATTTTCAAGTACTTTACTCTTGTTAAAACGTAAAAGGTTGCAGGTAAACTACCCCTTCCCCTTAACCGATCTTCACCAAAATCTAATGGCCTTGAGTCCTCTACAATTCACTGACGTATGCAAAAAATTATTTGATTCTGTTTGAATTTGCGGCAGTTATCGTTTGCCATAGAAAATACGCTTGATAAAAAACGTTGCAGGTAAACTACCCCTTCCCCTCAACCGATCTTCACCAAAAACAATAGGTCTTGAGTACTCTACAAACCAGGGCTGTATCAGGGTGTCCACAGAAATTCTGTTTTAATTTTCCCTGACTTTCCCTGACCTACTTACAGAAATTTCCCTGACTCACTAAAATGCATAGTACGTTAATTCTTTGAGCATTATATTTTACAAGGAAGAAAAAAGAAAACCCAGCCTCCACCTTCCCCATAGCTGGCCTAATTCTCTCTCCACTTTCTTTTTTCTTCCTCTTTTATTTTATTTATTTTTTATTATTTATTTATTGAAAAATACAAATACATTGATGGCATTTTAAAAATAAATATTTCCATTATTACCTTTTAGGTAACATAAGAATGAGAGTATTTTCACTAGAACTTAATAAAATAATATATGAACAAGATAAAATGGACTAATTAATAGAACAACTTACATGGTAACAAATAATTATAATAATCAGCTATAGCTTTCAAAATTGAAAATGAACCAGTCCGACAGGATGAGAATGAAAAAGAAAAATATGCACTCCTAGTGATCTCTTCATGTTCTCCAGCAGTTTTTTCTTTTCCCCAATTTCTACAGCCTCCATTTCTCTTTCAAGTTTCAACTTTTTTCTTTTTTCTTCCAACTCTTTCAACTGTAATTCAATTTTCCTTTTCTCTATTTTCTTTTTTTCCTCTTCTGACTGCATTTCTTTTTTCTTTTCCAAATATGATTGATATCTTCTTCTTGAAGATCTGACCGAGGTAAGCATACTTCTGTTGATAGTCACATTCCTCAAACCACCTAGATGCCTTATGCTATCACAAATAACTCTTTGGGACACAAGGGATTCTTCTAGAAGATTTTCAACTAGTAAATGCTTATTGACAGAAAAGCCAGATTCAACTGATGCATTACCATGGGACAAAATGAAACACAGCTTCATTACAGACCAAAGCTCTTCATATTTCTTATCTTCTCCTAAAAGGCCGTAGTAAAATTCGTCCAATCCCATGTCATCAGATGTTTTGGAAATGAAATCATTAGCTTCTTCAGTTAGCAAAGATTACTGTCGTTTGGCCTTTTCAGCACTTTTATCACATATTCTTCTATGGCTGTGCAGGTTTTCTAGAACAACATCAATCCTTTTTATTGCCAAACTGGGTTTGAGCATTATCATTTTAGGGTCTAAGGCAGTGAGGCCTCGTGCTAAATGTGATTTCAAAGGACTTTTCTCTCTGAGTTTTTCTATCATGGTGGTAAGGAGATTTTTGAACTCATTTTTAAAAACAAGTTTCTCTTTTTCTGAGCATTTAATTTGTTTCATTAAGCTTTCTGCAGCATAACCAACGTCCACCTTTTCTACTGAAACCAGATTGGCACTGTCTTGCAAGTCCAAGTTCATTAATTTTTTAGTAGTACTTGCTTCAGCTATTTTTTCATATTTTACAAATCTCATCATTAGGTTTTTCATAAGTTGTTCAAGTGAAGTAAAGAGATAAGGGACCATAGGCTTCAGACTTTGGAACCTTCTCAGGAACGGCTCAACGTCTGACAATATGCTTCTGAAAGCACTTAGTTTTGCCTTAAAAAATGGATTTTTCATAGCTTCTCTAAGGTATTGCAGGTTTTTGTTATATTTTTCGTTGTATTCTTTTACAAATTTATCGACATGATCAAATATTTTGAGAGCTTGATCTACACAGCGACCATTTTCCAGCCATCTTACTGCTGTGAACTTAAAAGGGAAAGAGGTGCTGGTTGTAATATCTGAGTATTTTGCTCGCCGAGCTGGGCTATCTTTGAAAAGACTGTAGAGAGATCTAAAAAAGTGAAAAAGTTCCCAACCAGTTTTGAAGATCCCAGTCTTCAGGGCTCCATTAACTGTATGCAAACTGCATATGCCAATATCAAGAAGGGACTTTCCCTCTGGATTTAAGACTTGCAAATGGCTCTCGAGTTTTTTCATAAAACTGAGGTTAACATTCGGCCCGTCCATTGAGATTTGCAAAATATTTCCTAAAGGTAAGGAGAGCCCTTGAATAAACCCATCTAACAAGTGATCTGCAGTTGCCCTGCCTAAAAATACACTATTCCAATATCGTGTTGAAACTTCCTGAAGGTTTACTTCCCAAAACCTTACACACAAGTCCATTTGTCCTCTTTGAACAAATTTGTTCAGAGATTCATCAAAACAAACAACATAGTCAGAGCACTGTTTCATGTTATTTTGCAACATTTCTTGAAAATATGGGGCTAACCCATGATTTATTACATAGGAAGCCTTAGTCTTGCCCATAGAAAAGCTCCGAGTGATTTTACTGTCTGGAAACATATTGTTGAAGGCTGCAGAGGTTTCATCACAAGAGTAGAGAGACATTTTCCCAGTGATGACGTGGAGAGCCCATACTGCTTCGGCTGACGTAACATCATCTTCATTCACACTGAAACTCTTTAAACTTGTTTGACTTGTTCCTGGCACTACTAATAATTCTTTTGTAGCTGAAGTTGAAGGTGTTGGCTGCACATCTTTTAATGGAGATGGAGTAGTAAAAAAAGAAATTGCCGGCTGGGAAGCCTTTGCTCTCATGTTTTTTACATGAGTTGGTCCCTTAGCATGAGAAACAATTGCTTGTTTCCCCATATTGCTTAGTTTAAAAGATTTGAGACACACTTGACAATAAGCCGAATTTGCATCACTAACCACCAAGTCCAACCAACCACTAAATTCCGGAAACACTTTACTGTCCAGCCAAAGTTTATTAAACAAACATTTCTTGTTAGCCATTGTAATGAGTGTAAGTCAGCAGCCTAAAAAAACTTAAAATAGAAAAAGAATTAGCTAAATCGGTTGAAAAAAGGACACAAGGGCACAACAAAAAATATATAATTGTTGTGCACTTCTTGTGAAAAATACCTGGAAAAAATGCTACAATAGTCTGGGTTACGGCAAACTAGAGCATTCAAAATTCCCCTCAAATCCATATCAGGGAAGATTTCCCTGACTTTTCAGATTTTTCACGGGTTGCGGCAGACTAGAGTAAAAAATTACCCTCAAGTCTGTCATCGGGGAAGATTTCCCTGACTTTCCAGATTTTTTGTTTATTTCCCTGACTTTCCCTGACCAACTTTTTTTTCCCTGACTTTCCAGAATGTGGACACCCTGTGTATGCAGAAAATTATTTGATTCTGTTTGAATTTGCGGCTGTTATCGTTTGCCATAGAAAATAACCTTGTTAAAAAAACGTTGTAGGTAAACTACCCCTTTCCCTTAACCGATCTTCACCAAAAACAATAGGTCTTGAGAACTCTACAATTTAGGGCTGTATGCAAATAATCTTTTGATTCTGTTTGAATTTGCGGCTGTTATCGTTTGCCATAGGAAATACCCTTGTTAAAACATAAAACGTTACAGGTAAACTACCCCTTTCCCTTAACCGATCTTCACCAAAAACAATAGGTCTTGAGAACTCTACAATTCAGGGCTGTATGCGAAAAATTATTTGATTCTGTTTGAATTTGCGGCAGTTATCGTTTGCCATAGAAAAAAAATCTACAGACACACACACAGACACTTTTCGGAAAACGACTTTTTTTCATGTTTTGAGTGTAGTAGAATCAGAATCTGCAATAATCTCGAACACGATTTTTTTTGCCATCACCATACTTCCATTCCTTAAGGAATATGGAAGTAAAATGGGGTCAAAATTTATGAAAAATTGCAAAAGTCCATGTGGTGTAACAAATTAAAAGCAAGTTAAACTAAAATCTGAAAACAGTGTTGTTTTAAACATTTCAAAATTCTGGGATGCCAAGGCCCAAAAATTGGGTTAAAAATTTCCAGACTCACAAAAATTTATTTGAGGTACCAAATTAAAGAGAATTTTAACTAAAATCTGAATACAGTGTATAGTTGTGGCCATATAAAAATGTTTAACCCCATGGCCAACAATTGGGATAAAAAATTTGAAAAATTATAGGAATCCAGCCAGTTGTCAGACTAAAGGGAATTTTAACACAAATCCTAATGTTTGGGATTTTTAGCATTTATTGTATGACTGCTCTACAACTGTTGATTTACTAGACAAAAAAAATAGTAGGGTCATTGAGATTTTTTTAATTTTTCTGATAACTGAAAAATTACTTAATATAAACGCTTATCCAATAATAAATGTACTTCATTCAAAGTAGTGCACAAGTTCTGCAGCTCAAGGAGCATACTAGTCATATACGAGGGAGGTTCAAATGAAAACCTTAAAAATGAGATGAAGATTCAAAAAGTGGCGCTAGTGATCTGTAAGTTGACAACAGTGATACTTGTGGTCCAAAAAATGACCGATAGGTGGCAGCATGATGCAAGAACACTACACAAAGAAGAAGCAGAGGCAGTTCAAAGATGGCCGCTCCATTGACGATATGCACCAAATTAGAGCAGAGGAGTGTTATACATTTTTTGAGTGGTGAAGGTGTGAAACCTGTTGAAATCCATCACAGAATGAAAGTGCAGTACAGTAAACCCTCGGAAAAAAAAAATCAAAGCATGATGTTTTTAGGCTTTTGAAACATATAATGTGCATAAACTGCAGAGTCTCCTGTTCTGGCGATACTGCTTGGCCATCGCAGCATTCTTTCGTTTCTTTTCTTCTTGTTTCTTGTTTTGAAACACGCAAATTTTCTCATCTTCAATTGTATTTGATGAGAACTGAGTATTCATCAAGAATTCATTTAATTCTTCACGATCCCTAGATCTTTGCATTGTCGTTGACACAGGCGTCGCACACGTTCAGTGGAAGACATCACGATGACTAACACTGAACAATATACACTGATATGCATCTTATTTCACTGTGAAATATTCGTCCATCGGCTAAATACAGCAAGCATTACACAGTGGCACGTAAGTTTTCATTTCCCGTAATCTTTACTGTTACAGATTTGGTTCCCTTTTGGTCCACCGTAAATATACGTAAATAAAAAATATGGGCATTTCCCATGTGTTCAAGTGAATAATTATGCTTCTTGCGTAAATGAATGACAAACCGCTGATACTGTAGGAGTTTTTCTTCGTAGTCATTCGGTAGTTTTAGCGCGAGTGATGTACGTCATGTAAGCGCAAATCCATTTCGCCGCATCATTCGTCTTATACACCCGAAGTTGGCTTTGAAACCGGAGACTTTTAATTCTTCTGCATTTCTAAAGCTTTTAATTTTAAAACATGTCTAGTGACAGGGAGTCCTTGCCTTCTTAAAAGCCGTACGTATTCACAGGCGCTGGACTCTACTGCTACAAAATGCCCAACTTGAGGTCCCGCGAAAGCTCGTCGCGCATTATTTGCATTTAAAAGTCCTTCCTTCTGTTTTCTCCATCGTCGAATACAGGATTCATCAATATCGAATTTCCTTGTGGCTTCGCGATTGCATGTTTTTTTCTACATTTTGTATCACAATTAATTTATAATTCGCATCGTACGGGTTACGTTTAATTTGATTTGACTGCGTGCCTTTAGTCTCCACAATGTCACTCATACCGCAAACGCACTACAAAAACGCCGAATGAAAACAAAGTACAGATAAGCGATGTTGTCGCTGTTACAATAGAAAACCACACTGGCAGTTTACCCGTTATTTAGAAACATGTTACTTATACCCCCTCTACTCATCCTTTGTCTTGCTGCCTACAGAAGGGTGCGAGCACGCGCGCGTGCGCACGCACTTTCACTTTATCTTCCTATTCTTTCTTTAGTTTGCTGTTAAAACATTCGGTTGTAGTCATAAATCATAACGCCCGAGTTAAGGCAAACTGCTGTTGCTTAGGCAGTAAACAACTCACAGATACAAAAGCGTTCGTCCCGCCAGAAGTCAGGTATAACTTCGAATTTCGTTAGCGTGCGAATGCAAGCAGCAGGCCAAATTAGCGACCATGTTTTTTGGAGAAAAAGTGCAGCTAGTATTCGGAACAATACGGTATTTGCATGATATTAATAGTATTAAAATTTCAAGTGTTATAGGCCAATTTGATTTAAATATATCCTCAAAAAACAAAATTTGCGATTTAACGGACTTTCGATTTTACGGACACCCCTCAGCCCCAATTAGTCCATTAAATCGATGGTTTACTGTATGGTGATTCATGTCTGTCCCTGCAACTGGTGTACGAGTGGTGTAGGAAGTTTAAAAACGGCATAACTTCTGTGGAGAACGCCTCACTACCAGGCCAGGCATACCAAGTAGTGGCATCAGCAAACATCGCTGCGTGGAAGACATTATCGAGGAAAATCAACGTGTAACTGTGAAGGAAGTAGCCACCATTATGGATATTAGTGTTGGTTCAGCACACCATATTGTCCATGATGTGCTGCATTTCAATAAAGTGTGACATGGGTTCTACGTCAGTTGACTGCAGAATTGAAAGACCATCATGTTGATGCTTGTGAGGAACTTTTGGGTCGTTTGCAGGCTGAATGTGATGGATTCCTAGGGAGAATTGTTATAGAAGATGAAACCTGGGTCCACTATTACCAACCTGAAACCAAGAATGTAAGGAATGGCACCATAGCTCATCGCCAAAACCTAAAAAATTTTGCACCCAACCATCAGCAGGAAAAGTCATGCTCACTCTTTTTTGGGATGAAAAGGGGGTAATTTTGGAACACTACATGGTCAAGGGAGTAACAGTGATCAGTGTTATGTATGGAGATCTGCTCAAGAACCAACTTCACTCTGCGATCAGGAGTAAACGACGTGGACTTCTGACTTCAGGTGTTTTTATCCTTCATGACAATGCCCGACCCCATACTGCCCGTTCAACTGTTGCCACAATCCAGGATATGAAATTTGAGTGTCTATTCACCAGACCTCGCCCCCCAGTGATTTTCACGTCTTTAGACTGCTTAAAGAGGTGTCACACACTTCCGAAGCGCTGAAATATGTCCATTGCAAGTTACGGGGACTACATTGGGAAATGAGGTACTTATATTTCTTCTGTATATAATAAAATCTATATACTCGCTCGTAATAAAATCACTTGAACCTCGCTCGTATATAACAATTATTTTAATTTTACTGAACAAGGATTTTTTGTACTTAAAATTTCCAAAGTCCTTCACAAAGTAGTATTTGGACAAACAATGTTCATGAAAAGAGTGGAATACTATCTCTTGTCTAAAAACCCACCAAAAATTTAGAGGGAAAAATCAAGAGGCATTTAACAGTCAATGAACTCTGTGAACAGTGCTCAGAAGTGCCAAGACCATTTTTTATTCAATGGAAAAATTACGCTATTTGTATAAAAAATGTTAACATATCATCATCAAAACTGAATGGCTGTGATGCAAACATTTCTTGCATATTACACAGATCAAAGAAATAATTTTCTGGACTGCATTGTAACTGATTCCGAATATGGTTACTGCCACTGGGCACCTGTGAATAAGACCAACAGCTAATTATAAGATTACCACACACATTCACTGTCACCAAGAAAATTCAGACTGGTACTACCACCACAAAAATCATGGCAACCATATACAATGTCTATATACACACTGCTAGCAAGACACAGGATGTACTGTTGCAGATCTAGTACCAAGTGACACTACACCATATATTTGAAAGTTTAAGCAATATATTAGCTTCATATATCTTTAAAAACTCAATAGGCAGAACTAACTTATGCCTGAAATTTACACCTGCCGATCAGGGTAGGCATATCCATATCATCATATAATATTCAGATTAAAAAAATTAATTTTAGCTATATTCATTGGCAATACGATACGAATATTGTTACAAGGATATAAATAAAAATAAATAAAATTGAGAGCCTCAAAGGTTAAGTAAAATCAAAGTCACCAAAATCTTGGTGCAAGGTCTATTTACAATCTGCTTAACTAAAATCAATCGTAAATCAAAACATAGTTAATTTTGCATAGTATTTTACTATCTATGCCTATTAATATGAGTTCAGCTCTGAATTATATTATAAAGAATGTCATTGCGCACAAAACACAAAGACTATAAGCGTTAATATTTACAAGCAAAAAGAGCATAAAATTAACTTACTTGAGTGGATGAACAGTATCTTCTCCACGCCTACATGATCGCATACTGCCACCACCCATACCAAAGAAACCACTTCGCATGAAATTCGAGAAGAAATCTGAGTGACCGAATGGGCCATCATGACCACCTTCTTGTAAAACTTTCAGCCCATATTTATCATACGTTGTACGCTTCTTTGGATCTGAAAGAACTTCATAGGCAAATGATATTTCCTTGAACTTGTCTCCTGCTTCTGGGTTTTTATCAGGATGATATTCTTTGGCTAATTTGCGGTACGCCTGAAAATTCATGTTTTCTATAACTATTGCAAACATATTTTTTTGCATAGTCCATTGCATTTAAATACTCAGATTAACATATTAAATAAGAACAATGTAATCTTTTTAAATCATATAAAAAGTAATGTTCTTTACTTGTTTCAATATTATCAACATTATTTTTTTAGTTTCAGCTTTTTGCACTACATATGTTTATATCTACTCATCTCAAACATAGTTTTGTATTAGTATTCTATGCACAGA
Organism: Magicicada septendecula; assembly: GCA_034769895.1. Taxonomy (NCBI): domain Eukaryota; kingdom Metazoa; phylum Arthropoda; class Insecta; order Hemiptera; family Cicadidae; genus Magicicada; species Magicicada septendecula. The sequence continues at coordinate 285,593,741 of CM068371.1, forward strand.
TATGCATGCACTCCCACGTGTGCTGTGATTTGTGATTAAAAAATCTAATTATTTATTAAGAATCAGTAAAAATAATAATCATATCATTACAAACAAAAATCACTACATTTTGTTTTACAAGTACTACTGTACTCTAGTTTCATCCTAGTTCCAAAAATTGTGCAAAACCTGCAGGTCCTCCTATGCCAGTGTATATTGACATAATAATATATCAAATAATAAAGTAAATTAAACTCCTCTGTTCCTTAAAGTAATTAGAAAAATAAGATTATTTTATAACCGTTTCAAAACCATATAAACTTATTATGTATACTGTGTTGGATACCAACCGCCATCATTAATAATATAATAATCATAATATATTCTTCAATTTAAATGTGATTAATATATTTTTTAATGATTGTAAGTGTTCATAAAACAATTTTTAATAAGAATAATATCTGTTGCAAACTCTTAGCTTTAAGGATCGTACACATAAACATACCTTCCTCTTTAATATTTAGAACGGTAACTTTTCCTCTACATGACAATACACCTACCAGACCAATAATCAAATTTTTGACTGTAGGTCATTCCATGTCAAATCAACCAAAAAATAATTATTTTCAACCTGACCATTTTTAAATTTGATGAAACTTGCAGGATTTATTCTCTCTATAAATGTAAGTACAAAAATATTTTTATTTTTTATTTTTATGTGACCCCATTTTTTTAGTTTTTAATTTTTTAAATTTTAAAAAAGTTCGTTTTTTTTTTGGCTAGCGGAACAAGCTTTAATGCATCATAACTTTTGTTCTACAGGTCCTACAGACTTGTTCTTGGGCTCATTTTTTAGATCTTTTTAGTGGCTTTAATTTGATATATAACTTTTTTTTTGTTTTTTAATATGAAAGTGTTCTTTAAAATTTTTTTTAAAATATATGTTATTCTACTGTTTATTATCCACATTTCCTGAAAATTTTAAAGTGGGATCACAAGTTATGGACAAGTATGTAAGATATCTTACATATTTGTCCATAACTTGTGATCCCATAGTGATCCCACTTTAAAATTTTCAGGAAATGTAGATAAGTAGATAATAAACAGTAGAATAACATATACTTTTTTTAAATTTTTAAAGAACACTTCATATTAAAAAAAAAGTTTTACTTTTTTCAAAAAAACCTTTTTTTATAAAATGTGTTTTAAGTTATATATCAAATTAAAGCCACTAAAAAGAGCTAAAAAATGAGCCCAAGAACAAGTCTGTAGGACCTATAGAACAAACGTTATGATGCATTAAAGCTTGTTCCGCTAGCCAAAAAAAACGAACTTTTTTAAAATTTAAAAAATTAAAAACTAAAAAATGGGGTCACATAAAAATTTAAAAAAATTTAAAGAGAGAATAAATCCTGCAAGTTTAATCAAATTTAAAAATGGTCAGGTTGAGTCACTGGTTGGTTTGACATATCCAGACCACCAAATGAATTTTCATTTCACATACTAATTGAATCATTCTGAATCATTTTAATGTTAAATTGATTTATGATCCTAGTGTATTATATCGCTGCCCACCATCAGTACAGCTATCAGTTTTGACTAAATGTGTCCAAATTTGAACAAATGAACATGTGATCGATTCCTGTTCAACTGTTTACTACTATACTAAAATTATGACTGAAATAATCATTCCTTATAATTTAGAAAACTTTTCCAAAATATTACAAAAAATTTCATTGACTCTCATTTTTCTGTATTTATAAGGAAGCAACACCTAACAGGCGTTACATTGCTTCATGTATACCACATGAAGCAATGTAATTACCTAATAATATTGTAAAAAACAGCTTTCTTATTTTTTTTTACAAAAAAATTAACTACCCACAATTTGGATCCATTAATTGTCATATGGGTTTTAACAGACAAAAACTGGAAAAAATTGTGACATATTTATAAAATCATGCTATGCAGTAATTACTAGAAGAAAAAAATTATCAGAATATTGGTATTTTGGGACTTAATATGCACTCCTCAGAATATGTTATGAAGTTATGTCTTCAAATTAAATTACACAATTATTATATTACAAAATTTTAAGAAGAATTATTTAACTATATTCATGATTTTAAAAACACGTTTGTTATTATTATTCTCCACATTCATATCAATACACAGACAGGTGACTTTTATATTAATATCAAGGCGTTCTGTGCACAAGGTGCTGAAACCCTGACCATTCAAACGAGACATCTACATTTCCACTACGCTTTATTCTTCCATTTCTTAAACCTCAACCTAAAAATGGGTAACAGTATTATTGTGTACACAATAATTTTTTGTGCCAAAAATGTATACACTTTATACACTACATTCGAAGAAGCTTAATTTATTCTCAAGAGATACAGAATCCACTTATAGTGAAAGTCCATTTAGCATAGGTAAGCTGCATTTACACAATTTGTACAATAAGCAAGCGTATAGAAGATGGAGTTTATTGAGGACATGGAATCCGCAGCTGTGCATGATGGGGAAAGACAATACCGTCTCTCTCTCTATCGAGAAACCTATTTTCAGTTTGTGTAGTGTTGTTTCTACATGCATCTCTCTTGTTTTTTTAACAATGTAAATGTATATTAATAATATTTCAATTAATCGAAAAAGACTGAGAATAGATACAGCATTCCCAATTATCATGTGAATTATGACAACTGTAAATTTTGTGGCAATTAGAAGTGAGCCCCCAGTATATAAACAATTACTGAGAAGACTTTACCCTTCACAGCAATTCAAGATAAGCACTGTACTTAATAACATTTTAATGCTGTTGTTACTAAGTGAAATTATTTAGCAATCAATTCTACCATTGTGAAATTAAAACTTCAGTGGACTATAAAAACGATGATAAATAACCAAAGCGTTTATTAGAACTACTCATTTTTTATTCGTTTACTTCCATTAGTTACTGTGACATTATTAGTAGTCATTTTTTGCATTACAGTGCAAATCATTACATCAGTTATTTGCAATCCAGCCTAGCTTTTAATATTGCTTCCATCAGTGCATAAAATAATTGGGAGTTTAAAGGAAAACACAATTTAATATTTACAAATTACATATAAATATTATAAACTACAATTAGATTATATATTGTACACACTGTTACCAATTTCTGACATAATCACTGAAATAAATATGGCTTGTTTAAAATTGTTATTTGGATTTGAAGTGGATAATATTAACTACAAATGTTGTTTATCCAAATGTGTTTAAGAATTTGTATGCAGATAGGTTGATGCAAGTGTAACAAACATGTAAATGTCCTCTGTAATTAGTCAAAAAGGTGGTGTTTATATATTTTGTATGTTACTGCATCAGTTTTAAAATAATAGTTGCATTCTTAACAATTAAACTACACCACCTTTATGGACAAGTTTTTGCACATATATTCTGACGTGCACATAACCATGACGTAAAACAGTACTGATACAAGACATCAAGGCACAATAACTGAATCTGGTTTCTTCAAGGAGATAACATCGGAACACCCTACTTATATATTAACAAGAGTTGTATTTAAGAACTTCTCTCAGTTATATAAACACATAACCAAGTTAACAGCATGGTGCGCTCACAACACAGAATAGTTTACAGCTCAACCAAATTGATATCACAACGAGCCAAAATGGCGCTGGCATCAGCTGATACAAAGGTGGTATTGTCTCTCCCCACTTTGCACAGCTGTGCAATCTACATCCTCAATAAACTCAATCTGCTGGACACTTACATGAAATCATGCTCTTTAGAAAGCATGGAACAGAGCATCTGAGAGATACAATAATAAGTATGTTAGTTATGATCCAGTTCCCAGAGCAAGATTCAAAATCTAGCTGTGTTTGAATTTCCATGCCTGGAGCATGACACTAGTGCCTAATTTTAAAATTAATTGTTTAAAAATTAAAATTTACTTGATTACAGCCCCCATTCTCTTTACGTTAACTTATCCCTTACAGACCCTGATACACTCGTATGAACTAAGTTAGTATTAATAAGATAACCTCAAACTGTAGCCTTACAAAGTATACTAATAAGTAATTTCATCTGTATACAAAAGTACGCTTTTAGCCTTACATTCACATCCGAAGTTTTGTCACAGTTGGGTCATTCCATGCCAAATCAACCTGTCACTCAACCTGACCATTTCAGATTTCAGTGAAATTTTCAGGAATCATTCTCCCGTATGATAGAAATGAGAATATATTTTTAGATTTTTTTTTATCTGTTTGGGTTTTGATGTAATTAATTTTTAAAATTTAGAAAAAATAGTTTTTCGGCTTTCACAAACTTTTTAATTCTTGAATAACTCAAGTTCTATAAGGCCTAGAGACTTGCTTGAACCCTCATTTTAAAGAGAATCTTACAAGGTTTAATTTGATATGATACTTGACTATGTTTGGTGAATTTTTTTTTTAATCTAAAAAACATTTACATTTTTGAGTTTTTTAAAAAATTTGAAAAAAAAATATGTTTCTTGTAATATTATAAGCTATAGATCCTGAAACTTTTTTAAAGTGATATCTCAATGGGATCAGGAGTTATGCCAAAAAACGTATGACAATGTTTTAAGGTAAGGGCTAGATTGCAATCAATCTTACATTTTTTTAAAGGTAAAAAATATACATAGCCTCTAAGGTAACCAATTTGCAATAGGTATTATAATAGAGGTTTACTAAACCTACAAACAAATAATCAAGCCATAACTTATTTAAGATCATTGGGAATAAAATATCTGCCAATTACAGGTGTTCTGGCACAGCACAGAAAGCCTGTACAGACTTGTCTGATTCATGTTCTTACAGGAGTGTGACTCATTACCCACTCTAGCTCAGTTTTTACATAGTTTCCTTTAAGATCTCAGTGAGTGAACAGTTGTTGTTGGCAGTATCACTTAAAAAGTGTTTTGCATAAAAGTATGATTTTTATACGTTTTTACTTGTTTAGTAGATGTGAAAGAAGTGTTCTCCTGTGATAACAATATGGGTGAACCCAGTCAAACAAAAAAATGTTCAGTATATTGTTGTAATCCGTTTAAAAAGCCTGGTCATTATTACTACAAAAAAAGCTTGGGACCTGTGAATGAAAATGTTTTAAAACGTAATGCCAATTTACGTGAAGGCAAACTACAAGATATGTTGTGGTTGTCGTAAAGCTGTTTTAAAGCTACCAGAAATTCTAACTGAGCAAGAAGAATTGCATTCGGACAGCTCAGAATCAGGTTCCAAAAAACTTACTTTTACTTCATCTCCTTCTACTCCTAACACACAACCTAACTAAACTTGTCTGAGTATTGGCATGTGACAAAGCCAACATTGTCATTAGTGTCAAAATCACCATCAGTGTCGTCAGCTGAAACTATTTCTACACTTGATACCTCTGAAAATGAGTGGCTTTTCACTAAAACTCTAGTCTCACTCACAGGAGTGTAACTGTGAAATTGCTGAGTGTCCTTTATTGTTGTTGCTGTTTCAAACCGTCTCTTCAAGGTCTGTTCCTCTGCCTCATGTTCGTCTTTAGTGGAATACAAAAAACTGACGTCAATATTGGCTTTAGCCCAATCATAAAGTTGGCGAGGGGTCATGATTTGTTCATTGTAAACCATACGTAGACTGGCCAATGTTGCTAAACGTTTTACAGTTCCTCCTACACCGTCACATGCATTCTTTCCATGTGATGATGCAAAAAAGTTCCATTCAGCCTTAATTCCAAAATCGTTCTCATGATGGCAGAGATTGAGGAAGTTGGATTTGTTTTTGTACTGTGATGCTACTCTGTCTGAAAAATAATGGAGCTTTTCAGGCTTATGAGGCAGGTTCTGTTTAAGAAAGTCAATCATGAGGCGTTGAAATAAATGAACAGCAACGGTATCGTGTGTCATACAATCAGAAATGAAAACTAAGCTAAGGTATCTCAGCTTTTTGCTTTCCTCGTCCATGTAGTATATAACAAACAGATGAATTGTTGCTTGAGCATTATTCCAGTGAAACCCTTGTGCAGCATCTTCAAGTACAAATGCATAATTTTCAGCAAAATCACAAAGCACAATACATTGGTTTTGAGGTAGATTTTCTTTTAAGTGTCGCAAGTACGAAGACTGTTGAGTAGCAATGAAAGAGTGTCTTAAAGAGTTTTGGCAAACTCTTCTGTTGGTTTTGTAACAGTTTCCAGGACATACTTGTTATCAATCTGCATCGATTGTTTGAAACTCACATTTTCAATGCTATTTAGCTCAAAAGCTTCTTCAAACCTAGCCTTCAATTCGTCACTTCCTGGGCAATTAACACAATTTGCAAAATAACATTTACATGTTGGAGTTTTGCAAATTATATTGGTTGTTACATCTATGTATGTTTTAATAGGGAGCTCACCATTTGTTAATTCAGGTATTTTAGACTGAGCCATCATTAATTTGGCATTCTGATGTATTGTGTAAACGCACAGTGTGTGTCCCAGTGGACCCAGGAAGAACACAATGCTTGGGACGGAGCTCACAAAATTTAGTAAATCCAATTTTCTGATCTGGGTAACGCTCCTTGAATAGTACACATGCTTCTCTTAATGTACTTAGATTTAAATACTTTGCACGTGTACACGTTTGCCATATTTTTTCACCGAAACAGTCTTTTTTACCTGGCATTTGACGACTAACTTTATCATTTTGACAGAAGTCCTTAACTAAGGCCACCGTTGCAGGGTCCAATGTTCTTCCAGGCTTTGGGTCTGGGGATGACATAACACCTTTTTCATGTAACAGTTTTTTTGCCTTTCTAGTCGTAAAGTTAGACACTCCAAATTCAGTTTCAATTGTTTTTAGAGTCCAGCTTTTAGGAAGTGTAGTTAGAATCTGAATTCTCACACTTTTTTCTGTAGTAGTGTTGAACTTTTCTTTTAATTGATTAATAACTTTATTGTCATTATTTTTTATGGTGTAAGAGTCAGAGGTACCTGGACTTAAATTTAGAACTTTTGTCAGTCACTTTTTTGATCTTTTCATCTGGGTATTTTTTTTCACTTATAAACATTTTCTTTTTATTGGTGTTTCATCTATAGCAGCAAGACTTTTGTTTAAGGCTTCATTGCCTCTACTTTCTCCGGAGTTGAACATGTGTTTTGAACTTGTACTTCAGGAACATTCAAATCATACTGCGATTCTGAGCTGTTTGAATGCAATTCTTCTTGCTCAGTTGGAATTTTTCGTAGCTTTAAAACAGCTTTACGACAACCACAACATATCTTGTAGTTTGCCTTCACGTAAATTGGCATTACGTTTTAAAACATTTTCATTCACAGGTCCCAAGCTTTTTTTGTAGTAATAATGACCAGGCTTTTTAAACAGATTACAACAATATACTGAACATTTTTTTGTTTGACTGGGTTCACCCATATTGTTATCACAGGAGAACACTTCTTTCACATCCACTAAACAAGTAATAACGTATAAAAATCATACTTTTATGCAAAACACTTTTTAAGTGACACTGCCAACAACTAACTGTTCACTCACTGAGATCTTAAAGGAAACTAAGCAAAAACTGAGCTAGAGTGGGTATGAGTCACACTCCTGTAAGAACATGAATCAGACAAGTCTGTACAGGCTTTCTGTGCTGTGCCAGAACACCTGTAATTGGCAGATATTTTATTCCCAATGATCTTAAATAAGTTATGGCTTGATTATTTCTTTGTAGGTTTAGTAAACCTCTATTATAATACCTATTGTAAATTGGTTACCTTAGAGGATATGTATATTTTTTACCTTTAAAAAAATGTAAGATTGATTGCAATCTAGCCCTTACCTTAAAACATTGTCATACGTTTTTTGGCATAACTCCTGATCCCATTGAGATATCACTTTAAAAAAGTTTCAGGATCTATAGCTTATAATATTACAAGAAACATATATTTTTTCAAATTTTTTAAAAAACTTTCAAAAATGTAAATGTTTTTTGGATTAAAAAAAAAATTCACCAAACATAGTCAAGTAGCATATCAAATTAAACCTTGTAAGATTCTCTTTAAAATGAGGGTTCAAGCAAGTCTCTAGGCCTTATAGAACTTGAGTTATTCAATAATTAAAAAGTTTGTGAAAGCCGAAAAACTATTTTTTCTAAATTTTAAAAATTAATTACATCAAAACCCAAACAGATAAAAAAAATCTAAAAATATATTCTCCTTTCTATCATACGGGAGAATGATTCCAGAAAGTTTCATTGAAATCTGAAATGGTCAGGTTTGAGTGGCAGGTTGATCTTGCATGGAGAATGGCCCATATGAATAGTACCATTTCCCATCGGTCTAAACCAGCAGTTCTGAATATGGGGTATGTAGATCTTTTGGGATACAGAAAATTTTTGGGGAGTAAGCTGTAGCCTACCAGATGTAGCAAATAAAATCACAGTTAGCAAACACTATTACTTATCAATTTCAGAGAACTGGGTGAAGCCTGGTACTGTAGTTTATGCCTGTACAGGTTGGTCAACCTCACTCCCTTCCCTACTTGCGAACTTAACTTATCCAAACATCTTATCACATTCTTTGTGAGTCAATGTGCTTTCTTACTGTGCTGTATATTTGTTATGAATTATTATACTGACTGAACTTACAAGTTATTCTTTGTCTTCAGTTACTGTGAAATTCAATGAACATGTTTCATCATCTTAAAAAAATTACAAGTGAATAACTAAAATACAGATATAATTGTAAGACCCTTAAAATAAGATTCAATGGTGCAAATTAATTTTATTGTTTCAGACACGTACCACTGCAGATAATATAATGATCACATTTGGCCACTAACAGTTTGTGGTCATATTCATGTCCTGGTCACTAGATTAATACATCCGAGTACTTGCAAATGATATAGGTACTTAATTAAATGCTTTTTTTAAAATATCACACTTTCTGTGATCAGATATAATCTCACAATGGGATCATTATAGAATTTTGTAAAATTCTAATTTACATCTGTAAGAAATCATTTTTATAGAATTAGTTATATCTAATGCTTAAAAATTCACATTTTCTGTACAGTCTGGAATCACAGAAACTACTAAACTGCAGTTACGTGGCAGGACTGAAGAACCTGGCACTATCAACTCGTGTATTGTCATTTATAATTTTTTTTCACACTGGTGAGCCATGCATGTGGATAAAACACTGTAAATAATAAAGGCATAATTTCCTAAGCTGTTAAAACTATGATTGCGTATAATTTGGTAGGACTACAATTTATTTTCTTCTAATCTCTAAGAAGAAAGGTTTCTATATCTGAAGCTAAAAAGGTGCGTTTTTGAATCTACTTAAATTTTTTTAGATCTGATAAAAATTTCATAGGTGGTGCAATTTCATAAAAAAAGTTGGGTATGTTAGTTGTAATTTTTTCAGTATCAGATACGATACTTACATTTACAAACAGTAAAGTATATGTTACAGTCTAGTAAACTACAGTTATTCTAGAAATAAATACAGTGCAAAAACCTTAAATACGAACCATATTCAATCTGATATAAAGTTATGTGTAACTCAAATGTTAGGAAATTAATCTGAATTATTCGAATTAGATTCGCAGAAAACAATAAAACAGTTTTTTATCTCTGAAAGATTAAACACAGCGATTTATATAAACTATAACTACTACCTAAATAATATATACAGCTAGTATTCACTTTTAATTTCATAACATACTGAGCACTCTTGCAAACTTATTTAACGTTTAGGTAGCCTACACTTAGTTTACATCCTCTATTCATGTTCCATGTTATCCATTTATACCTTACAGCGCAGAATAAGAATAATTTAAAACACTCGCACTCGAACAAACTTTTTGCTGAATCATATTATTTAACAGAAGTTTACATTTCACACACGTAGTTTTTCTTTCAACATGAATTATGTTTGTAGCTACCTTAACTTATATGCTACTATTAAAAATAAAATTATAAAATTCTAATAAGTTTTAAGCTAAGCAAATTTTGGTACTGTGAATTCCTATGTACTCAGGAATGAAACAAAGGAAAACTAATCAATTTCTTTCACATTGACATTTAGCTGTGGCGAATTCTATAATTTTCTTTGACTACATCTGCACTCCACAACTATATTTAACAAAGTTTTAACCAAGATTTCATATCATTTTATAACCAGAATCTCAGAAAATCGGCCTACAATGACATACACTTGCAATACGTACCAAACAGTAAATACTTTTAAACAGTACTCATATTCCTCTAATCGAATACGAAAAAGAAACAACACAAAGATTTTTAATTTCAGTTACTTACTCTTCGGCTTCCTACGTACCTTCTTAATTTCAAGTTCTGAAGCTCCTTTATTGACACCTAAAACATCATACAACTTGGTATCAGCCATTTTCAACGTCGAAGGAAGAAACAACTGCTCTACTAAACGTGCTACCAACTGTACTAACAATAAACGTAAGCAATCAAGGCAGCATGAATTTCCTGTAGTTGTGAAAACGTGTATTAAAATCATGATGCGCAAAATACGTACATACTTGAAAAGTACCTTTTACTAGAAATACAAACTGTGTATTGTGGATAAATTAACAATGTTCTGTTTGCACAGTGCAAATGCTAAAGCATTAGCCGAATTACTCAAATTATATATACACTTGTAAACATTTACATACAGAACTATAAAATATAGGTAATATTATATCAACTACATCTCCTAGATGTAGAATTTAGTTCATAGCATCTTAAACATTATTTAGACTGTATGTAGGCCTACTCTGAGAAACTAAAATTTTCCTTACGTCTGCTGTTCTTCCCAGCTTTTCTACTTTCTATGTAGTTACACCAACTTTCTCACTACTTATTACCACACTGCTAAATACTTCGTACTTGACGAGGCCTTTCGGCCTTAGGTCGTTTAAGACCTGAAGATGGTGAAGACACCGAAAGGTCAAGAATGAAATATTTAGCAGTGTGGCAATAAGTAGTGACAAAGTTGGTGTTAAGATGGCTGCTAATATAACTTATAAAAAATACTATGTAACGTAGTTATAGTGGATGGTTAGTGAGGATCTGTCAATAATACAAATTTTAGCTATTTTGCGTCGACGTTTCGACAATATTTATTGTCACTTCAGGACCTGTGTATGAAATACAATAGAAATATCAAACATAACGAAACAAATATTTGGGTGAACGTGTTGGTGTGAGTGTGTGCGTGCTTATGTATGTATCATTTTATATGTGGAGACTTATGATAGACTAAATATCACTATTGTATTAACGACTCGGAACACTAAGTTTTTTATAAGTAAAATCATAAAGTTTTACCTTATAGCCTAAACCGGTTTTCTCCTTTAAAAGGCTTCTTGAGCCTCTGAAGAAGCCTTTTAAAGGAGAAAACCGGTTTAGGCTATAAGGTAAAACTTTATGATTTTACTTATAAAAAACTTAGTGTTCCGAGTCGTTAATACAATAGTGATATTTAGTTAAGTAACGGACACGTCATGGACAACGAAGTCCAAGAACTTATGATAGAATACGATCCTCACTAACCATCCACTAATATCATAAATCTTCACATATAAAATGATACATACATACATACCCACGCACACACCAACCATTCACCCAAATATTTAATTGTTTCGTTATGTTTGATATTTCTATTGTATTTCATACACAGGTCCTGAAGATGACAATAAATATTGTCGAAACATCAACGCAAAATAGCTCAAATTTGTAGTATTGCCCAATCCTCACTAACCATCCACTAAAACATTCATTGATTGACGGTCACTAAAAATTAAGGATTTAACTACCGTATGTAGTTACTTTGATTTAGGCCTACTTATGAAGTTATCTTATGTGTTGGTTTAATCCACTTCACTCCATTTTCTTAACTGCCCTGCTTTTTGTTCTGAATTCACATAATTCCCCTGAGGAAGTTTAATGTCTTCCAGCGTTTCATTTTTCTAGTGAATAAGCTGTTATTTAGTACAGTTTTGAATGTTCATCTTCTTCTTTGTTTACAGCACTTAATAATTATTAGTGTTGATGGAACTTTCACTTGTAAACTTGCTTGTTGTTTTCACTCAAACAGCATAGCATATTCTAAGAACAGTGTATTTAGGTAACATGAATGTGATTAAATTGTCAGTAGACTTGGAATAGGATCTAAAATGCACAGTAATTGAATGTGGTTTAAAACGCTTCATGAATTTTGAGGAAAGGCCTATTATGTATCATTTATTAATTCGTTTTGTATCCCATTCATGTGTCTCCAAATGCAGTCAACCAGTCCAGAGATATAGGAAATGTTAAAATCATGACGAGTTCTCAGGAAACCAGTGAATTCTGTAGTATCTGTGTGACGAACCACATTAATAAACAGAAAATCTGTAAACTGACTTGTTCACTGACACTAGCATCACTTGTTTGTAACAAAATTTAAAAAAACGCACAAGAAAAATGCAGTAAGACATAAGATAAATATGGAATTTTATAGACCATAATTTGGTGATCAGTTATTGCATCTCTACAAACTGTTCAGGCTGACATGAAGCGTCAGAAGAGTTTACACCTGCAGAAGACAGTCATAATTATCTGCACTAGTAGATCATAATTTGTAGCACCAGTAGAGTACCTATATGCACAATAAACAGATGCTTTGGGGGCTGTGCATCCCAACTATTGTTGTAAACATTTTTCCAAAATAAATGTTCTTTTTAGAAAATAATCTGGATCTCTACAATAACAAATCTAATGTAAAATAACTCTGCAATCTATTACATATTGTGAGAACCTCTAAAATTAATTTAAAAACCATGTAACTCACTAGAAAGATAATCCATTATCCAGATAAAGTATATTCAAAAATAATTTATCTGGTCATTTAGATATAAATAATAAGGTAATTTCAAAATGTAAACAGCCTGGAAAAAATCTCAGGAACCTAAAGGGGGCTTAAGAAAACTCTTCAGTCTTCTTGGATGTTGTCCGTTGTTTTACTAATTACAGTAGTCTCGGTAATTCGAGCCCCGGTATTTCGAGGTTCCGTGTAATTTGAGCTGGAAAAAAAATAATAAATACAGTCAGTAAATGTAAACAACATTCCCGCCATATCGTGACTCATGCCAGACCAAGTGTCTACAGCATGAAACGCTAAAAATAAATACGTAAATAAATCAGTAGCGGACTGACCGCCTCAGCTGATACAAGTGTTGTACCTGTGCGTTACTACTAAGCTTCGTTACTAGTGTTTGCTTGTTGTTTTAGTTATTTTACTGTACAGTATATTCAACGTTTAGTTTTTTACTACAGTAAATTGTTATTTATACTGTATATAATGAGTTACAAGAGTAGGCCTAAGAAGAAGTTTGTGCCGCTAAGTGTTAAATTGGAAGCCTTAAAACGATTAGACAGAGGTGAAACGCTAAAAAAACTTGCTGCTGATTATGGAGTCGGCGAAGTGACTGTTGGTGACTGGCGTAGGAACAGAGACAAGATTGAAAACTATTCTTCTAAAAAGTGTATGGGGATTTTAACCTGTGAACGCAAATCGATGAAGAGATCTGATTATGAAAAAACGAGTGCAGGTTTGTTCACTTGGTTTAGTCAACAGAGGCAAAAAGGAAGTCCTATTTCAGGCCCAATGTTGCAAGAAAAAGCAACGTTTTTCAGGAACCAGTTTAAGGAAGGCGAGGATGATTTTACAGCAAGTTCAGGATGGTTGGATAGATGGAAAAAACGATACGGCGTAAGGCAGCTTGAAATGTGTGGTGAAAAGCTATCTGCGGATTCTGAGGCTGTCACACAGTTCTGTGAGAGATTTAAAAAAATTATAGAAGAAGAAAAACTTACTCTCGATCAGTTGTACAACTGTGATGAGACAGGACTAAATTTTAAAATGCTGCCTACTAAAACTTTAGCTTCAAGGGAAGAAAATGCTGCGCCAGGCCACAAAAAATCTAAAGAAAGGGTGACAGTTCTTGCTGCATTGAATGCAAGTGGAGAACATAAACTGAAGCTAATGTTAATAGGCAAGTCTGCAAAGCCTAGAGCTTTAAAAAACATCACTCCGTCTGCGCTTCCTGTTACATACATTAACCAGAAATCTGCTTGGATGGATAAAAATATTTTTAAGAAGTGGTTTTTTGAAAGTTTTGTTCCTGAGACCAAAAAGTACCTAAAGGAAAAGAACTTGCCTCCCAAAGCAATATTAACCCTTGACAACGCTGTATCACACCCTGACGAAGAATAACTGAAATGTGGCGAAATTAGAGCATTGTTCTTACCCCCAAACGTGACGAGTTTAATACAGCCGATGGACCAAGGCATATTTGAGTGCTTGAAAAAGAAATATTGTCGTCGTCTGCTGCAGAGGCTCCTACAAACTACAGAAGGCGAGGGAACCATAGTGGAATTTCTAAAGAATACTACAATGAAAGACGTAGTTTACTGGGTGGCGGAATCATGGGATGACATAAAGACAGAAACACTAAAGAAGTCTTGGAACAAGTTTTTAAAAGAAGAAAATAACAGTTGTAACACCACAGATGAACATGACTTGGTCTTAGCATGACTGATAAAAAAACTTCCTGGTTGTGAACAGTCAAATGAAAATGATGTTTCAGAATGGTTGAATAGTGATGAACAGTTTGAAGTGACCGATGATTCAATTGTTGAAATGCTGAATGAAGCGGCAGAAGAAAATAGTGAAGACATGACTGCAGAGACTGTACCCGTGATGACTCACGCCGAGGGGTTGGCAGCGCTAGACACTGCATTGCGTTATGTCGAACAGCAAGCAGAAGCTACACCGACCGACACGATGCTGCTTAGAAGATGGCGTGACATTGCTGCTAAAAAACGAGGCTCTATTTTAAAACAAAAGGCTCTGGACAATTTCTTTAAAAAATAAATTTGTGTGCCTTTTATCTTTGGAGTTTAAACTAGTTCAGGTATGTACTACATTGTTTGTGTTTTCTTATCCGTAAGCAATAAACGTTTGTTTATACATTACTCTTTGTTTTTTTCTTCATCCGTATAATCAGAGTTTTTCCAAATTCGAGGTTGCCTCAGCCCCAATTAACTCGAATTACCGAGACTCTACTGTATAAGTATAATACTACTGACTGGGAACACAAAGTTTTTTATTGGTAAAAATGTAAAATTTTGTACAATATTACAATAATATTTACAACCTTGTACATAGGGGCTACAATATAAAAATTTTACATTTTTACCAATAAAAAACTTTGTGTTCCCAGTCAGTAGTATTATATTTATAATCTTCAGTCTTGTTTAAAAAATATCTTAGAGATGATCCAACAGGATTATGCCAAAAATGCAAACTAT
This sequence comes from Magicicada septendecula, assembly GCA_034769895.1. Lineage (NCBI taxonomy): Eukaryota > Metazoa > Arthropoda > Insecta > Hemiptera > Cicadidae > Magicicada > Magicicada septendecula. The sequence goes on from CM068371.1 coordinate 285,609,103, forward strand.
TTTTTTTCTTATAAGTTACAAAAGTATTTCTTATAAGTATCATCTTCGGATTTTATGTTTCTGGACCTCAATAACCTGGAATGCTTAGGGATGAATCGAAGCTAAATTCAATGCTGATTACATGTGTGTGAGAACTATCACTATTTTCATCGTTGGGTGTAGCTAAATGACAAATATGATCGAGAACAAATTTTATTATGTAAAGAACTGTATGTTTTTTTTTACTGACTCAAAATACCCTGTAGGCTTATATGCATACAAAATACATTTTGGATAGAGGAGAAATTTAATTTTTTGTTTCTGGTTTTGAGAGGCTATGAAAACAAGAAAGACCAAAAGAAGATTAACTACAGTAGGCTTTGGTAGTGTACAGTAATACTGAATTGAATAAATAAAAACTGTGTATGGTATGGCAAACCAACTATCTTTTTGGTTTGTACGAAAATAAAAAATTAAAGACACTGAACTACAATATGTATTTATAATGCAATAATTGACAGCATCTGACTTCATGCCAATAATCAGGAGGTTTGAGCTGTCACAAAAAGGGAAACGTGGCAAAATAAATATGGTGATGAAAACATTTGTAGAAAGGAAATAAGCAACAATAAAAACAAAATCTAAGGCAATGGAAAATAAAAATAACTGATTTTGCCTCATGCTGCAACTATTTTGGATTTAATGTGCCTGCAACTTGAATGCAAACTGATAAAAAGAAAGTATTGAGCTAAACTGCCATATGATACAATATTTTTATTAGAACCACAAGAATATTAATCATCATCAACAAGTGCTGTGATGGCAATTCTGAGATCTCTGACAAAGGTGACAAGAAAAAATGTACAGTCCTCAAACACATATTTTAGTGGAACATAAAAAGCTCACTGTAATGTTTGCAATAGTCGAATTTTATTGTAGTACTGTTTCAAGTAACACACAGTGGAATATGATTATTTGGCCTGTGGTTTCATCTTCTTTTTTCAATCTGTTTCTTCTTCATACTTCCTGCACAAACTATGATTTCCCACCTTATATAAACAAGTATATCTAATATACTGAAGGTACTTTAATTAGTGACTGTTAGTAACAAACTAAAATTGTGTAAAGGGGTTTATCAGACGAGTGAGTGGCATCTGGCTACTAGAGGTACTTGATTCGATTCTGGGGTAGTGCCATGAACCAAGCTGTATTTGAAGCTAATATCCTGGGCAGTAATTAACTTCTTGTTATACTGCCTTTCTTGTAACCCACATGACTCAAATTGCTAGTCCACCCTGTCTCGTTCTCCTGCACTACAAAAAGGACCATAGTAATAAGTTTTTATTTAAAATCGTGAGGTTACACTTCCGATATAGTGAAAAAAATCATCCACTTACTTCAGAACTACCAGCCACTCACATTTGCTGTACATACTAAACTGGAAAAGTCTAGTAAACTTTCCAGATTGTTGTGTTGTTTGAAAGGTCGGGGGACAGTCTACCAGTTTTTTGATTGGAAAAACAAAGGTTTTGCCAAAACATCTTATTTTACATAAACCAATATTGTAAAAAGTATTTAAACCAACAATGAAACTATTTAAAGTGTATAACTAAATTCTTGGATTTCGTTGTCCATGACGTGTCCGTTACTTAACTAAATATCACTATAGTATTGACGACTCGGAACACTAAGTTTTTTATAAGTAAAAACGTAAAGTTTTACCTTACAGCCTAAACCGGCTTTCACCTGTCTATGATTGTGTCTTTGTCTAGGTATGTGTCTTTGATAGGTGAAAGCCGGTTTAGGCTGTAAGGTAAAACTTTACGTTTTTACTTATAAAAAATTTAGTGTTCCGAGTCGTCAATACTATAGTGATATTTTGTATAACTAATTTAAATATAATGAATATCGTTTAATTACAATAAAACAATGGACCATCTAAAAAAGTTCAAATGTTAAAAATGGATAATGCACACGATTTAAATATGGTACTAAAGAAAATGTAACACACACATAATGACACTAACATACTCAACTCATGAAGTCCAACTCAACTGAAGTTGGCGAAAAATGAAACGGTTTTCTATCTCACTCTCTGTGCATGCATCTCTCTACACCAGGCTACCTACCTCACGCTGTGATAGTCTGCTTCACCTATCATAGCAGTGCTAGCGTGTACAGTCAGTCTACTTACTTAGTCAGGTTAGAGAATTCCAGTCAAATTTTATTTTTGTTACTTAAAATTAAATTCAATTAAATAATAACATTTATTCTAAATTGCAGTTAGTGTGTCATCAGTCATTACTGAAGCAGTGTTTCACTTGATTCCCTTGATTGCATGCCACTGATGTTTATGTGCAACTCCACCACTCCACACACACTAATTTTTTGTCTGTATATTGAATTATATTGATTAGTTTTCATTAAATTGAGACTAAGTTACAGGATATTTTAAACTGTCCAATGTACATTCACATACACAAAAAAATAAATAACAATTTTTTGTTTTCCTAGGGTCTCTAGGACCTTTCTCTTAGGGACCCTCCTCCCTAAAAGAAGCAATGCGTTCAGAAGGTGAAAAATATTGGGTACAGTTAGTTATTTATATAAACTGGTGTCTTGATTTACAAAAAAGTTAATAGTTTAATAAACAGTAGTTAAAAGGTATAAAAGTGTGAAAGGTGAGGTACTGTTAGTAGTCAAAAGTAAAATAATGTAATATTGAAAATATACGAGGTGCGTTATAAAATTGATTAACTGTGGTGGAAGTAATTGGAAAGTACTTCTCTGTGAGGAGAGGGACCCCACTGATCAAGTTAACACCCTACATACTGTTAATATTATCACAATGAAAACATGCATCAATGGGGTTCCCCTCCCACAGAAGGATACAGAAAATGTAAAATGTCAAAAAATAAATAAAAAAGATGTACTAGCAAAAATGTATAATCACATCAGTCGAATTAACTGATTAATTGTGCGAGAACAATTCTTTTTTTAATTGCATACACTATAGCTATCTTGTGAAGACAAAATATATTCTTGGATTTTGTTGTCCATGATGTGTCCGTTGATTAACTAAATGTAAGTATAATACTACTGTTGCGGTTTGGAAGCTCTTGAATAATCGTGAGTTATTCCAAAGACGCTAATGAGGAAGGCTGGATTGTTTGTTAGAAAGAAGTGGACTGTATTAAAGATGTTGAACATTCGTTTATTGAAAAAATCTGATTGTTAATTACGATCGGCACGTGCGGATGCATTTGAGGCAATAACGCCCGAAATTAATTTTGAATAAAATCGTGGTCCATTGTAGATGGACGCAGGTAGTTGAATGAAATGAAATATTATAAATGCATGCTAAAAAATATCCAGAAGCCGCGGCTGTAAGAGAAGTGTTTTACGAGAGTTGCGCTCGGAGTCGTGTTATAAACTGAACTAAACTTGCTTGCAGCCGGCGGTGATTGCCAGCTAACGCGTTTGATAAACGCGTGACGTCATCCGTGCGTGCCGTGTAATGGTAGTAGACTGCTTACAGCTGATAAACCAGTACAAAGTTTAAACATACTGCCCGCCAAAATCGGGCCGATTTTGTACATTAAAGGTTAAATTGAACAATATAATAATTAGACTTACATGTCGTAAGCGATACAATAATTGGCGCACTGGCCAGAGAGCAATGACATAATAAACATAATATGAATTCAATTAACAATCACCAGGCATACAATAAATTGATCCTCACGCCAATAGCAAGGGCTTACTGACGTTAAAATTACTCAAAACACAATAGTAATACAATACGCACAATAATACAATAATTAAGTAGATATTGATCTTTCCCAAATAATACCCCTTGATATTTGCCAAGCATTACAATAACAAGTGATAACACCATAAAAAATACAATAATTTCCCCATGATATTGACATAACAACCCCAATGAATTTCATAATGTTTGACCCTTAGAAAATACAATACATATATAGAATAATTGACACTATAAATGACACTTGTGGTTCTCAGAATTTGAATCACACAAACATATTGACAATACACAACATCCATAATGATTGATAGTACATATGAAACACAGTCACTATTGCTGTAATAGCTAGCGGCACGTAAACAATATTACAATGCTTATGATACAATTGACTTGTATGCTCGCCCCGGGGAATGTCCCGGGCGTGGTCCATGTAATGTGACACGCACACACTCACACACCTCGTATGGCACGCATACGATTAGTTTGTAGCCACCGGAAGGGGGCATAATTTATGGATGGGTCGGCGTAAGATACCTAGCGCGGTGCAAACTTCTGCGACGCGTTCTAAGGAATCTTGACCCGGAAAAACATTGGTAATTACCCCACGCTTCCATTCTAGAGGGGGGGGAATTTCATCCAAAATGAGGACAAGTTGTCCGACGTTCAAATTCTTTAATGGGGTGCGCCATTTATTGCGCTGCTGCAGCTGGTGCAGATAATCCCTAGACCACCGTTTCCAGATGGTCTGCGTAAATTTTTGGAGCAGAAGCCATCTGCCCAAATGAGTATTATTGACTTGTGTATAATCGGGTTCCGGAAGTGCCGTCAGTGGAGCACCGACCAAAAAATGAGCAGGTGTTAAGGGTTCAGGGTCTCTAGCATCGTCGGACACCGCGCATAACGGGCGTGAATTAAGGCAAGCCTCAATTTGAGAAAGAAGAGTAGAATATTCCTCAAAATTCAAGATCGTACCGCCAATTACGCGACGTAAATGGAATTTAACACTCCTTACACCACTTTCCCACAAACCACCGAAATGAGGGGCTGAAGGGGGGATAAAGGACCATTTGATGCCGTGGAGACCGCAAAACTCCAGAGAAGATTGCTCAACTTCCTTGGAGGTTAAAAATTTGTACCAATCATGCAACGTGTGGTTGGCACGACGAAAATTCGTGCCATTATCCGAAAATATTTGCGCGGGAATACCTCTGCGCGATATGAACCTTTTTAAAGCCGCTATAAAGGCGTTGGAAGTGAGATCCGACACCAATTCTAAATGGATGGCCCTAGTACACATGCATATAAATAGAGCGATATATGCCTTGGTCGTGGACTTAGAGCGCTGCCCGCCATGGCGCAAATGTACAGGACCGGCGTAATCCACGGCCGACTGTGAGAATGGCCTTGACGGCGTGACCCTAGAAGAGGGTAATTGACCGAGTAATTGATTCGCGCCTTTAGCCCGGAAACGAAAACAAGTGACACACTTATGTATCACTGAGCGGATATAGGACTTATCGTGTATGATCCAATACTTACGCCTAAGCGAAGCTTGAGTTGATTGCACTCCAGCGTGCAACAAACGGATGTGTTCGTATTCAATTATTAATCTCGTGAGATGAGAGTGCGGGTGCAAAATTATTTGGTGTTTAGTCTCGTAGCTAAGTGGGGAGAATTGCAAGCGTCCACCCACTCTTAAAATGCGTGATTCATCCAGGAATGGGTTGAGAGCAAGAATTTTACTACTGCGTGGAAGGCACCGGTGTGCCTCAAGTTCCCTAACCTCCACGTCGAAATGCAACTTCTGTGATTGCCGGACAAAAATCAAGAGCGTGTCGGACAATTCTTGAGCCGACAAAAAGGACGTGTCTCTATCAACCACCGCGAGCCTAGAATTGCGAAAAAATCGACGGCAGTATGCGAAGACGCGAATAAGTCTCGTAAGAGATGAATAATTTTCAATGTAACTATGTGTTGAGGACGCGACAATTAGTGAGGTTTGAGCCTGCTTGCGACGTTCCTCTTCAATGTCGGGAAAAGTACAGGGAGTATTAATGTCGAACGCGCTGACCGGCCATGAAGCCGCATCACGAGCCAACCAGGAGGGACCATGCCACCATTGAGTATGACAGTGCAAACTACGAGGGAGGCAACCGCGCGATAAAACGTCGGCAGGGTTGTCATTTGATACTACATGACGCCAAATTCCCCTGCTGCTAACAAGACGCTGTATTTCCGCGACACGGTTGGCCACAAATACCTTCCAGCGGGAAGATTGCTGATGTATCCAGTACAACGCTATCATCGAATCCGAATAAAGATATAGTCCGTCAAAATTGTAATCGACGGCATTTAAAACCTTGGACGTTAATTGAGCCAACAATAAACAAGCACAAAGTTCAAGTCTTGGAAGCGTTATCTGTTTCAGCGGAGCGACCCTAGATTTAGCACACAACAAGTTTGATGATATGGCACCGTTCGAATAGACCGCCCGCACATAAATGCAACACGCGTAACCTTTAGCCGAAGCGTCGGCGAATCCGTGCAGCTGCAATGAACTAACTGGGTAACTGTTCGAACTCTTAACCGACCTCGTAATCTCAAAATGAGTGTCGGAGACTAATTGAGCGTATAATTCCAACCATTGATTGGCTAATGATCCAGACAAGGGTTCGTCCCAATCAGTGCCCGCCAATCACAACTGCTGCACGAAATGTTTGCAGCAAAATGTGATGGGAGCGATTAAACCTAGTGGATCATAGATCCCGGCGATGATTGACAACACGCTTCTCTTGTTGAAAACGGTTAAATTGTCATCACCCCTAACGGTGTATAAAAAGTTATCCCCCTCAACATTCCATTGTATTCCCAAGGTACGCACGTTTTGACCCTTGCTGAAGTCACGGGTTACTTGGGCGCGAAGAGTCATAATCTTATGGTGGTTAGAGAACCATTTATGTAACGAAAAACCATACCTCCTCAACAACTTCGCGATCTCGCATTTCATTTCAGCTAAGCCGTTCGGATCATCCGAACCCGTTACGAGATCGTCTACGTAAAAGTCATTTGCTATGGCCTTAGCAGCTGTAGGGTAGTCGGATTTATTTTCATATGCTATTTGAGCCAGACAACGCGTAGCAAGGAAGGAGGCACTAGCAGTGCCATATGTAACCGTCCTTAACGCGTAATGTCGCAATTCCTTATGCGGTGCATCACGCCAAACAATGCGTTGCAAGTTTGAATCCTTAGGATTAACAATGATCTGGCGATACATCTTTTCAATGTCCGCAATAAGTACGTAACGGTGGGTGCGGAACCGAACCATTATCGAAAACAGATCCTGCTGGATCGTAGGACCGACCATTAAAGTATCGTTAAGGGACAAATTATTGGTGGTTTTAGCGGATGCGTCAAATACCACGCGCAATTTAGTGGTTAAGCTAGAGTCTTTGAAGACTGCGTGATGGGGCAGATAAAAGATCTCTGACCTGTCAAGCGACAGATCGTATTCATTAAGCGGCGACATGTGGCCAAGTCTTAAGTAGTCACTCATGAACTCACTATAATCCTTATAAAGGGTAGGGTTCTGCTTGAATTTGAATTCTAACGATTGGAATCTGCGTATGGCTCCGCGGAGAGAATCTCCCAAATAAGATTTATCAGATCTGCGGGGCAGGGCTACCACGAATCTCCCGTCGCGATTGCGGCTAGTGTTTTCCACGAAATGCCTTTCACACGGCGAGTCCTCAGATCGGGTTTCGCGACTAGAGATCTCCTCCAACTTCCAAAATTCCTTTAGTTGCGAGGAAATCTGATTATCGTCCCTACAGACCATAAAGGAAGAAACCGTTTTAGTTATATCGACGTTGAATGGTAAGTCACCGGCCAAAATAAATCCTAACTTGGTTTCCTGAATTATAGGAAAGTGTGGTCCGCGCGTATATTTCACAGGTTCAATTAATTGGAGAAAATATTGAGCGCCGATTAATATATCGACTTGCGACGAGCAATGTAGGTGAGGATCCGCCAAGAATATGCGCTTGGGTAAATTTAAAGAGGCAAGATTGAACGACTCCGCCGGTAAGTTATTAGTTATACTGGGTAATACGGCACAATGTACGTTTAACGTGAAGGGTTTATAGCGTGAATGTAGCCTTACATTAGTACTGAAGTCAGCCTGGGAAAGCGAGTTTATACCCGTGATGGGCAATTGCGATTTAACCAATTGGAGGCCCATCCTGCGGGCGAAATCCATTGTGCAAAAGTTCGCTTGAGAACCGGAATCCAGTAATATCCTAACGGGAAATTTTTTGCCGATTTTATTGTATGTCATACAGACGGCGGTAGATAACAATACCGATTTATTGGTCTGTGATTTCAGTGAACACTGGTTGTTAACAGAAGGTACGTCCCTGTTGGGGATATGAATCGTTGTGTGGTGACGCCTAGAACATTTTTTACATGAGAATTTTGAGGGACATTTTGAACCCTCGTGTCCCGAACGGAGGCAGTTTAAGCAAAGTTTGTTTTTTATTAACGCGTTTTTTCTATCAGGGATAGACAGCGATGTAAATTGTGGGCAATCGCTAAGTCTATGTCCACCGTTACACAGCCTGCATAAATTGTTTCTAATATGTGAGTGGAATGCGCCCTTTGGAGTGCTTATCTGTTTAACTGCCTTGCGATAAGGAGACTTATCGCTTTTGTTCAACCTGCTCGTTGGGCTAGTCGCGTTATCGAGATTTTGCAGTAATTTCCTACGTGAATTTAGAAAATTTATAAAATTATTAAAATCAGGGAATTTATGCTCCAATAAACTCTCTTTCCACAAACGTAAAGTGTAATTGTCAAGTTTTTTGGCTAAATAATTTACGACAATAATTTCGAACGTGTTGACTGGCAGTTTGAGATTATTTAATGCGTTTATATTTGCAGAGATTTGATCAATAAATTGCGATATGCTAACTTGGGATTCCTGTTGAACTAATGGTACGTCTAGGACATTCCACACGTGGTGAGCGGAAACAATTAGCTTACTATCATATCTATTCCTCAACAGATCGATAGCCACCGCGTAATTCTCATGTGTTATGGGCAACGATTTTATTACGTTAAGCGCCTCGCCATGTAATGACGAGTGCAAATAATGAAGTTTCTGTATATCTGTCAGATCTGCTCTGACATGAATTAGTTCCAGAAAAATATGGTAATAATGTTGCCATTCCACAATACTACCCTCAAACCGTGGTAATTTTATTGGTTCCAATTGAATGGGGGGTGTTTTAGGCTGTTCACCTTCAGCATTAATTACTGGTTTTTGGTTCATATGCTCAGCTTGCTCTAGCAGGTGTTGCAATTTACATTGTATAGTACAGAGATCGTCCTCCGTTTGTACTCTGTCACTCGTTAAAGCAACGTCTGCTTCCTCAGCTTCGATTTGTGACTGTATCTCATCATATTTGGTGGATGATTCCATCAAATGGCGCAGTTTTATTTTGAGCGCATGAGGATCGCTGTTTAACAAATCGAAGTTATCCGCGAAGGTATTTACTCGGGATATTGAGGCCTTAATTGTGCCTCGTTTTTTTATTAGAGCCCTTACATCGGCCATTATTATAGTTTAAGATAAAAAGGGAAAAATATTTAGAAAGCAATTGAGCATAGAGCATGTGAACCACAAACTTGATTTTGAATGAGTTTAAATACGTTTCGGTAGCTAGCGATCGTTGTTTTGAACATAAACTTACTCTCTCTAACTAATCAAACTTGTTGGCAGTTAAATTATTGAAATTATGAATCTAAATGGTTACAAAGTATATCTTCATCTTTAAAGTTCTAACTGATAATGAGCTGCCAACCATTTATTAATTTGTATTGTGTAATAAGGTGTTTGTTTATATAAATGTGTCAAAAAATACCCACTGAGTGAAATATTATTAAAAATCAAATATAAGTAAAGTTTATAGTCACGTGGCCGTCGATCCATTCGTGATGAAGCTGGCTTCGATCCCGTTTGGAGCTGCTACACCTCCTGTCTCTGCCGGTCAGCCGATGCCTCATGTTGTACCCTCCATCAATTAAAGCTGTGGAATCTCGAAAATGTTGTCCTGTTTCGTCCCGTCGTCTCTGGTCTACTGCTTGGCTGAATCTTGTCGGGATGACTGCGACGTGATTCACAATAATGGTGTCGCTCAGGACGAAAATGATGCCCGTAGGGCGTGATTAACTTCAGATTGGTTTTTCCAGAAATGATGTGTATAAATAAATGCTGTCGCTTGTGTACTCAGATATGAGAAATCTGAGCCGTGGGGACCAAAAATGATGTTTTTTGGGCCCGAAAATATGAAATCCTGCCTGGTTGGACCAAAAATGATGTCGGTTTTGGCCCAAAAATATGAAATCCGGTCCGGTGGGACCAAAAATGTTGCGGTTTGGAAGCTCTTGAATAATCGTGAGTTATTCCAAAGACGCTAATGAGGAAGGCTGGATTGTTTGTTAGAAAGAAGTGGACTGTATTAAAGATGTTGAACATTCGTTTATTGAAAAAATCTGATTGTTAATTACGATCGGCACGTGCGGATGCATTTGAGGCAATAACGCCCGAAATTAATTTTGAATAAAATCGTGGTCCATTGTAGATGGACGCAGGTAGTTGAATGAAATGAAATATTATAAATGCATGCTAAAAAATATCCAGAAGCCGCGGCTGTAAGAGAAGTGTTTTACGAGAGTTGCGCTCAGAGTCGTGTTATAAACTGAACTAAACTTGCTTGCAGCCGGCAGTGATTGCCAGCTGCCGCGTTTGATAAACGCGTGACGTCATCCGTGCGTGCCGTGTAATGGTAGTAGACTGCTTACAGCTGATAAACCAGTACAAAGTTTAAACAACTACTGACTCGGAACACTAAGTTTTTTATTGGTAAAAATGTAAAGTTTTACCTAATAGCCTGAACGTTTTCACTTTTTATAAGCTTCATCAGAGGCTGCCACTAGGAGTGCTGTCCGTCTTGTTCTTCGTGACGGTGTCATCATTTGAAAGATCAATGTGTGTGTGCAGTGTGATATGTTCGAATAATGTGTGATTTGTCTGTTCGTTTAGCATGTCGTTTTTGTGTCTGTATATTTCTAGTTGTTCAAGAGTGTCTAGTTTTCGGCCTTTTGTGAGTACATGTAGAATATCCATGTTGGTGTATGTGTTGTTTGCAAAGGTGGATTCAGTGGTGGAGTGTAGTGCCTTTGTGTTCAATGTATTTCTGTTTGAAGCAATGTCATGTTTGGGACATGTGATGTGCATGGAGGACGACAGAATACCCAAAGCAATAGATGAGCAAAGAATGAAAGGAAGACCTAGAAGAACATGGCTACAGGATGTAAATGACCTTAGGTGGATGGGTACTGAGGATTGAAGGCGGAGGCCAAGGCTCATCGTGGGCTGTAGTGTCAGAGAGTCAGTCAATATACCTATCTTCTGTGGAACTGATTGGTATACAAATTCCTAAAGTCCGATGGTTCAAATTTTTATTCTTGTTTTTAGGCATTTGTTTAGCCCACAATGAAACCAACTCAGTTTATGATATTCACAGTCCAGCAATTTATTCCTCACCGTATTATAATTGCTACATTTTCCTCATTATTTGAATCTACACATGTGCCTATTGCACATGGTTTTTGATCCATACTTAATATTTGTTTTTAATGGTACTTTCTTACCATTTTGAAAACAAATTGACACTTAAAATCTTGAAATGTGTCCGTTTACCTATACATACATAAAGACTGATCACAGCATTCAGAATGCTGCTATTACAAATGTTCCATAGCCTCTACTGGTACATTAATTTGTACAGCAGCTTTAACAAGATGTTCAGCCAACAACATATTTGTGCACCTGGCAGCATTATTTTGGGGACCTGTACAGCCCATTTTATAAAAATCTTTAATTTCTGTGCTACACGAATACACCAATTTAATTTGCACAAAAATTGTTTATTACTCATTAGGGTGAAGTGAATTTACCTGTGTCCACCAAAAAAAAACCTTGCGCAAACAATGGTACACTGTAGTTTTTTCTTACTGTCATGCATGCTTATCTTACCTGCTATCCATCTCCCAACATAAAGAGCTGCATCATTATTGCAACATCTGGTAAAATTTGAAATTTTTGTTTGTTTGCTGATTTACAAGTATGTGACAAGACTTCTATGCTCACCCTACTTAGGCGATGGATGAAACGGTGGCCTTTGGCTGCTTACCAATTTGCAAGTTGCTAAAAACATCATGCAAGTGAAACAGCATTAGATTGCAACACTTGGTCCTTTAACGAACCGTTTATGCTCACAACTAATAGGATATCACGTGTGGGTCTACATAACAAAACTTATAATCACCTATATTAGCTTTCATACATACGCACTTTATATAGTAAGTTTACATAAATAAATAATATGTTATGTGTTGATAGACATAACAGATAGGATCCTGGTGAATTTTTTAAAAACACATACAAAACATTTACCAATATCAGCATCTGCACAAATCTGAAGAAAATTGTGCATTTCCTAGTGTCATTTATTTCATTTATATTGTAATATAAGAGGTAATCTCCATTTTTGTGACTTTGACGGCACGTTAAATTTTACACATATCATGGGTTAATGAAAAAATTTGTGTTAGTGGTTGAAATCACAATCAGAATGATCACAGTTGCACACCACTATATAAAAATTATCCCAATTAGCGCTTTCAAGCTTCACAGCCCATCGTCAGATTGGAATAGACAGGAAATATGTAAAAACAACCCCTTCACCCCTCTCCCCCACCCTGCTCACACACAACAAGCTATAATATAAATGACCCTTCCCCACCCCCTAAACCCTGTCCCACCATCTGTAGAGTTACATATTTTTTCTAGCAAATTCCTTGTGTGTGTGTGTGCATCCTTTTAAACTACCCTCTTCCTCTCCACACACATGGGTCAGTCATACACCCTTATTTTAAAACATCCAGTTAGTACTATGCAAAATAATTCTTAATCTTATCTATCTGTCCTCTATCATTTACTTCTTAATCATGTTATAAAATATTTCTTCATTATCAAATTTAATTTTAATATTAATTAAATTGTCTACCCCTTTTTCTCTTTCTTTCAATATTTCTAACTCCTCTCTAAGCTTCCTTTCAACTGTGTTATTCACTACTTTTACAATTTCGTATTCTTCCAAAGGATTAACAAACTTATGGTTGTCTTCTATGAAATGTCTTGCATATAACGAATTGGTTGTTCTATTACCTTCTCCACATTTGTGGTCAGACAACCTGCATACGAATTTTCGTCCTGTCTCTCCTAGGTACACCTTGTTGCAGTCTTTACATTTTAATTTATAAATTCTGCTTTTCTGTAATACTGGAATTTTTTCTATATTCTTATTCCTTATCTTATCAAATACCGTTTCACATTTTTTAATAGCTATATCTACTCCATATTTATTAAAACATTTTATAATTTTCCTAGTATGTGAACCTATGTATGTCAACGTCTTCATTAAACGTCTGTTAAGATGTGCAATCGACTACAAGTAATGGACAACAACAATGAGGTAATAAACGACAACAATAAGGTAAGTAAAGTATTTAAATATCTTTAAGTTAAAAGTTAAATTGAAGAGGGTTTTAAGTAAAATATGGTTTAATAAACAATGTCTGGATAATAATGTCATCCCAAAGTACGCTCAAGTTAAAATTAAAAATAAGAACAGTGTAGCCAAAAAAGTAAAAGAACAAAGCGAGAAGTTGTGGATAAAACTGGAAATAAGGTCACTCTACGGCTTAATCAATAGATATAATAGGGAATTATATGACAGACACATAGAATTGTTAAGAATATACTCGTATGTACAGTTAGAACAAATATTATATAATTTTGGTTTGGGGTACGTAGAAAAGAAATTGGAAAATAAAAATAAAAAAATGGTAGATAAGTTAAATAAATTAATAAGGAAGAACGAAGTAAAAAAGGAACACCTCTCTAAGAATAACTATGAAAAAAGAGTAATAAACCTTACAGAGGTAAATTTCAATACAGAAGAAAAAGAAATGTTAGCAAAATGCTTAAAATATGCACCGCCACCAGAATTAAATCAAGAAAAAACGATTATTGAATGCGAAAGCATAATACAAAAACTAGGAAATGAAAATGATAAAAAAAGAATAAGGTGGGAAGTAGGGAATGTAGTAGATAAAATATTTAAGAAAAGTTTGTATAATTCAAAAAATGAACAAAAAACAAATCAACTGTAACTAAACTAAAGAATAAAATAAAGAAGAATGATATTATAGTTACGAAGGCGGACAAAGGAAATACAATGGTACTACTGAGAAAGGACGAGTACATAAAGAAAACGGAAGAATTTATAAGGGAAGGACCATACGAGGAAATAAAATATGATTATACAAGTAAGTACCAGTCAAGGATAAAACAAATGATGAAACAGATAACATTTATAGAAGAAAATAAGAAAATGTATTTATTGGAAAGTAATCCAACAGCACCAACTTTTAAAAGTCAGGTTAAGATACATAAAGAAGGAAAAACAATTAGACCGATTGTTTCTTTTATTAATGCACCTATTTATAAATTATCAAAGGAAGTTAGCAGAGTACTGAAAGAGAAATATGAATTTGGGACAAAATACAACATAGAGAATAATGTAAAATTGATAGAAATATTAGGATTAATGTAAATACAAAATTGATATCACTGGATGTTAAGGACATGTTTACCAATATCACAGTAAATAAAGTTATTAAGTTAATAAACGATAATAATATGGGAGAATACAGGTATAAAAAGCAGTTGATGAAAGTAATTAAAGAATGTGTAAATCAGAACTACTTTAGGTTTAATAACAAGTTTTATATACAGAAAAAAGGTTTACCTATGGGGTCTTCATTATCCCCTATTCTTGCTGAAATATACATGAATGATTTTGAAAAGCAATTAATAACTTCCACTAAGTATAAAAACAATATAAAATTATGGTCTAGATACGTTGATGATGTATTAGTAATTTGGGAAGGAAGCATAGAAGAAGTGCATGAGTTTATAAATGAGGTAAATAATAAGGATAAAAACTTACAATTTAAAGAAGAGATAGGAGGTAAGAAAATAAATTACTTAGATTTAAACATAGAAATTAAAGATAATGAGAAACTACAGTTTGGGATATTTAGGAAAGAGTCGTATTCTGATATAATTATACCAAGAGAGTCTTACCACCCATATAGATATAAATTGGCGGCAATTCATTTTGTTACAGAGCTCAGAAGTGTTTAAAAGAGACCGAATCAAAAGATAGGGAGTTAAGAACGATAAAGGGAATTGTAAGGAATAATAATTATAACACCAACATAGTGGATAAAGTTATGAAAAGGGTTAACATACAAAAAGATAAAATAGAACCAGAACAAAAGAATTATGCAGGGTCATTGACATACATAGGTTCACATACTAGAAAACTTATAAAATGTTTTAATAAATATGGAGTAGATATAGCTATTAAAAAATGTGAAACGGTATTTGATAAGATAAGGAATAAGAATATAGAAAAAATTCCAGTATTACAGAAAAGCAGAATTTATAAATTAAAATGTAAAGACTGCAACAAGGTGTACCTAGGAGAGACAGGACGAACATTCGTATGCAGGTTGTCTGACCACAAACGTGGAGAAGGTAATAGAACAACCAATTCGTTATATGCAAGACATTTCATAGAAGACAACCATAAGTTTGTTAATCCTTTGGAAGAATACGAAATTGTAAAAGTAGTGAATAACACAGTTGAAAGGAAGCTTAGAGAGGAGTTACAAATATTGAAAGAAAGAGAAAAAGGGTTAGACAATTTAATTAATATTAAAATTAAATTTGATAATGAAGAAATATTTTATAACATGATTAAGAAGTAAATGATAGAGGACAGATAGATAAGATTAAGAATTATTTTGCATAGTACTAATTGGATGTTTTAAAATAAGGGTGTATGACTGACCCACGTGTGTGGAGAGGAAGAGGGTAGTTTAAAAGGATGCACGCACGCACGCACGCACGCACACACACACACACAAGGAATTTGCTAGAAAAAATATGTAACTCTACAGATGGTGGGACAGGGTTTAGGGGGTGGGGAAGGGTCATTTATGTTATAGCTTGTTGTGTGTGAGCAGGGTGGGGGAGAGGGGTGAAGGGGTTGTTTTTACATATTTCCTGTCTATTCCAATCTGACGATGGGCTGTGAAGCTTGAAAGCGCTAATTGGGATAATTTTTATATAGTGGTGTGTAACTGTGATCATTCTGATTATCATGGGTTAGTGGTAAATCTACCTTAAGTACACCCATGTGAATTTACAGAACTTACTGAAATTAAGTTTTCTAGTCCAATCATGTAATCATAAAACTGATTTTCAAGGTTAATTTATTGTTAACAATATTTTTTTAATTGATTACATAACTATTAAAAATAAAAAGAGAAATGGATAAAAAAATGTTTGTTTTTTAAACATCATTAAAACTTGGACTTGGGGTAGTTTTTCCACTAACCCTTCGATATATTAATATATCCCTCGTTTCCACACTTACCTTTGGCAATAAGTTTTTTCTTTTAAATTCAGGTTTAACAAAAAACTACCACTCCCCCTCCAGAAGGAAATTCTGGCCGCACTGCTGACTTAATATTGAATTTGCTTAAAAACAAGTTAATTTTTATATATTTCATAACTTGAATGAATTATTTTTATTTTCTTATAATTTGAAGTCTTGTGTTCTTGATGCAAACCATATAAGCTTATGAACTTATCAACCATATCTCAGGTTATGTTTATAACTAATTATTTCAGATACTATATAATAGAGTTCTTTACAAATTTTACTTAAGCAAACACCATTTGAAACCATGGGATTAATAAACAGACTTCATTCACAAACTACAAAAAAACCCGAACCAACCAAATATTGTAAACATTCAAATGTTTATAGATAACTGAAGTTTTTAATTCTTCTTTTCTAAACACACACACACACACACACACACACACACACACACACACACACACACACACACACACACACACACACACACACACACACACACACCACATGCTTTTTCTTACAAATACATCAAGTTTTTCTTATGCTATCACTATACTTTTATTATCTATGGGACATGGTAATAAAATATTTTGTCCTCTATACAACGTGTACAAAAATAACAACTCAAGTTTCTTAACATGGGTTACTTTGGTATATTAGTTACCAAATCTTGAATGTAAGGCACCAGTAGCGTGGTGTCCATGTAACTGCTGTTGCCGGTGGCAACAGTACTGGAAATAAGAGAAAATAATATTATTTCACAGAATAAATACTTTTGAAATCCGAACAACATTAGTAGGGAAAAGCATAGAATTGCTTTCGACCTACGAATTGCACCGTTTTGTGTTGCCGATCAGACACCGGCAATGTTTTACTGCATAGGGTCATTGACCTTGTAGTAGTTGTAACTGTAGAAACTGTGGAAGGGGGACACATTTGTCCACCCAATGTGTTGCCGCTGTATAAACCAGCAAAAAGCTCAGTTAGGAGCTATGTTCGTTTTCGGAACCAATGTGCAGCAGTTACTACGTACCTATTTGTGTTTCGATCGTTTGTTCATGTGTTTCTCTGTCTTTATTATTTTTAATTTAATTATTTGTGTTCTGATTTATTCTGTGCAAGTATAATGAGTCAGACCCCATTCAACTGGGACCCTCTTCTTCTCCCAATGAATGACAAAAAATGCTCTAAAAAGAACACTTGGTACAAGAAAAAATACGAATTAATTTTTAGGACTATCACAACCGGCAACAGGTGTTATGTACCCACCCACCCACTGTAAGGCACACATGGTGAGACACTTCATTCTGGCTAGAGGTAAAGATTTACATGGTTATGCAATGAAGAATAAATTAAGTCATCAGAAGTCAAATGTGTAATGTCTAAGGTCATTTAATTTTGGAAAGTGAAAAGAAGATTCTCTGCAAGAAATGAGTTGTGGAATATTTCACTATTTAAGCTACTGATTTTCTTCTTATTTGATGTATTTATAACCTAATCACTTATCATGTGTTATGTATAAAGTGCTCTATATTACATAAACATTTTACCATTATATTTAGTTAAAACTCATATATAGTGTTCTTGAAGTGATAAAAGGTGCACGTTTCTTTCTACAATAATTATGAAAACTACGAATGTAGATGCATTATTGTTGATACTTTTTACTTCCATGTCCCATAAGGAAATGGAAGTATGGTCATGGCGAAAAAAATCGTGTTCGAGATAATGACTGATTCTGATTGTACTACCCTCAAAACATGAAGTCATTTTTCAAAAAGCGTGTGTGTGTCGAATTTTTTCTATGGCAAATGATAACATCTGCAAATACAAACAGAATAAAATAATTATTTGCATACATTCCTGAATTGCAGAGTACTCAAAGCCTATTGATTTTGGTAAAGATCGGTTAAGGGAAAGGGGTAGTTTACCTGCATCGTTTTGTTTTAACAAGGGTAATTTTTCTATCACGAACGATAACTGCCGCACATTCAAACATAATCAAATAATTTTTTGCACACGTATCTAAATTGTAGAGGACTCAAGGCTTTTTGATTTTGGTGAAGATCGGTTAAGAGAAAGGGGTAGTTTACCAGCAACGTTTTATGTTTTAACAAGGGTAATTTTTCTATCACGAGCAATAACTGCCGCACATTCAAACAGAATCAAATAATTTTTGACATATCTGCCTGATCTGTAGAGGACTCAAGACCTATTAATTTTGGTGAAGATCGGTTACGGAGAAAGAGTAGTGTACCTGCAACGTTTTATGTTTTAACAAGAGAAAATTACTTAATTTTGATAAATAAAGTATCCTGATAAGAAGATCATAATAATCCACTGTAGAAACATAGATGAAATATCTATAAATGAAGAAGCTAGTTGAACGGGGTGGGGGTAATTTTCTATAAATGAAAATTACAGTCAGAGGGGGGGGATAATTTTTCATATGTGTACGTTATTGGCAACAGAGAAGTAGTTTGTTGTTAAAATTCCTTCCCGGGCTGTTTGGCCATAGCCCAATGTTTTCTGCAAAACCAGACGTTTCGGCAGTGCCAACGACTGCCATCATCAGTGAAAATAGAGTGCGATAACGTGTGGTAGTATACGTTAGTGACCACAGTACTGTGGTTAAGGCTGAAGAAATAAGTAGTTTCTATTAAAATATTTCATTTCAAAAATGAATTTAAATATACATCTTAGAACATGAAAGTCATGTATGGTTCTCCATACCGATATTTTACTTCCATGTTCCATAAGGAAATGGAAGTATGGTCGTGGCAAAAAAAATCGTGTTCAAGACAACGGCAGATTCTGATTGTTCTACCCTCAAAACATGAAAAGTCATTTTTCGAAAAGTGTCTGTGTGTAGAATTTTTTCTATGGCAAATAATAACAGCTGCAAATTCACAGAGAATCACATAATTTTTTGCATATAGTCCTGAATTGTAGAGGACTCAAGGCCTATTGTTTGTGGTGAAGCTCAGTTAGGAGAAAGGGGTAGTTTACCTGCAACATTTTACGTTTAAACAAGAGTAAATTGCTTAATTTTGATAAATAAATTATCCTAAAAAGAAGGTCACAATAATCCACTGTAGAAAGGTAGATGAAATATCTATAAATGAAAAGGGTAGTTGAAGGGGGAGGGGATTTTTTTTAATAAATTAAAATGGTGGAGGAAGTAATTACTTTCATTTTCCTTAAGGAAATGGAAATATGGTGATGGCAAAAAAAATTGTGTTCGAGATTATTGCAGATTCTGATTGTACTACTCTCAAAACATGAAAAAAGTCGTTTTTCGAAAAGTGTCTGTGCGTCTATAGATTTTTGTTTTCTATGGCAAACGATAACAGCCGCAAATTCGAACAGAATCACATAATATTTCGCATACATCCCTGAATTGCAGAGTTCTCAAGATCTATTGTTTTTGGTGAAGATCGGTTGAGGGAAAGGGGTAGTTTACCTGCAACGGTTTTTTTTTAGCAAGGGTAATTTTGTTTGTTTGGCAAACGATAACAGCCGCAAATTCAAACAGAATCAAATAATGTTTCGCATACAGCCCTGAATTGTAGAGTTCTCAAGATCTGTTGATTTTGGTGAAGATCGGTTAAGGGAAAGGGGTAGTTTACCTGTAACGTTTTATGTTTTAACAAGGGTATTTCCTATGGCAAACGATAACAGCCGCAAATTCAAACAGAATCAAAAGAATATTTGCATACATCCCTAAATTGTAGAGTTCTCAAGACCTATTGTTTTTGGTGAAGATCGGTTGAGGGAAAGGGGTAGTTTACCTGCAACGTTTTTTTAACAAGGGTATTTTCTATGGCAAACGATAACAGCCGCAAATTCAAACAGAATCAAATAATGTTTTGCATACAGCCCTGATTTGTAGAGTACTCAAGACCTATTGTTTTTGGTGAAGATCGGTTAAGGGGAAGGGGTAGTTTACGTGCAACGTTTTTTTTTCAAGCGTATTTTCTATGGCAAACGATAACAGCCGCAAATTCAAACAGAATCAAATAATTTTTTGCATACGTCCCTGAATTGTAGAGGTCTCAATGACTATCGATTTTGGTGAAGATCGGTTAAGGGGAAGGGGTAGTTTACCTGCAACCTTTTACGTTTTAACAAGAGTAAAGTACTTGAAAATTTATTTAAACTTTTTGAAACAATGGTAATTGTTAAAAATAAAATAATTTTGTTGCCAGGCAATAAAATTATAATTTTTTCATTTTAATGTAATATAATATTTTTCATTTAATACAGCAATAAAAAGGCAGGTAAGACACAGCCTGGCTGTTTGGCTGAAAATGATTTTAAATATAAATCTTAGAATATGGAAGTCATGTATGGTTCTCCATACCGATATTTTTTAAATCAAGGGTAATTGTTTTCTATGGCAAACGATAACAGCCGCAAATTCAAACAGAATAAACTACTATTTTGCATACACCCCTGAATTGTAGAGTTCTCAAGACCTATTGTTTTTGGTGAAGATCGGTTAAGGGAAAGGGGTAGTTTACCTGCAACGTTTTATGTTTTAACAAGGGTATTTTATATGGCAAACGATAACAGCCGCAAATTCAAACAGAATCAAATAATGTTTTGCATACAGCCCTGATCTGTAGAGTACTCAAGACCTATTGTTTTAGGTGAAGATCGGTCAAGGGAAAGGGGTAGTTTACCTGGTACGTTTTATGTTTTAAAAGGGTATTTTTTATGGCAAACGATAAGAGTCGCAAATTGAAACATAATCAAATAATGTTTTGCATACAGCCCTGATTTGTAGAGTACTCAATACCCATTGATTTTGGTGAAGATCGGTTAAGGGAAAGGGGTAGTTTACCTGCAACGGTTCTTTTTTAAAACAAGGGTAATTTTTACTTCCATGTTTTTTTTTATGGCAAACGATAACATCCGCAAATTCAAACAGAATAAACTACTTTTTTGCATACTGAACTGTATTATAGAGTTCTCAAGACCTATTGGTTTTGGTGAAAATCGGTTAAGGGAAAGTGGTAGTTTACCTGCAACATTTTATATTTTAACAAGGGTATTTTCTATGGCAAATGATAACAGCCGCAAATGTAAACAGAATCAAATAATGTTTTGCATACAGCCCTGAATTGTAGAGTGCTCATTACGTATTGTTTTTGGTGAAGATCGGTTAAGGGAAAGGGGTAGTTTACCTGCAACGTTTTATGTTTTAAAAGGGTATTTTCTATGGCAAACGATAAGAGCTACAAATTCAAACAATTTTTTGCATACAGCCCTGATTTGTAGAGTACTCAAGATCTGTTGTTTTTGGTGAATATTGGTTAACGGGAATGGGTAGTTTACTGGCAACGTTTTTCTTATCAAGGGTAATTTTTTTCTATTGTAAACGATAGCCGCAAATTCAAACAGAATCAAACAATTTTTTGCATACAGCATTGATTTGTAGAGTACACAAGACCTATTGTTTTTGGTGAAGATCGGTTAAGGGAAAGGGGTAGTTTACCGGCAACATTTGTTTTTATCAAGGGTAAGTTTTTCCTATGGCAAACGATAACAGCCACAAATTCAAACAGAATGAACTAGTCTTTTTCATACCTTTTTTAATTATACCAAACTCAAGGTTTGTTGATTTTGTTGAAGATCAGTTATGGGAAAGGGGTAGTTTACCTGCAACGTTTTATATTTTAACAAGGGTATTTAGTATGGCGAACGATAAGAGCCGCAAATTCAAACAGAATCAAATCATTTTTTGCATACAGCCCTGAATTGTAGAGTACTCAAGACCTATTGTTTTTGGTGAAGATCGGTTAAGGGAAAGGGGTAGTTTATCAGCAACGTTTTTTTATCAAGGGTAATATTTTTTCTATGGCAAACGATAACAGCTGCAAATTCAAACAGAATCAAAAAATGTTTTGCATACAGCCCTGAATTGTATAGGACTGAGGTCTGCTGATTTTGGTGAAGATCGGTTTAGAGAAAGGGGTAGTTTACCTGTTTTAACAAGGGTAATTTTTTCTATGACGAATGATAACTGCCGTAAATTCAAAGAAAATCAAATATTTTTTTGCATACCTTCCTAAATTGTAGAGAGCTCAAGGCCTGTTGATTTTGGTGAAGATCGGTAAAGGGAAAGGGGTAGTTTACCTGAAACATGTTATGTTGTAACAAGAGAAATGTTTCCATGACGAACGGTAACTGTCGCAAATTGAAACAGAATCAAATATTTTTTTGCATGCATCCCTGCATTGCAGAGGACTGAAGGTCTATTGATTTTGGTGAAGATCGGTTTAGAGAAACTGGTAGTTTACCTTCGTTTTATGTTTTAACAAGAGTAAAGTACTTAATTTTGATAAATAAAGTATCTTGATAAGAAGCTCATAATAATCCACCATAGAAACGTAGATCAAATATCTATAAATGAAGAGGTTAGGTGAACGGGGTGGGGGTAATTTTCTATAAATGAAAATTATAGTTGAAGGGGGAGGGGAGAATTTTGTATGTGTACTACATTATCGCCAACAAAGAAGTAGTTCTTTGTTAAAATTCCTTCCCGGGCTATTCGGGCTATTTAGCCGTAGTCCAATGTTTTCTGCAAAACCAGACTTTTCGGCAGTGCCATCGACTTCCATCTCAGTGAAAATCGAGTGCGAAAACGTGAGGTGGTATACGTTAGTGACCACAGTACTGTGGTTTAAGGCTGAAGCAATAAGTAGAAAGAAGTAGTTTCAATGGAAATATTTCATTTCGAATATGATTTTAAATATAAATCTTAGAACATGGAAGTCCTGTATGGTTCTCCATACCAATATTTTCGAAAAGTGTCTGGTGTGTGTCTGTCTGTAGATTTGTTTTCTATGGCAAACGATAACAGCCGCAAATTCAAACTGAGTGAAATCATTTTTTGCATACAGCCCTGATTTGTAGAGTACTCACGACCTATTGTTTTTGGTGAAGATCGGTTGAGGGAAAGGTATTGTTTACCTGCAACGGTTTTTTTTAAAATCAAGGGTAATTGATTTCTATGGCAAACGATAACAGCCGCAAATTTAAACGGAATCAACTACTCTTTTGCATACAGCCCTGAATTGTAGATTTCTCAAGACCTATTGTTTTTGGTGAAAATCGGTTAAGGGAAAGGGGTAGTTTACCTGCAACGTTTTATGTTTTAACAAGGGTATTTTATATGGCAAACGATAACAGCCGCAAATTTAAACGGAATCAACTACTCTTTTGCATACAGCCCTGAATTGTAGATTTCTCAAGACCTATTGATTTTGGTGAAGATCGGTTAAGGGAAAGGGGTAGTTTACCTGCAACGGTTTTTTTTTAAACAAGTTATTTTTAATATTCATGTTTAATATGGTAACCAAATCACTTGTACGAATTAATAAATTAATTACCTTAATTATCCGCCGTGTGATTTCCTATGCTTCGTCTATGACGCGTTTCGGAGCATATACTCCATCATCAGATATTAAAAGTTAAAACAATTAAAACTTTAAAAAACAATTAAAACTTTACCACTGCTCCTGGCTTCAAAACTGCAAAAGCACTAGTTCGGTTGATAAAAGATAATTTACAATTACGTAATAATCATGGTATTAAGAACAACAATGATTTTATTAATGATATTAAATCTGTTGAACTGCAACCTAACCACAAATTGGCGTCGTTCGACATAACTAATTTATACTCGAACATCCCAATCATAGATACATTACAGATCTTGAGAAACAATTTATCTGACAATAGTTGCATGAACACACAGACAATAAATGAGTTAATTAATTTACTCGAGGTTATTTTGAAACAAAACTATTTCACTTTTAATGGTTCTTTTTACATTCAAAATGATGGCCTAGCAATGGGCTCACCCCTTTCCAGCCTACTGGCCGATATTTATTTAAATTATTTTGAGAATACTCACTTGTTGAACAATAATATATATGCAAATAAAATAATATTTTATGCACGTTATGTAGACGATACGTTTTTAATCTTTGATGGTACTATAAGACAAATCGAATAATTTAAAAACTGTCTAAATAAAATAAATAGAAACATCCAGTTTACTCTTGAAACAGAGGTTGATAAGATAAACTTTCTAGATTTAACCATCACTCGACAGATGAATAAACTAAAGTTCAACATTTATAGGAAACCGACTACCACTGACACCACAATACACGCAGACTCTCATCACCCTCTTTCACATAAAATGGCAGCGTACAATAGTTTCATTCATAGATTATTAACGATTCCTTTGGATGATATTGACTTCCGTGATGAGCTAAATGTCATAAAATATATCGCGGTTGCCAATGGTTACAGTAGTTTAACCATTGACAAATTGTTGAGAAAACATGAAAAAAGAATGCTTAAACCCCGAATAAACAGCAACACGCAAAAAATTTTTATATCTACTAATTACACTAGCTTTATGCCTAAGGTTTTGTGTTCTATATTGAATAATAATAGTTTCACTATTTCATTCAGGACTAATAATAAGTTACTGGATATTCTCAAACCGAAAAAACACACGCCTCCAGAAGAAAAAACTGGCATATATAAGTTAACATGTAATGATTGCGAGTGCTTCTACATTGGACAGACTGGGAGAGGTTTCCTTAAACGATTTCGAGAACATTTACCCAAGAAAATAAGAAATATTGACAACATCAAATCAAATTACGCCTGACACCTGACTTCACACAATCATAATTACACAGATTTTAATTCCAATTTAATACCGTTACATGTGTGTAATAAGGGCCGTTTCATGAATGCCTTGGAGGAATTTGAAATTTACAGTGCATATGCAAACCCAATGAGTCGTGATATCGTGCTAAATGACCACCTGAACTTTATATCCAACCGATTGTACGATACTGCCTTGAGTCTGCTTGCTGGGGCTACGATAAGGTAGCAACCGCTCAGTAGCAGAATGAACTTGAACGGGTGCGCACCCAAATCCGCGTACGGTTCATATGGATATCTTGACATTTTAACTTTTTAATGATCCCGTATGAGTGACTGTTTTAACTTTTAATATCTGATGATGGAGTATATGCTCCGAAACGCGTCATATACGAAGCATAGGAAATCACACGGCGGATAATTAAGGTAATTAATTTATTAAGTTATTTTTCTATGTAGCCGCAAATTCAAACAGAATCAACTACTCTTTTGCATACATCCCTGAATTATTGAGTTCTCAAGACCTATTGGTTTTGGTGAAGATCGGTTAAGGGGAAGGGGTAGTTTACCTGCAACGTTTTTTTATCGGGGGTAATTTTTTCTATGGCAAACGATAACAGCCGCAAATTCAAACAGAATCAAATAATGTTTTGCATACAGCCCTGAATTTTAGAGTTCTCAAGTCCTATTGGCGTTGGTGAAGATCGGTTAAGGGAAAGGGGTAGTTTACCTGCAACATTTTATGTTTTAACAAAGGTATTTATTAATATGACGAACGATAACTGCCGCAAATTCAAACAGAATCGACTACGTTTTTGCATACCTTTTTGAATTAAAGAGAACTCAAGTTCTGTTGATTTTGTTGAAGATCGGTTAAGGGAAAGGGGTAGTTTACCAGCATCATTTTATGTTTTAAGAAGGGTAATTTATTTTTGCGAAAGATAACTGCCGCAAATTCAAACAGAATCAAATAATGTTCTGCATACACCCCTGAATTTTAGAGGTCGAAAGATCTGTTGTTTTTGGTGAAGTTCGGTTAAGGGATAGGGGTAGTTTACCTGCAACGTTTTGTTTTAACAAGGGTAATTGTTTATATACAAATATTTTTTTGCATGTATCCCTGAATTGTAGAGGACTAAAGGTCTATTGATTTTGGTGAAGATCGGTTAAGAGAAAGGGGTAGTTTACCAGCAACGTTTTATGTTTTAACAAGAGTAAAGTACTTAATTTTGATAAATAATGTATCCTAATAAGAAGCTCATAATAATCCACTGTAGAAACATAGATGAAATATCTATAAATGAAGAGGTTAGGTGAACGGGGTGGGGGTAATTTTCTATTAATGAAAATTATAGTTGATTGGGGAGGGGAGAATTTTTTATATGTGTACTACGTTATCGGCACCAAAGAAGTAGTTCTTTGTTAAAATTCCTTCCTGGGCTGTTTGGCCACAGCCCAATTTTTTCTGCAAAACCAGACGTTTCAGCAGTGCCAATGATTGCCATCATCAGTGAAAATAGAGTGCGATAACGTGTGGTAGTATACGTTAGTGACCACAGTACTATGGTTAAGGCTGAATAAATAAGTAGTTTCTATTGAAATATTTCATTTCGAAAATGAATTTAAATATACATCTTAGAACATGGAAGTCAAGTATGGTTCTCCATACCGATATTTTCTATGGCAAACGATAACAGCCGCAAATTCAAACAGAATCACATAATGTTTTGCATACAGTCCTGATTTGTAGAGTACTCACGACCTATTGTTTTTGGTGAAGATCGGTTGAGGGAAAGGGGTAGTTTACCAGCAACCTTTTTTTTTATCAAGGGTAATTTTTTCTATGGCAAACGAAAACAACCGCGAATTCAAACAGAATCAAATAATGTTTCGCAAACAGCCCTGAATTATAGAGTTCTCAAGACCTATTGTTTTTGGTGAAGATCGGTTAAGGGAAAGGGGTAGTTTACCTGCAATATTTTATGTTTTAAGAAGGGTAATTTTTTCTATGACGAACGATAACTGCCGCATATTCAAACAGAATCAAATAATTTTTGACATATCTGCCTGAACTGTAGAGGACTCAAGGCCTATTGATTTTGGTGAAGATCGGTTACGGGGAAAGAGTAGTTTACCTGCAACGTTTTATGTTTTAACAAGAGAAAAGTACTTAATTTTGATAAATAAAGTATCCTGATAAGAAGATCATAATAATCCACTGGAGAAACATAGATGAAATCTCTATAAATGAAGAGGCTAGTTGAACAGGGTGGGGGTAATTTTCTATAAATGATAATTACAGTCGGAGGGGGAGGGGATAATTTTTTATATGTGTACTACGTTATTTGCAACAGAGAATCAGTTTGTTGTTAAAATTCCTTCCCTGGCTGTTTGGCCATAGCCCCACGTTTTCTGCAAAACCAGACGTTTCAGCAGTGCCAATGATTGCCATCAGCAGTGAAAATAGAGTGCGATAACGTGTGGTAGTATACGTTAGTGACCACAGTACTATGGTTAAGGCTGAAGAAATAAGTAGCTTCTATTGAAATATTTCATTTCGAAAATGAATTTAAATATACATCTTAGAACATGGAAGTCATGTATGGTTCTCCATACCGATATTTTACTTCCATGTTCCATAAGGAAATGGAAGTATGGTCATGGCGAAAAAAATCGTGTTCAAGTCAATGGCAGATTCTGATTGTACTACCCTCAAAACATGAAAAAGTAATTTCTCGAAAAGTGTCTGTGTGCAGAATTTTTTCTATGGCAAACGATAACAGCCGCAAATTCAAACAGAATAACGTAATTTTTTGCATGCAGTCCTGAATTTTAGAGGACTCGAGGCCTATTGTTTTTGGTGAAGGTCAGTTAAGGGAACGGGGTAGTTTACCTGCAACATTTTACGTTTAAACAAGAGTAAATTGCTTAATTTTGATAAATAAATTATCCTGAAAAGAAGGTCACAATAATCCACTGTAGAAAGGTAGGTGAAATTTCTATAAATGAAAAGGGTTGTTGAAGGGGGAGGGTGTAATTTTTTTAATAAATTAAAATGTAGGAGGAAGTAATTACTTTCATTTTCCTTAAGGAAATGGAAGTATGGTGATGGCAAAAAAAATCGTGTTCGAGATTATTGCAGATTCTGATTGTACTACACTTAAAACATGAAAAAAAGTCGTTTTTCGAAGTGTCTGTCTGTAGATTTTTTCTATGGCAAACGATAACAGCCGCAAATTCAAACAGAATCACATAATTTTTTGTATACAGCCTTGATTTGTAGAGTACTCATTACCTATTGTTTTTGGTGAAGATTGGTTGAGGGAAAGGGGTAGTTTACCTGCAACTTTTTTTTTTATCAAGGGTAATTTTTTTCTATGGCAAACAAGAACAGCCGCGAATTCAAACAGAATCAACTACTCTTTTGCATACATCCCTGAATTATTGAGTTCTCAAGACCTATTGGTTTTGGTGAAGATCGGTTAAGGGGAAGGGGTAGTTTACCTGCAACGTTTTTTTATCGGGGGTAATTTTTTCTATGGCAAACGATAACAGCCGCAAATTCAAACAGAATCAAATAATGTTTTGCATACAGCCCTGAATTTTAGAGTTCTCAAGTCCTATTGGCGTTGGTGAAGATCGGTTAAGGGAAAGGGGTAGTTTACCTGCAACATTTTATGTTTTAACAAAGGTATTTATTAATATGATGAACGATAACTGCCGCAAATTCAAACAGAATCGACTACGTTTTTGCATACCTTTTTGAATTAAAGAGAACTCAAGTTCTGTTGATTTTGTTGAAGACCGGTTAAGGGAAAGGGGTAGTTTACCAGCATCATTTTATGTTTTAAGAAGGGTAATTTATTTTTGCGAAAGATAACTGCCGCAAATTCAAACAGAATCAAATAATGTTCTGCATACACCCCTGAATTTTAGAGGTCGAAAGATCTGTTGTTTTTGGTGAAGTTCGGTTAAGGGATAGGGGTAGTTTACCTGCAACGTTTTGTTTTAACAAGGGTAATTGTTTATATACAAATATTTTTTTGCATGTATCCCTGAATTGTAGAGGACTAAAGGTCTATTGATTTTGGTGAAGATCGGTTAAGAGAAAGGGGTAGTTTACCAGCAACGTTTTATGTTTTAACAAGAGTAAAGTACTTAATTTTGATAAATAATGTATCCTAATAAGAAGCTCATAATAATCCACTGTAGAAACATAGATGAAATATCTATAAATGAAGAGGTTAGGTGAACGGGGTGGGGGTAATTTTCTATTAATGAAAATTATAGTTGATTGGGGAGGGGAGAATTTTTTATATGTGTACTACGTTATCGGCACCAAAGAAGTAGTTCTTTGTTAAAATTCCTTCCTGGGCTGTTTGGCCACAGCCCAATTTTTTCTGCAAAACCAGACGTTTCAGCAGTGCCAATGATTGCCATCATCAGTGAAAATAGAGTGCGATAACGTGTGGTAGTATACGTTAGTGACCACAGTACTATGGTTAAGGCTGAAGAAATAAGTAGTTTCTATTGAAATATTTCATTTCGAAAATGAATTTAAATATACATCTTAGAACATGGAAGTCATGTATGGTTCTCCATACCGATATTTTCTATGGCAAACGATAACAGCCGCAAATTCAAACAGAATCACATAATGTTTTGCATACAGTCCTGATTTGTAGAGTACTCACGACCTATTGTTTTTGGTGAAGATCGGTTGAGGGAAAGGGGTAGTTTACCAGCAACCTTTTTTTTTATCAAGGGTAATTTTTTCTATGGCAAACGAAAACAGCCGCGAATTCAAACAGAATCAAATAATGTTTCGCATACAGCCCTGAATTATAGAGTTCTCAAGACCTATTGTTTTTGGTGAAGAGCGGTTAAGGGAAAGGGGTAGTTTACCTGCAACGTTTTATGTTTTAACAAGGGTAATTTTTTCTATGACGAACGATAACTGCCGCATATTCAAACAGAATCAAATAACTTTTGACATATCTGCCTGAACTGTAGAGGACTCAAGGCCTATTGATTTTGGTGAAGATCGGTTACGAGGAAAGAGTAGTTTACCTGCAACGTTTTATGTTTTAACAAGAGAAAAGTACTTAATTTTGATAAATAAAGTATCCTGATAAGAAGATCATAATAATCCACTGGAGAAACATAGATGAAATCTCTATAAATGAAGAGGCTAGTTGAACAGGGTGGGGGTAATTTTCTATAAATGATAATTACAGTCGGAGGGGGAGGGGATAATTTTTTATATGTGTACTACGTTATTTGCAACAGAGAATCAGTTTGTTGTTAAAATTCCTTCCCTGGCTGTTTGGCCATAGCCCCACGTTTTCTGCAAAACCAGACGTTTCAGCAGTGCCAATGATTGCCATCAGCAGTGAAAATAGAGTGCGATAACGTGTGGTAGTATACGTTAGTGACCACAGTACTATGGTTAAGGCTGAAGAAATAAGTAGCTTCTATTGAAATATTTCATTTCGAAAATGAATTTAAATATACATCTTAGAACATGGAAGTCATGTATGGTTCTCCATACCGATATTTTACTTCCATGTTCCATAAGGAAATGGAAGTATGGTCATGGCGAAAAAAATCGTGTTCAAGTCAATGGCAGATTCTGATTGTACTACCCTCAAAACATGAAAAAGTAATTTCTCGAAAAGTGTCTGTGTGCAGAATTTTTTCTATGGCAAACGATAACAGCCGCAAATTCAAACAGAATCACGTAATTTTTTGCATGCAGTCCTGAATTGTAGAGGACTCGAGGCCTATTGTTTTTGGTGAAGATCAGTTAAGGGAACGGGGTAGTTTACCTGCAACATTTTACGTTTAAACAAGAGTAAATTGCTTAATTTTGATAAATAAATTATCCTGAAAAGAAGGTCACAATAATCCACTGTAGAAAGGTAGGTGAAATTTCTATAAATGAAAAGGGTTGTTGAAGGGGGAGGGTGTAATTTTTTTAATAAATTAAAATGTAGGAGGAAGTAATTACTTTCATTTTCCTTAAGGAAATGGAAGTATGGTGATGGCAAAAAAAATCGTGTTCGAGATTATTGCAGATTCTGATTGTACTACACTTAAAACATGAAAAAAAGTCGTTTTTCGAAGTGTCTGTCTGTAGATTTTTTCTATGGCAAACGATAACAGCCGCAAATTCAAACAGAATCACATAATTTTTTGTATACAGCCTTGATTTGTAGAGTACTCATTACCTATTGTTTTTGGTGAAGATTGGTTGAGGGAAAGGGGTAGTTTACCTGCAACTTTTTTTTTTATCAAGGGTAATTTTTTTCTATGGCAAACAAGAACAGCCGCGAATTCAAACAGAATCAAATAATGTTTCGCATACAGCCCTGAATTATAGAGTTCTCAAGACCTATTGTTTTTGGTGAAGAGCGGTTAAGGGAAAGGGGTAGTTTACCTGCAACGTTTTATGTTTTAACAAGGGTAATTTTTTCTATGACGAACGATAACTGCCGCATATTCAAACAGAATCAAATAACTTTTGACATATCTGCCTGAACTGTAGAGGACTCAAGGCCTATTGATTTTGGTGAAGATCGGTTACGAGGAAAGAGTAGTTTACCTCCAACGTTTTATGTTTTAACAAGAGAAAAGTACTTAATTTTGATAAATAAATTATCCTGATAAGAAGATCATAATAATCCACTGTAGAAACATAGATGAAATATCTATAAATGAAGAGGCTAGTTGAACGGGGTGGGGGTAATTTTCTATAAATGAAAATTACAGTCGGAGGGGGAGGGGATAATTTTTTATGTGTACTACGTTATTGGCAACAGAGAAGTAGTTTGTTGTTAAAATTCCTTCCCGGGCTGTTTGGCCATAGCCCCATGTTTTCTGCAAAACCAGACATTTCGGCAGTGCCAACGACTGCCATCATCAGTGAAAATAGAGTGCGATAACGTGTGGTAGTATACGTTAGTGACCACAGTACTGTGGTTAAGGCTGAAGCAATAAGTAGAAAGAAGTAGTTTCTATGGAAATATTTCTTTTCGAATATGATTTTAAATATAAATCTTAGAACATGGAAGTCCTGTACGGTTCTATATACCGATATTTTTGAAAAGTGTCTGTCTGTATATTTTTACTTCCATATTCCTTAAGGAATGGAAGTATGGTGATGGCAAAAAAAATCGTGTTCGAGATTATTGCAGATTCTGATTCTACTACACTCAAAACATGAAAAAAAGTCGTTTTCCGAAAAGTGTCTGTGTGTCTGTCTGTCTGTAGATTTTTTCTATGGCAAACGATAACTGCCGTAAATTCAAACAGAATCAAAAATGTTTTGCATACAGCCCTGATTTGCAGAGTACTCGCGACCTATTGTTTTTGGTGAAGATCGGTTGAGGGAAAGGGGTAGTTTACCTGCAAAGGTTTTTTTTTAGCAAGGGTAATTTTGTTTGTTTGGCAAACGATAACAGCCGCAAATTCAAACAGAATCAAATAATGTTTCGCAAACAGCCCTGAATTGTAGAGTTCTCAAGATCTGTTGATTTTGGTGAAGATCGGTTAAGGGAAAGGGGTAGTTTACCTGTAACGTTTTATGTTTTAACAAGGGTATTTCCTATGGCAAACGATAACAGCCACAAATTCAAACAGAATCAAAAGATTATTTGCATACAGCCCTAAATTGTAGAGTTCTCAAGACCTATTGTTTTTGGTGAAGATCGGTTGAGGGAAAGGGGTAGTTTACCTGCAACGTTTTTTTATCAAGCGTATTTTCTATGGCAAACGATAACAGCCGCAAATTCAAACAGAATCAAATAATGTTTTGCATACGTCCTTGAATTGTAGAGGTCTCAATGACTTTCGATTTTGGTGAAGATCGGTTAAGGGGAAGGGGTAGTTTACCTGCAACCTTTTACGTTTTAACAAGAGTAAAGTACTTGAAAATTTATTTAAACTTTTTGAAACAATGGTAATTGTTAAAAATAAAATAATTTTGTTGCCAGGAAATAAAATTATAATTTTTTCATTTTAATGTAATATAATATTTTTCATTTAATACAGCAATAAAAAGGCAGGTAAGACACAGCCTGGCTGTTTGGCTGAAAATGATTTTAAATATAAATCTTAGAATATGGAAGTCATGTATGGTTCTCCATACCGATATTTTTTAAATCAAGGGTAATTGTTTTCTATGGCAAACGATAACAGCCGCAAATTCAAACAGAATAAACTACTATTTTGCATACACCCCTGAATTGTAGAGTTCTCAAGACCTATTGTTTTTGGTGAAGATCGGTTAAGGGAAAGGGGTAGTTTACCTGCAACGTTTTATGTTTTAACAAGGGTATTTTATATGGCAAACGATAACAGCCGCAAAATGAAACATAATCAAATAATGTTTTGCATACAGCCCTGATTTGTAGAGTACTCAATACCCATTGATTTTGGTGAAGATCGGTTAAGGGAAAGGGGTAGTTTACCTGCAATATTTTATGTTTTAAGAAGGGTAATTTTTTCTATGACGAACGATAACTGCCGCATATTCAAACAGAATCAAATAATTTTTGACATATCTGCCTGAACTGTAGAGGACTCAAGGCCTATTGATTTTGGTGAAGATCGGTTACGGGGAAAGAGTAGTTTACCTGCAACGTTTTATGTTTTAACAAGAGAAAAGTACTTAATTTTGATAAATAAAGTATCCTGATAAGAAGATCATAATAATCCACTGGAGAAACATAGATGAAATCTCTATAAATGAAGAGGCTAGTTGAACAGGGTGGGGGTAATTTTCTATAAATGATAATTACAGTCGGAGGGGGAGGGGATAATTTTTTATATGTGTACTACGTTATTTGCAACAGAGAATCAGTTTGTTGTTAAAATTCCTTCCCTGGCTGTTTGGCCATAGCCCCACGTTTTCTGCAAAACCAGACGTTTCAGCAGTGCCAATGATTGCCATCAGCAG
The DNA here is from genome assembly GCA_034769895.1 of Magicicada septendecula. Taxonomy (NCBI): domain Eukaryota; kingdom Metazoa; phylum Arthropoda; class Insecta; order Hemiptera; family Cicadidae; genus Magicicada; species Magicicada septendecula. The sequence continues at coordinate 285,643,145 of CM068371.1, forward strand.
TGAAAATAGAGTGCGATAACGTGTGGTAGTATACGTTAGTGACCACAGTACTATGGTTAAGGCTGAAGAAATAAGTAGCTTCTATTGAAATATTTCATTTCGAAAATGAATTTAAATATACATCTTAGAACATGGAAGTCATGTATGGTTCTCCATACCGATATTTTACTTCCATGTTCCATAAGGAAATGGAAGTATGGTCATGGCGAAAAAAATCGTGTTCAAGTCAATGGCAGATTCTGATTGTACTACCCTCAAAACATGAAAAAGTAATTTCTCGAAAAGTGTCTGTGTGCAGAATTTTTTCTATGGCAAACGATAACAGCCGCAAATTCAAACAGAATCACGTAATTTTTTGCATGCAGTCCTGAATTGTAGAGGACTCGAGGCCTATTGTTTTTGGTGAAGATCAGTTAAGGGAACGGGGTAGTTTACCTGCAACATTTTACGTTTAAACAAGAGTAAATTGCTTAATTTTGATAAATAAATTATCCTGAAAAGAAGGTCACAATAATCCACTGTAGAAAGGTAGGTGAAATTTCTATAAATGAAAAGGGTTGTTGAAGGGGGAGGGTGTAATTTTTTTAATAAATTAAAATGTAGGAGGAAGTAATTACTTTCATTTTCCTTAAGGAAATGGAAGTATGGTGATGGCAAAAAAAATCGTGTTCGAGATTATTGCAGATTCTGATTGTACTACACTTAAAACATGAAAAAAAGTCGTTTTTCGAAGTGTCTGTCTGTAGATTTTTTCTATGGCAAACGATAACAGCCGCAAATTCAAACAGAATCACATAATTTTTTGTATACAGCCTTGATTTGTAGAGTACTCATTACCTATTGTTTTTGGTGAAGAGCGGTTAAGGGAAAGGGGTAGTTTACCTGCAACGTTTTATGTTTTAACAAGGTTAATTTTTTCTATGACGAACGATAACTGCCGCATATTCAAACAGAATCAAATAACTTTTGACATATCTGCCTGAACTGTAGAGGACACAAGGCCTATTGATTTTGGTGAAGATCGGTTACGGGGAAAGAGTAGTTTACCTCCAACGTTTTATGTTTTAACAAGAGAAAAGTACTTAATTTTGATAAATAAAGTATCCTGATAAGAAGATCATAATAATCCACTGTAGAAACATAGATGAAATATCTATAAATGAAGAGGCTAGTTGAACGGGGTGGGGGTAATTTTCTATAAATGAAAATTACAGTCGGAGGGGGAGGGGATAATTTTTTATGTGTACTACGTTATTGGCAACAGAGAAGTAGTTTGTTGTTAAAATTCCTTCCCGGGCTGTTTGGCCATAGCCCCATGTTTTCTGCAAAACCAGACATTTCGGCAGTGCCAACGACTGCCATCATCAGTGAAAATAGAGTGCGATAACGTGTGGTAGTATACGTTAGTGACCACAGTACTGTGGTTAAGGCTGAAGCAATAAGTAGAAAGAAGTAGTTTCTATGGAAATATTTCTTTTCGAATATGATTTTAAATATAAATCTTAGAACATGGAAGTCCTGTACGGTTCTCCATACCGATATTTTTGAAAGGTGTCTGTGTGTGTGTCTGTCTGTAGATTTTTACTTCCATATTCCTTAAGGAATGGAAGTATGGTGATGGCAAAAAAAATCGTGTTCGAGATTATTGCAGATTCTGTTTCTACTACACTCAAAACATGAAAAAAAGTCGTTTTCCGAAAAGTGTCTGTGTGTGTGTCTGTCTGTCTGTGTAGATTTTTTTCTATGGCAAACGATAACTGCCGTAAATTCAAACAGAATCAAATAATGTTTTGCATACAGCCCTGATTTGCAGAGTACTCGCGACCTATTGTTTTTGGTGAAGATCGGTTGAGGGAAAGGGGTAGTTTACCTGCAAAGGTTTTTTTTTAGCAAGGGTAATTTTGTTTGTTTGGCAAACGATAACAGCCGCAAATTCAAACAGAATCAAATAATGTTTCGCAAACAGCCCTGAATTGTAGAGTTCTCAAGATCTGTTGATTTTGGTGAAGATCGGTTAAGGGAAAGGGGTAGTTTACCTGTAACGTTTTATGTTTTAACAAGGGTATTTCCTATGGCAAACGATAACAGCCACAAATTCAAACAGAATCAAAAGATTATTTGCATACAGCCCTAAATTGTAGAGTTCTCAAGACCTATTGTTTTTGGTGAAGATCGGTTGAGGGAAAGGGGTAGTTTACCTGCAACGTTTTTTTAACAAGGGTATTTTCTATGGCAAACGATAACAGCCGCAAATTCAAACAGAATCAAATAATGTTTTGCATACAGCCCTGATTTGTAGAGTACTCAAGATCTATTGTTTTTGGTGAAGATCGGTTAAGGGTAAGGGGTAGTTTACCTGCAACGTTTTTTTATCAAGCGTATTTTCTATGGCAAACGATAACAGCCGCAAATTCAAACAGAATCAAATAATGTTTTGCATACGTCCTTGAATTGTAGAGGTCTCAATGACTTTCGATTTTGGTGAAGATCGGTTAAGGGGAAGGGGTAGTTTACCTGCAACCTTTTACGTTTTAACGAGAGTAAAGTACTTGAAAATTTATTTAAACTTTTTGAAACAATGGTAATTGTTAAAAATAAAATAATTTTGTTGCCAGGCAATAAAATTATAATTTTTTCATTTTAATGTAATATAATATTTTTCATTTAATACAGCAATAAAAAGGCAGGTAAGACACAGCCTGGCTGTTTGGCTGAAAATGATTTTAAATATAAATCTTAGAATATGGAAGTCATGTATGGTTCTCCATACCGATATTTTTTAAATCAAGGGTAATTGTTTTCTATGGCAAACGATAACAGCCGCAAATTCAAACAGAATAAACTACTATTTTGCATACACCCCTGAATTGTAGAGTTCTCAAGACCTATTGTTTTTGGTGAAGATCGGTTAAGGGAAAGGGATAGTTTACCTGCAACGTTTTATGTTTTAATAAGGGTATTTTATATGGCAAACGATAACAGCCGCAAATTCAAACAGAATCAAATAATGTTTTGCATACAGCCCTGATCTGTAGAGTACTCAAGACCTATTGTTTTAGGTGACGATCGGTCAAGGGAAAGGGGTAGTTTACCTGGTACGTTTTATGTTTTAAAAGGGTATTTTTTATGGCAAACGATAAGAGTCGCAAATTGAAACATAATCAAATAATGTTTTGCATACAGCCCTGATTTGTAGAGTACTCAATACCCATTGATTTTGGTGAAGATCGGTTAAGGGAAAGGGGTAGTTTACCTGCAACGGTTCTTTTTTAAAACAAGGGTAATTTTTACTTCCATGTTTTTTTTTATGGCAAACGATAACAGCCGCAAATGTAAACAGAATCAAATAATGTTTTGCATACAGCCCTGAATTGTAGAGTGCTCATTTCGTATTGTTTTTGGTGAAGATCGGTTAAGGGAAAGGGGTAGTTTACCTGCAACGTTTTATGTTTTAAAAGGGTATTTTCTATGGCAAACGATAAGAGCTACAAATTCAAACAATTTTTTGCATACAGCCCTGATTTGTAGAGTACTCAAGATCTTTTGTTTTTGGTGAATATTGGTTAACGGGAATGGGTAGTTTACTGGCAACGTTTTTCTTATCAAGGGTAATTTTTTTCTATTGTAAACGATAGCCGCAAATTCAAACAGAATCAAACAATTTTTTGCATACAGCATTGATTTGTAGAGTACACAAGACCTATTGTTTTTGGTGAAGATCGGTTAAGGGAAAGGGGTAGTTTACCGGCAACATTTGTTTTTATCAAGGGTAAGTTTTTCCTATGGCAAACGATAACAGCCACAAATTCAAACAGAATGAACTAGTCTTTTTCATACCTTTTTTAATTATACCAAACTCAAGGTTTGTTGATTTTGTTGAAGATCAGTTATGGGAAAGGGGTAGTTTACCTGCAACGTTTTATATTTTAACAAGGGTATTTAGTATGGCAAACGATAAGAGCCGCAAATTCAAACAGAATCAAATCATTTTTTGCATACAGCCCTGAATTGTAGAGTACTCAAGACCTATTGTTTTTGGTGAAGATCGGTTAAGGGAAAGGGGTAGTTTATCAGCAACGTTTTTTTATCAAGGGTAATATTTTTTCTATGGCAAACGATAACAGCTGCAAATTCAAACAGAATCAAAAAATGTTTTGCATACAGCCCTGAATTGTATAGGACTGAGGTCTGCTGATTTTGGTGAAGATCGGTTTAGAGAAAGGGGTAGTTACCTGTTTTAACAAGGGTAATTTTTTCTATGACGAATGATAACTGCCGTAAATTCAAAGAAAATAAAATATTTTTTTGCATACCTTCCTAAATTGTAGAGAGCTCAAGGCCTGTTGATTTTGGTGAAGATCGGTAAAGGGAAAGGGGTAGTTTACCTGAAACATGTTATGTTGTAACAAGAGAAATGTTTCCATGACGAACGGTAACTGTCGCAAATTGAAACAGAATCAAATATTTTTTTGCATGCATCCCTGCATTGCAGAGGACTGAAGGTCTATTGATTTTGGTGAAGATCGGTTTAGAGAAACTGGTAGTTTACCTTCGTTTTATGTTTTAACAAGAGTAAAGTACTTAATTTTGATAAATAAAGTATCTTGATAAGAAGCTCATAATAATCCACCATAGAAACGTAGATCAAATATCTATAAATGAAGAGGTTAGGTGAACAGGGTGGGGGTAATTTTCTATAAATGAAAATTATAGTTGAAGGGGGAGGGGAGAATTTTGTATGTGTACTACATTATCGCCAACAAAGAAGTAGTTCTTTGTTAAAATTCCTTCCCGGGCTATTTAGCCGTAGTCCAATGTTTTCTGCAAAACCAGACTTTTCGGCAGTGCCATCGACTTCCATCTCGGTGAAAATCGAGTGCGAAAACGTGAGGTGGTATACGTTAGTGACCACAGTACTGTGGTTTAAGGCTGAAGCAATAAGTAGAAAGAAGTAGTTTCAATGGAAATATTTCATTTCGAATATGATTTTAAATATAAATCTTAGAACATGGAAGTCCTGTATGGTTCTCCATACCGATATTTTCGAAAAGTGTCTGTGTGTGTGTCTGTCTGTAGATTTTTTTTCTATGGCAAACGATAACAGCCGCAAATTCAAACTGAATCAAATCATTTTTTGCATACAGCCCTGATTTGTAGAGTACTCACGACCTATTGTTTTTGGTGAAGATCGGTTGAGGGAAAGGTATTGTTTACCTGCAACGGTTTTTTTTTAAATCAAGGGTAATTGATTTCTATGGCAAACGATAACAGCCGCAAATTTAAACGGAATCAACTACTCTTTTGCATACAGTCCTGAATTGTAGATTTCTCAAGACCTATTGTTTTTGGTGAAAATCGGTTAAGGGAAAGGGGTAGTTTACCTGCAACGTTTTATGTTTTAACAAGGGTATTTTATATGGCAAACGATAACAGCCGCAAATTTAAACGGAATCAACTACTCTTTTGCATACAGCCCTGAATTGTAGATTTCTCAAGACCTATTGATTTTGGTGAAGATCGGTTAAGGGAAAGGGGTAGTTTACCTGCAACGGTTTTTTTTTAAACAAGTTATTTTTAATATTCATGTTTAATATGGTAACCAAATCACTTGTACGAATTAATAAATTAATTACCTTAATTATCCGCCGTGTGATTTCCTATGCTTCGTCTATGACGCGTTTCGGAGCATATACTCCATCATCAGATATTAAAAGTTAAAACAATTAAAACTTTAAAAAAACAATTAAAAACAATTAAAACTTTACCACTGCTCCTGGCTTCAAAACTGCAAAAGCACTAGTTCAGTTGATAAAAGATAATTTACAATTACATAATAATCATGGTATTAAGAACAACAATGATTTTATTAATGATATTAAATCTGTTGAACTGCAACCTAACCACAAATTGGCGTCGTTCGACATAACTAATTTATACTCGAACATCCCAATCATAGATACATTACAGATCTTGAGAAACAATTTATCTGACAATAGTTGCATGAACACACAGACAATAAATGAGTTAATTAATTTACTCGAGGTTATTTTGAAACAAAACTATTTCACTTTTAATGGTTCTTTTTACATTCAAAATGATGGCCTAGCAATGGGCTCACCCCTTTCCAGCCTACTGGCCGATATTTATTTAAATTATTTTGAGAATACTCACTTGTTGAACAATAATATATATGCAAATAAAATAATATTTTATGCACGTTATGTAGACGATACGTTTTTAATCTTTGATGGTACTATAAGACAAATCGAATAATTTAAAAACTGTCTAAATAAAATAAATAGAAACATCCAGTTTACTCTTGAAACAGAGGTTGATAAGATAAACTTTCTAGATTTAACCATCACTCGACAGATGAATAAACTAAAGTTCAACATTTATAGGAAACCGACTACCACTGACACCACAATACACGCAGACTCTCATCACCCTCTTTCACATAAAATGGCAGCGTACAATAGTTTCATTCATAGATTATTAACGATTCCTTTGGATGATATTGACTTCCGTGATGAGCTAAATGTCATAAAATATATCGCGGTTGCCAATGGTTACAGTAGTTTAACCATTGACAAATTGTTGAGAAAACATGAAAAAAGAATGCTTAAACCCCGAATAAACAGCAACACGCAAAAAATTTTTATATCTACTAATTACACTAGCTTTATGCCTAAGGTTTTGTGTTCTATATTGAATAATAATAGTTTCACTATTTCATTCAGGACTAATAATAAGTTACTGGATATTCTCAAACCGAAAAAACACATGCCTCCAGAAGAAAAAACTGGCATATATAAGTTAACATGTAATGATTGCGAGTGCTTCTACATTGGACAGACTGGGAGAGGTTTCCTTAAACGATTTCGAGAACATTTACCCAAGAAAATAAGAAATATTGACAACATCAAATCAAATTACGCCTGACACCTGACTTCACACAATCATAATTACACAGATTTTAATTCCAATTTAATACCGTTACATGTGTGTAATAAGGGCCGTTTCATGAATGCCTTGGAGGAATTTGAAATTTACAGTGCATATGCAAACCCAATGAGTCGTGATATCGTGCTAAATGACCACCTGAACTTTATATCCAACCGATTGTACGATACTGCCTTGAGTCTGCTTGCTGGGGCTACGATAAGGTAGCAACCGCTCAGTAGCAGAATGAACTTGAACGGGTGCGCACCCAAATCCGCGTACGGTTCATATGCATATCTTGACATTTTAACTTTTTAACGATCCCGTATGAGTGACTGTTTTAACTTTTAATATCTGATGATGGAGTATATGCTCCGAAACGCGTCATAGACGAAGCATAGGAAATCACACGGCGGATAATTAAGGTAATTAATTTATTAAGTTATTTTTCTATGTAGCCGCAAATTCCAACAGAATCAACTACTCTTTTGCATACATCCCTGAATTATTGAGTTCTCAAGACCTATTGGTTTTGGTGAAGATCGGTTAAGGGGAAGGGGTAGTTTACCTGCAACGTTTTTTATCGGGGGTAATTTTTTCTATGGCAAACGATAACAGCCGCAAATTCAAACAGAATCGACTACGTTTTTGCATACCTTTTTGAATTAAAGAGAACTCAAGGTCTGTTGATTTTGTTGAAGATCGGTTAAGGGAAGGGGTAGTTTACCAGCATCATTTTATGTTTTAAGAAGGGTAATTTATTTTTGCAAAAGATAACTGCCGCAAATTCAAACAGAATCAAATAATGTTCTGCATACACCCCTGAATTTTAGAGGTCAAAAGATCTGTTGTTTTTGGTGAAGTTCGGTTAAGGGATAGGGGTAGTTTACCTGCAACGTTTTATGTTTTAACAAGGGTAATTGTTTATATACAAATATGTTTTTGCACGTATCCCTAAATTGTAGAGGACTAAAGGTCTGTTGATTTTGGTGAAGATCGGTTAAGAGAAAAGGGTAGTTTACCAGCAACGTTTTATGTTTTAACAAGAGTAAAGTACTTAATTTTGATAAATAATGTATCCTAATAAGAAGCTCATAATAATCCACTGTAGAAACATAGATGAAATATCTATAAATGAACGGGGTATATAAATATATATATATTTACCCTCTTAATAAATATCTATAAGAGGTTAGGTGAACGGGGTGGGGGTAATTTTCTATTAATGAAAATTATAGTTGATTGGGGAGGGGAGAATTTTTTATGTGTACTACGTTATCGGCACCAAAGAAGTAGTTCTTTGTTAAAATTCCTTCCTGGGCTGTTTGGCCACAGCCCAATGTTTTCTGCAAAACCAGACGTTTCAGCAGTGCCAATGATTGCCATCATCAGTGAAAATAGAGTGCGATAACGTGTGGTAGTATACGTTAGTGACCACAGTACTATGGTTAAGGCTGACGAAATAAGTAGTATCTATTGAAATATTTCATTTCGAAAATGAATTTTAAATATACATCTTAGAACATGGAAGTCATGTATGGTTCTCCATACCAATATTTTCTATGGCAAACGATAACAGCCGCAAATTCAAACAGAATCACATAATGTTTTGCATACAGTCCTGATTTGTAGAGTACTCACGACCTATTGTTTTTGGTGAAGATCGGTTGAGGGAAAGGGGTAGTTTACCAGCAACCTTTTTTTTTATCAAGGGTAATTTTTTCTATGGCAAACGAAAACAGCCGCGAATTCAAACAGAATCAAATAATGTTTCGCAAACAGCCCTGAATTATAGAGTTCTCAAGACCTATTGTTTTTGGTGAAGATCGGTTAAGGGAAAGGGGTAGTTTACCTGCAATATTTTATGTTTTAACAAGGGTAATTTTTTCTATGACGAACGATAACTGCTGCATATTCAAACAGAATCAAATAATTTTTGACATATCTGCATGAACTGTAGAGGACTCAAGGCCTATTGATTTTGGTGAAGATCGGTTACGGGGAAAGAGTAGTTTACCTGCAACGTTTTATGTTTTAACAAGAGAAAAGTACTTAATTTTGATAAATAAAGTATCCTGATAAGAAGATCATAATAATCCACTGGAGAAACATAGATGAAATCTCTATAAATGAAGAGGCTAGTTGAACAGGGTGGGGGTAATTTTCTATAAATGATAATTACAGTCGGAGGGGGGGGGATAATTTTTTATATGTGTACTACGTTATTTGCAACAGAGAAGCAGTTTGTTGTTAAAATTCCTTTCCTGGTTGTTTGGCCATAGCCCCATGTTTTCTGCAAGACCAGACGTTTCAGCAGTGCCAATGATTGCCATCATCAGTGAAAATAGAGTGCGATAACGTGTGGTAGTATACGTTAGTGACCACAGTACTATGGTTAAGGCTGAAGAAATAAGTAGTTTCTATTGAAATATTTCATTTCGAAAATGAATTTAAATATACATCTTAGAACATGGAAGTCATGTATGGTTCTCCATACCGATATTTTACTTCCATGTTCCATAAGGAAATGGAAGTATGGTCATGGCGAAAAAAATCGTGTTCAAGTCAATGGCAGATTCTGATTGTACTACCCTCAAAACATGAAAAAGTAATTTCTCGAAAAGTGTCTGTGTGCAGAATTTTTTCTATGGCAAACGATAACAGCCGCAAATTCAAACAGAATCATGTAATTTTTTGCATGTAGTCCTGAATTGTAGAGGACTCGAGGCCTATTGTTTTTGGTGAAGATCAGTTAAGGGAACGGGGTAGTTTACCTGCAACATTTTACGTTTAAACAAGAGTAAATTGCTTAATTTTGATAAATAAATTATCCTGAAAAGAAGGTCACAATAATCCACTGTAGAAAGGTAGATGAAATATCTATAAATGAAAAGGGTTGTTGAAGGGGGAGGGTGTAATTTTTTTAATAAATTAAAATGTAGGAGGAAGTAATTACTTTCATTTTCCTTAAGGAAATGGAAGTATGGTGATGGCAAAAAAAATCGTGTTCGAGATTATTGCAGATTCTGATTGTACTACACTTAAAACATGAAAAAAAGTCGTTTTTCGAAGTGTCTGTCTGTAGATTTTTTCTATGGCAAACGATAACAGCCGCAAATTCAAACAGAATCACATAATTTTTTGCATACAGCCTTGATTTGTAGAGTACTCATTACCTATTGTTTTTGGTGAAGATTGGTTGAGGGAAAGGGGTAGTTTACCTGCAACTTTTTTTTTATCAAGGGTAATTTTTTTCTATGGCAAACAAGAACAGCCACGAATTCAAACAGAATCAAATAATGTTTCGCATACAGCCCTGAATTATAGAGTTCTCAAGACCTATTGTTTTTGGTGAAGAGCGGTTAAGGGAAAGGGGTAGTTTACCTGCAACGTTTTCTGTTTTAACAAGGTTAATTTTTTCTATGACGAACGATAACTGCCGCATATTCAAACAGAATCAAATAACTTTTGACATATCTGCCTGAACTGTAGAGGACTCAAGGCCTATTGATTTTGATGAAGATCGGTTACGGGGAAAGAGTAGTTTACCTCCAACGTTTTATGTTTTAACAAGAGAAAAGTACTTAATTTTGATAAATAAAGTATCCTGATAAGAAGATCTTAATAATCCACTGTAGAAACATAGATGAAATATCTATAAATGAAGAGGCTAGTTGAACGGGGTGGGGGTAATTTTCTATAAATGAAAATTACAGTCGGAGGGGGAGGGGATAATTTTTATGTGTACTACGTTATTGGCAACAGAGAAGTAGTTTGTTGCTAAAATTCCTTCCCGGGCTGTTTGGCCATAGCCCCATGTTTTCTGCACAACCAGACGTTTCGGCAGTGCCAACGACTGCCATCATCAGTGAAAATAGAGTGCGATAACGTGTGGTAGTATACGTTAGTGACCACAGTACTGTGGTTAAGGCTGAAGCAATAAGTAGAAAGAAGTAGTTTCTATGGAAATATTTCTTTTCGAATATGATTTTAAACATAAATCTTAGAACATGGAAGTCCTGTACGGTTCTCCATACCGATATTTTCGAAAAGTGTCTGTGTGTGTGTCTGTCTGTAGATTTTTTTCTATGGCAAACGATAACAGCCGAAAATTCAAACTGAATCAAATCATTTTTTGCATACAGCCCTGATTTGTAGAGTACTCACGACCTATTGTTTTTGGTGAAGGTCGGTTGAGGGAAAGGGGTAGTTTACCTGCAATGGTTTTTTTTTATTCTTCGTATTGTTTAAATTAGCAGCCATCCTTACTATTTCTTTTATGAATTTGCTAACTGCTATAATTTTTATTGTTCGACTAAGCTTTTCGTCATCACTGACATCTTCAGGTCTTAAACAACCAGGTTGTTTAAGACCTGAAGATGTCAGTGATGACGAAAAGGTTTTTTTTAAATCAAGGGTAATTTTTTTCTATGGCAAACGATAACAGCCGCAAATTTACACGGAATCAACTACTCTTTTGCATACAGCCCTGATTTGTAGATTTCTCAAGACCTATTGTTTTTGGTGAAGATCGGTTAAGGGAAAGGGGTAGTTTACCTGCAACGTTTTATGTTTTAACAAGGGTATTTTATATGGCAAACGATAACAGCCGCAAATTCACACACAATCAAAAGATTATTTGCATACAGCCCTAAATTGTAGAGTTCTCAAGACCTATTGATATTCGTGAAGATCGGTTAAGGGAAAGGGGTAGTTTACCTGCTACGTTTTATGTTTTAAAAGGGTATTTTCTACGGCAAATGATAAGAGCTACAAATTCAAACAATTTTTTGCATACAGCCCTGATTTGTAGAGTACTCAAGATCTGTTGTTTTTGGTGAATATTGGTTAACGGGAATGCGTAGTTTACTGGCAACGTTTTTCTTATCAAGGGTAATTTTTTTCTATTGTAAACGATAGCCGCAAATTCAAACAGAATCAAACAATTTTTTGCATACAGCATTGATTTGTAGAGTACACAAGACCTATTGTTTTTGGTGAAGATCGGTTAAGGGAAAGGGGTAGTTTACTGGCAACATTTGTTTTTATCAAGGGTAAGTTTTTCCTATGGCAAACGATAACAGCCACAAATTCAAACAGAATGAACTAGTCTTTTTCATACCTTTTTTAATTATACCGAACTCAAGGTTTGTTGAAGATCAGTTATGGGAAAGGGGTAGTTTACCTGCAACGTTTTATATTTTAACAAGGGTATTTAGTATGGCAAACGATAAGAGCCGCAAATTCAAACAGAATCAAATCATTTTTTGCATACAGCCCTGAATTGTAGAGTACTCAAGACCTATTGTTTTTGGTGAAGATCGGTTAAGGGAAAGGGGTAGTTTATCAGCAACGTTTTTTTATCAAGGGTAATATTTGTCTATGGCAAACGATAACAGCCGCAAATTCAAACAGAATCAAAAAATGTTTTGCATACAGCCCTGAACTGTATAGGACTGAGGTCTGCTGATTTTGGTGAAGATCAGTTTAGAGAAAGGGGTAGTTTACCTGTTTTAACAAGGGTAATTTTTTCTATGACGAATGATAACTGCCGTAAATTCAAAGAAAATCAAATATTTTTTTGAATACCTTCATAAATTGTAGAGAGCTCAAGGCCTGTTGATTTTGGTGAAGTTCGGTAAAGGGATAGGGGTAGTTTACCTGAAACATGTTATGTTGTAACAAGAGAAATGTTTCCATGACGAACGGTAACTGTCACAAATTGAAACAGAATCAAATCAAAGATCGGTTTAGAGAAACGGGTAGTTTACCTTCGTTTTAACAAGAGTAAAGTACTTAATTTTGATAAATAAAGTATCTTGATAAGAAGCTCATAATAATCCACCATAGAAACGTAGATGAAATATCTATAAATGAAGAGGTTAGGTGAACGGGGTGGGGGGTAATTTTCTATAAATGAAAATTATAGTTGAAGGGGGAGGGGAGAATTTTGTATGTGTACTACACTATCGCCAACAAAGAAGTAGTTCTTTGTTAAAATTCCTTCCCGGGCTATTTAGCCGTAGTCCAATGTTTTCTGCAAAACCAGACTTTTCGGCAGTGCCATCGACTTCCATCTCAGTGAAAATCGAGTGCGAAAACGTGAGGTGGTATACGTTAGTGACCACAGTACTGTGGTTTAAGGCTGAAGCAATAAGTAGAAAGAAGTAGTTTCAATGGAAATATTTCATTTCGAATATGATTTTAAATATAAATCTTAGAACATGGAAGTCCTGTATGGTTCTCCATACCGATATTTTCGAAAAGTGTCTGTGTGTGTGTCTGTCTGTAGATTTTTTTTCTATGGCAAACGATAACAGCCGCAAATTCAAACTGAATCAAATCATTTTTTGCATACAGCCCTGATTTGTAGAGTACTCAAGATCTTTTGTTTTTGGTGAATATTGGTTAACGGGAATGGGTAGTTTACTGGCAACGTTTTTCTTATCAAGGGTAATTTTTTTCTATTGTAAACGATAGCCGCAAATTCAAACAGAATCAAACAATTTTTTGCATACAGCATTGATTTGTAGAGTACACAAGACCTATTGTTTTTGGTGAAGATCGGTTAAGGGAAAGGGGTAGTTTACCGGCAACATTTGTTTTTATCAAGGGTAAGTTTTTCCTATGGCAAACGATAACAGCCACAAATTCAAACAGAATGAACTAGTCTTTTTCATACCTTTTTTAATTATACCAAACTCAAGGTTTGTTGATTTTGTTGAAGATCAGTTATGGGAAAGGGGTAGTTTACCTGCAACGTTTTATATTTTAACAAGGGTATTTAGTATGGCGAACGATAAGAGCCGCAAATTCAAACAGAATCAAATCATTTTTTGCATACAGCCCTGAATTGTAGAGTACTCAAGACCTATTGTTTTTGGTGAAGATCGGTTAAGGGAAAGGGGTAGTTTATCAGCAACGTTTTTTTATCAAGGGTAATATTTTTTCTATGGCAAACGATAACAGCTGCAAATTCAAACAGAATCAAAAAATGTTTTGCATACAGCCCTGAATTGTATAGGACTGAGGTCTGCTGATTTTGGTGAAGATCGGTTTAGAGAAAGGGGTAGTTTACCTGTTTTAACAAGGGTAATTTTTTCTATGACGAATGATAACTGCCGTAAATTCAAAGAAAATCAAATATTTTTTTGCATACCTTCCTAAATTGTAGAGAGCTCAAGGCCTGTTGATTTTGGTGAAGATCGGTAAAGGGAAAGGGGTAGTTTACCTGAAACATGTTATGTTGTAACAAGAGAAATGTTTCCATGACGAACGGTAACTGTCGCAAATTGAAACAGAATCAAATATTTTTTTGCATGCATCCCTGCATTGCAGAGGACTGAAGGTCTATTGATTTTGGTGAAGATCGGTTTAGAGAAACTGGTAGTTTACCTTCGTTTTATGTTTTAACAAGAGTAAAGTACTTAATTTTGATAAATAAAGTATCTTGATAAGAAGCTCATAATAATCCACCATAGAAACGTAGATCAAATATCTATAAATGAAGAGGTTAGGTGAACGGGGTGGGGGTAATTTTCTATAAATGAAAATTATAGTTGAAGGGGGAGGGGAGAATTTTGTATGTGTACTACATTATCGCCAACAAAGAAGTAGTTCTTTGTTAAAATTCCTTCCCGGGCTATTCGGGCTATTTAGCCGTAGTCCAATGTTTTCTGCAAAACCAGACTTTTCGGCAGTGCCATCGACTTCCATCTCAGTGAAAATCGAGTGCGAAAACGTGAGGTGGTATACGTTAGTGACCACAGTACTGTGGTTTAAGGCTGAAGCAATAAGTAGAAAGAAGTAGTTTCAATGGAAATATTTCATTTCGAATATGATTTTAAATATAAATCTTAGAACATGGAAGTCCTGTATGGTTCTCCATACCAATATTTTCGAAAAGTGTCTGGTGTGTGTCTGTCTGTAGATTTGTTTTCTATGGCAAACGATAACAGCCGCAAATTCAAACTGAGTGAAATCATTTTTTGCATACAGCCCTGATTTGTAGAGTACTCACGACCTATTGTTTTTGGTGAAGATCGGTTGAGGGAAAGGTATTGTTTACCTGCAACGGTTTTTTTTAAAATCAAGGGTAATTGATTTCTATGGCAAACGATAACAGCCGCAAATTTAAACGGAATCAACTACTCTTTTGCATACAGCCCTGAATTGTAGATTTCTCAAGACCTATTGTTTTTGGTGAAAATCGGTTAAGGGAAAGGGGTAGTTTACCTGCAACGTTTTATGTTTTAACAAGGGTATTTTATATGGCAAACGATAACAGCCGCAAATTTAAACGGAATCAACTACTCTTTTGCATACAGCCCTGAATTGTAGATTTCTCAAGACCTATTGATTTTGGTGAAGATCGGTTAAGGGAAAGGGGTAGTTTACCTGCAACGGTTTTTTTTTAAACAAGTTATTTTTAATATTCATGTTTAATATGGTAACCAAATCACTTGTACGAATTAATAAATTAATTACCTTAATTATCCGCCGTGTGATTTCCTATGCTTCGTCTATGACGCGTTTCGGAGCATATACTCCATCATCAGATATTAAAAGTTAAAACAATTAAAACTTTAAAAAACAATTAAAACTTTACCACTGCTCCTGGCTTCAAAACTGCAAAAGCACTAGTTCGGTTGATAAAAGATAATTTACAATTACGTAATAATCATGGTATTAAGAACAACAATGATTTTATTAATGATATTAAATCTGTTGAACTGCAACCTAACCACAAATTGGCGTCGTTCGACATAACTAATTTATACTCGAACATCCCAATCATAGATACATTACAGATCTTGAGAAACAATTTATCTGACAATAGTTGCATGAACACACAGACAATAAATGAGTTAATTAATTTACTCGAGGTTATTTTGAAACAAAACTATTTCACTTTTAATGGTTCTTTTTACATTCAAAATGATGGCCTAGCAATGGGCTCACCCCTTTCCAGCCTACTGGCCGATATTTATTTAAATTATTTTGAGAATACTCACTTGTTGAACAATAATATATATGCAAATAAAATAATATTTTATGCACGTTATGTAGACGATACGTTTTTAATCTTTGATGGTACTATAAGACAAATCGAATAATTTAAAAACTGTCTAAATAAAATAAATAGAAACATCCAGTTTACTCTTGAAACAGAGGTTGATAAGATAAACTTTCTAGATTTAACCATCACTCGACAGATGAATAAACTAAAGTTCAACATTTATAGGAAACCGACTACCACTGACACCACAATACACGCAGACTCTCATCACCCTCTTTCACATAAAATGGCAGCGTACAATAGTTTCATTCATAGATTATTAACGATTCCTTTGGATGATATTGACTTCCGTGATGAGCTAAATGTCATAAAATATATCGCGGTTGCCAATGGTTACAGTAGTTTAACCATTGACAAATTGTTGAGAAAACATGAAAAAAGAATGCTTAAACCCCGAATAAACAGCAACACGCAAAAAATTTTTATATCTACTAATTACACTAGCTTTATGCCTAAGGTTTTGTGTTCTATATTGAATAATAATAGTTTCACTATTTCATTCAGGACTAATAATAAGTTACTGGATATTCTCAAACCGAAAAAACACACGCCTCCAGAAGAAAAAACTGGCATATATAAGTTAACATGTAATGATTGCGAGTGCTTCTACATTGGACAGACTGGGAGAGGTTTCCTTAAACGATTTCGAGAACATTTACCCAAGAAAATAAGAAATATTGACAACATCAAATCAAA
The DNA here is from genome assembly GCA_034769895.1 of Magicicada septendecula. Taxonomy (NCBI): domain Eukaryota; kingdom Metazoa; phylum Arthropoda; class Insecta; order Hemiptera; family Cicadidae; genus Magicicada; species Magicicada septendecula. The sequence continues at coordinate 285,659,862 of CM068371.1, forward strand.
TTACGCCTGACACCTGACTTCACACAATCATAATTACACAGATTTTAATTCCAATTTAATACCGTTACATGTGTGTAATAAGGGCCGTTTCATGAATGCCTTGGAGGAATTTGAAATTTACAGTGCATATGCAAACCCAATGAGTCGTGATATCGTGCTAAATGACCACCTGAACTTTATATCCAACCGATTGTACGATACTGCCTTGAGTCTGCTTGCTGGGGCTACGATAAGGTAGCAACCGCTCAGTAGCAGAATGAACTTGAACGGGTGCGCACCCAAATCCGCGTACGGTTCATATGGATATCTTGACATTTTAACTTTTTAATGATCCCGTATGAGTGACTGTTTTAACTTTTAATATCTGATGATGGAGTATATGCTCCGAAACGCGTCATATACGAAGCATAGGAAATCACACGGCGGATAATTAAGGTAATTAATTTATTAAGTTATTTTTCTATGTAGCCGCAAATTCAAACAGAATCAACTACTCTTTTGCATACATCCCTGAATTATTGAGTTCTCAAGACCTATTGGTTTTGGTGAAGATCGGTTAAGGGGAAGGGGTAGTTTACCTGCAACGTTTTTTTATCGGGGGTAATTTTTTCTATGGCAAACGATAACAGCCGCAAATTCAAACAGAATCAAATAATGTTTTGCATACAGCCCTGAATTTTAGAGTTCTCAAGTCCTATTGGCGTTGGTGAAGATCGGTTAAGGGAAAGGGGTAGTTTACCTGCAACATTTTATGTTTTAACAAAGGTATTTATTAATATGACGAACGATAACTGCCGCAAATTCAAACAGAATCGACTACGTTTTTGCATACCTTTTTGAATTAAAGAGAACTCAAGTTCTGTTGATTTTGTTGAAGATCGGTTAAGGGAAAGGGGTAGTTTACCAGCATCATTTTATGTTTTAAGAAGGGTAATTTATTTTTGCGAAAGATAACTGCCGCAAATTCAAACAGAATCAAATAATGTTCTGCATACACCCCTGAATTTTAGAGGTCGAAAGATCTGTTGTTTTTGGTGAAGTTCGGTTAAGGGATAGGGGTAGTTTACCTGCAACGTTTTGTTTTAACAAGGGTAATTGTTTATATACAAATATTTTTTTGCATGTATCCCTGAATTGTAGAGGACTAAAGGTCTATTGATTTTGGTGAAGATCGGTTAAGAGAAAGGGGTAGTTTACCAGCAACGTTTTATGTTTTAACAAGAGTAAAGTACTTAATTTTGATAAATAATGTATCCTAATAAGAAGCTCATAATAATCCACTGTAGAAACATAGATGAAATATCTATAAATGAAGAGGTTAGGTGAACGGGGTGGGGGTAATTTTCTATTAATGAAAATTATAGTTGATTGGGGAGGGGAGAATTTTTTATATGTGTACTACGTTATCGGCACCAAAGAAGTAGTTCTTTGTTAAAATTCCTTCCTGGGCTGTTTGGCCACAGCCCAATTTTTTCTGCAAAACCAGACGTTTCAGCAGTGCCAATGATTGCCATCATCAGTGAAAATAGAGTGCGATAACGTGTGGTAGTATACGTTAGTGACCACAGTACTATGGTTAAGGCTGAATAAATAAGTAGTTTCTATTGAAATATTTCATTTCGAAAATGAATTTAAATATACATCTTAGAACATGGAAGTCAAGTATGGTTCTCCATACCGATATTTTCTATGGCAAACGATAACAGCCGCAAATTCAAACAGAATCACATAATGTTTTGCATACAGTCCTGATTTGTAGAGTACTCACGACCTATTGTTTTTGGTGAAGATCGGTTGAGGGAAAGGGGTAGTTTACCAGCAACCTTTTTTTTTATCAAGGGTAATTTTTTCTATGGCAAACGAAAACAACCGCGAATTCAAACAGAATCAAATAATGTTTCGCAAACAGCCCTGAATTATAGAGTTCTCAAGACCTATTGTTTTTGGTGAAGATCGGTTAAGGGAAAGGGGTAGTTTACCTGCAATATTTTATGTTTTAAGAAGGGTAATTTTTTCTATGACGAACGATAACTGCCGCATATTCAAACAGAATCAAATAATTTTTGACATATCTGCCTGAACTGTAGAGGACTCAAGGCCTATTGATTTTGGTGAAGATCGGTTACGGGGAAAGAGTAGTTTACCTGCAACGTTTTATGTTTTAACAAGAGAAAAGTACTTAATTTTGATAAATAAAGTATCCTGATAAGAAGATCATAATAATCCACTGGAGAAACATAGATGAAATCTCTATAAATGAAGAGGCTAGTTGAACAGGGTGGGGGTAATTTTCTATAAATGATAATTACAGTCGGAGGGGGAGGGGATAATTTTTTATATGTGTACTACGTTATTTGCAACAGAGAATCAGTTTGTTGTTAAAATTCCTTCCCTGGCTGTTTGGCCATAGCCCCACGTTTTCTGCAAAACCAGACGTTTCAGCAGTGCCAATGATTGCCATCAGCAGTGAAAATAGAGTGCGATAACGTGTGGTAGTATACGTTAGTGACCACAGTACTATGGTTAAGGCTGAAGAAATAAGTAGCTTCTATTGAAATATTTCATTTCGAAAATGAATTTAAATATACATCTTAGAACATGGAAGTCATGTATGGTTCTCCATACCGATATTTTACTTCCATGTTCCATAAGGAAATGGAAGTATGGTCATGGCGAAAAAAATCGTGTTCAAGTCAATGGCAGATTCTGATTGTACTACCCTCAAAACATGAAAAAGTAATTTCTCGAAAAGTGTCTGTGTGCAGAATTTTTTCTATGGCAAACGATAACAGCCGCAAATTCAAACAGAATAACGTAATTTTTTGCATGCAGTCCTGAATTTTAGAGGACTCGAGGCCTATTGTTTTTGGTGAAGGTCAGTTAAGGGAACGGGGTAGTTTACCTGCAACATTTTACGTTTAAACAAGAGTAAATTGCTTAATTTTGATAAATAAATTATCCTGAAAAGAAGGTCACAATAATCCACTGTAGAAAGGTAGGTGAAATTTCTATAAATGAAAAGGGTTGTTGAAGGGGGAGGGTGTAATTTTTTTAATAAATTAAAATGTAGGAGGAAGTAATTACTTTCATTTTCCTTAAGGAAATGGAAGTATGGTGATGGCAAAAAAAATCGTGTTCGAGATTATTGCAGATTCTGATTGTACTACACTTAAAACATGAAAAAAAGTCGTTTTTCGAAGTGTCTGTCTGTAGATTTTTTCTATGGCAAACGATAACAGCCGCAAATTCAAACAGAATCACATAATTTTTTGTATACAGCCTTGATTTGTAGAGTACTCATTACCTATTGTTTTTGGTGAAGATTGGTTGAGGGAAAGGGGTAGTTTACCTGCAACTTTTTTTTTTATCAAGGGTAATTTTTTTCTATGGCAAACAAGAACAGCCGCGAATTCAAACAGAATCAACTACTCTTTTGCATACATCCCTGAATTATTGAGTTCTCAAGACCTATTGGTTTTGGTGAAGATCGGTTAAGGGGAAGGGGTAGTTTACCTGCAACGTTTTTTTATCGGGGGTAATTTTTTCTATGGCAAACGATAACAGCCGCAAATTCAAACAGAATCAAATAATGTTTTGCATACAGCCCTGAATTTTAGAGTTCTCAAGTCCTATTGGCGTTGGTGAAGATCGGTTAAGGGAAAGGGGTAGTTTACCTGCAACATTTTATGTTTTAACAAAGGTATTTATTAATATGATGAACGATAACTGCCGCAAATTCAAACAGAATCGACTACGTTTTTGCATACCTTTTTGAATTAAAGAGAACTCAAGTTCTGTTGATTTTGTTGAAGACCGGTTAAGGGAAAGGGGTAGTTTACCAGCATCATTTTATGTTTTAAGAAGGGTAATTTATTTTTGCGAAAGATAACTGCCGCAAATTCAAACAGAATCAAATAATGTTCTGCATACACCCCTGAATTTTAGAGGTCGAAAGATCTGTTGTTTTTGGTGAAGTTCGGTTAAGGGATAGGGGTAGTTTACCTGCAACGTTTTGTTTTAACAAGGGTAATTGTTTATATACAAATATTTTTTTGCATGTATCCCTGAATTGTAGAGGACTAAAGGTCTATTGATTTTGGTGAAGATCGGTTAAGAGAAAGGGGTAGTTTACCAGCAACGTTTTATGTTTTAACAAGAGTAAAGTACTTAATTTTGATAAATAATGTATCCTAATAAGAAGCTCATAATAATCCACTGTAGAAACATAGATGAAATATCTATAAATGAAGAGGTTAGGTGAACGGGGTGGGGGTAATTTTCTATTAATGAAAATTATAGTTGATTGGGGAGGGGAGAATTTTTTATATGTGTACTACGTTATCGGCACCAAAGAAGTAGTTCTTTGTTAAAATTCCTTCCTGGGCTGTTTGGCCACAGCCCAATTTTTTCTGCAAAACCAGACGTTTCAGCAGTGCCAATGATTGCCATCATCAGTGAAAATAGAGTGCGATAACGTGTGGTAGTATACGTTAGTGACCACAGTACTATGGTTAAGGCTGAAGAAATAAGTAGTTTCTATTGAAATATTTCATTTCGAAAATGAATTTAAATATACATCTTAGAACATGGAAGTCATGTATGGTTCTCCATACCGATATTTTCTATGGCAAACGATAACAGCCGCAAATTCAAACAGAATCACATAATGTTTTGCATACAGTCCTGATTTGTAGAGTACTCACGACCTATTGTTTTTGGTGAAGATCGGTTGAGGGAAAGGGGTAGTTTACCAGCAACCTTTTTTTTTATCAAGGGTAATTTTTTCTATGGCAAACGAAAACAGCCGCGAATTCAAACAGAATCAAATAATGTTTCGCATACAGCCCTGAATTATAGAGTTCTCAAGACCTATTGTTTTTGGTGAAGAGCGGTTAAGGGAAAGGGGTAGTTTACCTGCAACGTTTTATGTTTTAACAAGGGTAATTTTTTCTATGACGAACGATAACTGCCGCATATTCAAACAGAATCAAATAACTTTTGACATATCTGCCTGAACTGTAGAGGACTCAAGGCCTATTGATTTTGGTGAAGATCGGTTACGAGGAAAGAGTAGTTTACCTGCAACGTTTTATGTTTTAACAAGAGAAAAGTACTTAATTTTGATAAATAAAGTATCCTGATAAGAAGATCATAATAATCCACTGGAGAAACATAGATGAAATCTCTATAAATGAAGAGGCTAGTTGAACAGGGTGGGGGTAATTTTCTATAAATGATAATTACAGTCGGAGGGGGAGGGGATAATTTTTTATATGTGTACTACGTTATTTGCAACAGAGAATCAGTTTGTTGTTAAAATTCCTTCCCTGGCTGTTTGGCCATAGCCCCACGTTTTCTGCAAAACCAGACGTTTCAGCAGTGCCAATGATTGCCATCAGCAGTGAAAATAGAGTGCGATAACGTGTGGTAGTATACGTTAGTGACCACAGTACTATGGTTAAGGCTGAAGAAATAAGTAGCTTCTATTGAAATATTTCATTTCGAAAATGAATTTAAATATACATCTTAGAACATGGAAGTCATGTATGGTTCTCCATACCGATATTTTACTTCCATGTTCCATAAGGAAATGGAAGTATGGTCATGGCGAAAAAAATCGTGTTCAAGTCAATGGCAGATTCTGATTGTACTACCCTCAAAACATGAAAAAGTAATTTCTCGAAAAGTGTCTGTGTGCAGAATTTTTTCTATGGCAAACGATAACAGCCGCAAATTCAAACAGAATCACGTAATTTTTTGCATGCAGTCCTGAATTGTAGAGGACTCGAGGCCTATTGTTTTTGGTGAAGATCAGTTAAGGGAACGGGGTAGTTTACCTGCAACATTTTACGTTTAAACAAGAGTAAATTGCTTAATTTTGATAAATAAATTATCCTGAAAAGAAGGTCACAATAATCCACTGTAGAAAGGTAGGTGAAATTTCTATAAATGAAAAGGGTTGTTGAAGGGGGAGGGTGTAATTTTTTTAATAAATTAAAATGTAGGAGGAAGTAATTACTTTCATTTTCCTTAAGGAAATGGAAGTATGGTGATGGCAAAAAAAATCGTGTTCGAGATTATTGCAGATTCTGATTGTACTACACTTAAAACATGAAAAAAAGTCGTTTTTCGAAGTGTCTGTCTGTAGATTTTTTCTATGGCAAACGATAACAGCCGCAAATTCAAACAGAATCACATAATTTTTTGTATACAGCCTTGATTTGTAGAGTACTCATTACCTATTGTTTTTGGTGAAGATTGGTTGAGGGAAAGGGGTAGTTTACCTGCAACTTTTTTTTTTATCAAGGGTAATTTTTTTCTATGGCAAACAAGAACAGCCGCGAATTCAAACAGAATCAAATAATGTTTCGCATACAGCCCTGAATTATAGAGTTCTCAAGACCTATTGTTTTTGGTGAAGAGCGGTTAAGGGAAAGGGGTAGTTTACCTGCAACGTTTTATGTTTTAACAAGGGTAATTTTTTCTATGACGAACGATAACTGCCGCATATTCAAACAGAATCAAATAACTTTTGACATATCTGCCTGAACTGTAGAGGACTCAAGGCCTATTGATTTTGGTGAAGATCGGTTACGAGGAAAGAGTAGTTTACCTCCAACGTTTTATGTTTTAACAAGAGAAAAGTACTTAATTTTGATAAATAAATTATCCTGATAAGAAGATCATAATAATCCACTGTAGAAACATAGATGAAATATCTATAAATGAAGAGGCTAGTTGAACGGGGTGGGGGTAATTTTCTATAAATGAAAATTACAGTCGGAGGGGGAGGGGATAATTTTTTATGTGTACTACGTTATTGGCAACAGAGAAGTAGTTTGTTGTTAAAATTCCTTCCCGGGCTGTTTGGCCATAGCCCCATGTTTTCTGCAAAACCAGACATTTCGGCAGTGCCAACGACTGCCATCATCAGTGAAAATAGAGTGCGATAACGTGTGGTAGTATACGTTAGTGACCACAGTACTGTGGTTAAGGCTGAAGCAATAAGTAGAAAGAAGTAGTTTCTATGGAAATATTTCTTTTCGAATATGATTTTAAATATAAATCTTAGAACATGGAAGTCCTGTACGGTTCTATATACCGATATTTTTGAAAAGTGTCTGTCTGTATATTTTTACTTCCATATTCCTTAAGGAATGGAAGTATGGTGATGGCAAAAAAAATCGTGTTCGAGATTATTGCAGATTCTGATTCTACTACACTCAAAACATGAAAAAAAGTCGTTTTCCGAAAAGTGTCTGTGTGTCTGTCTGTCTGTAGATTTTTTCTATGGCAAACGATAACTGCCGTAAATTCAAACAGAATCAAAAATGTTTTGCATACAGCCCTGATTTGCAGAGTACTCGCGACCTATTGTTTTTGGTGAAGATCGGTTGAGGGAAAGGGGTAGTTTACCTGCAAAGGTTTTTTTTTAGCAAGGGTAATTTTGTTTGTTTGGCAAACGATAACAGCCGCAAATTCAAACAGAATCAAATAATGTTTCGCAAACAGCCCTGAATTGTAGAGTTCTCAAGATCTGTTGATTTTGGTGAAGATCGGTTAAGGGAAAGGGGTAGTTTACCTGTAACGTTTTATGTTTTAACAAGGGTATTTCCTATGGCAAACGATAACAGCCACAAATTCAAACAGAATCAAAAGATTATTTGCATACAGCCCTAAATTGTAGAGTTCTCAAGACCTATTGTTTTTGGTGAAGATCGGTTGAGGGAAAGGGGTAGTTTACCTGCAACGTTTTTTTATCAAGCGTATTTTCTATGGCAAACGATAACAGCCGCAAATTCAAACAGAATCAAATAATGTTTTGCATACGTCCTTGAATTGTAGAGGTCTCAATGACTTTCGATTTTGGTGAAGATCGGTTAAGGGGAAGGGGTAGTTTACCTGCAACCTTTTACGTTTTAACAAGAGTAAAGTACTTGAAAATTTATTTAAACTTTTTGAAACAATGGTAATTGTTAAAAATAAAATAATTTTGTTGCCAGGAAATAAAATTATAATTTTTTCATTTTAATGTAATATAATATTTTTCATTTAATACAGCAATAAAAAGGCAGGTAAGACACAGCCTGGCTGTTTGGCTGAAAATGATTTTAAATATAAATCTTAGAATATGGAAGTCATGTATGGTTCTCCATACCGATATTTTTTAAATCAAGGGTAATTGTTTTCTATGGCAAACGATAACAGCCGCAAATTCAAACAGAATAAACTACTATTTTGCATACACCCCTGAATTGTAGAGTTCTCAAGACCTATTGTTTTTGGTGAAGATCGGTTAAGGGAAAGGGGTAGTTTACCTGCAACGTTTTATGTTTTAACAAGGGTATTTTATATGGCAAACGATAACAGCCGCAAAATGAAACATAATCAAATAATGTTTTGCATACAGCCCTGATTTGTAGAGTACTCAATACCCATTGATTTTGGTGAAGATCGGTTAAGGGAAAGGGGTAGTTTACCTGCAATATTTTATGTTTTAAGAAGGGTAATTTTTTCTATGACGAACGATAACTGCCGCATATTCAAACAGAATCAAATAATTTTTGACATATCTGCCTGAACTGTAGAGGACTCAAGGCCTATTGATTTTGGTGAAGATCGGTTACGGGGAAAGAGTAGTTTACCTGCAACGTTTTATGTTTTAACAAGAGAAAAGTACTTAATTTTGATAAATAAAGTATCCTGATAAGAAGATCATAATAATCCACTGGAGAAACATAGATGAAATCTCTATAAATGAAGAGGCTAGTTGAACAGGGTGGGGGTAATTTTCTATAAATGATAATTACAGTCGGAGGGGGAGGGGATAATTTTTTATATGTGTACTACGTTATTTGCAACAGAGAATCAGTTTGTTGTTAAAATTCCTTCCCTGGCTGTTTGGCCATAGCCCCACGTTTTCTGCAAAACCAGACGTTTCAGCAGTGCCAATGATTGCCATCAGCAGTGAAAATAGAGTGCGATAACGTGTGGTAGTATACGTTAGTGACCACAGTACTATGGTTAAGGCTGAAGAAATAAGTAGCTTCTATTGAAATATTTCATTTCGAAAATGAATTTAAATATACATCTTAGAACATGGAAGTCATGTATGGTTCTCCATACCGATATTTTACTTCCATGTTCCATAAGGAAATGGAAGTATGGTCATGGCGAAAAAAATCGTGTTCAAGTCAATGGCAGATTCTGATTGTACTACCCTCAAAACATGAAAAAGTAATTTCTCGAAAAGTGTCTGTGTGCAGAATTTTTTCTATGGCAAACGATAACAGCCGCAAATTCAAACAGAATCACGTAATTTTTTGCATGCAGTCCTGAATTGTAGAGGACTCGAGGCCTATTGTTTTTGGTGAAGATCAGTTAAGGGAACGGGGTAGTTTACCTGCAACATTTTACGTTTAAACAAGAGTAAATTGCTTAATTTTGATAAATAAATTATCCTGAAAAGAAGGTCACAATAATCCACTGTAGAAAGGTAGGTGAAATTTCTATAAATGAAAAGGGTTGTTGAAGGGGGAGGGTGTAATTTTTTTAATAAATTAAAATGTAGGAGGAAGTAATTACTTTCATTTTCCTTAAGGAAATGGAAGTATGGTGATGGCAAAAAAAATCGTGTTCGAGATTATTGCAGATTCTGATTGTACTACACTTAAAACATGAAAAAAAGTCGTTTTTCGAAGTGTCTGTCTGTAGATTTTTTCTATGGCAAACGATAACAGCCGCAAATTCAAACAGAATCACATAATTTTTTGTATACAGCCTTGATTTGTAGAGTACTCATTACCTATTGTTTTTGGTGAAGATTGGTTGAGGGAAAGGGGTAGTTTACCTGCAACTTTTTTTTTATCAAGGGTAATTTTTTTCTATGGCAAACAAGAACAGCCGCGAATTCAAACAGAATCAAATAATGTTTCGCATACAGCCCTGAATTATAGAGTTCTGAAGACCTATTGTTTTTGGTGAAGAGCCGTTAAGGGAAAGGGGTAGTTTACCTGCAACGTTTTATGTTTTAACAAGGGTAATTTTTTCTATGACGAACGATAACTGCCGCATATTCAAACAGAATCAAATAACTTTTGACATATCTGCCTGAACTGTAGAGGACACAAGGCCTATTGATTTTGGTGAAGATCGGTTACGGGGAAAGAGTAGTTTCCCTCCAACGTTTTATGTTTTAACAAGAGAAAAGTACTTAATTTTGATAAATAAAGTATCCTGATAAGAAGATCATAATAATCCACTGTAGAAACATAGATGAAATATCTATAAATGAAGAGGCTAGTTGAACGGGGTGGGGGTAATTTTCTATAAATGAAAATTACAGTCGGAGGGGGAGGGGATAATTTTTTATGTGTACTACGTTATTGGCAACAGAGAAGTAGTTTGTTGTTAAAATTCCTTCCCGGGCTGTTTGGCCATAGCCCCATGTTTTCTGCAAAACCAGACATTTCGGCAGTGCCAACGACTGCCATCAGCAGTGAAAATAGAGTGCGATAACGTGTGGTAGTATACGTTAGTGACCACAGTACTATGGTTAAGGCTGAAGAAATAAGTAGCTTCTATTGAAATATTTCATTTCGAAAATGAATTGAAATATACATCTTAGAACATGGAAGTCATGTATGGTTCTCCATACCGATATTTTACTTCCATGTTCCATAAGGAAATGGAAGTATGGTCATGGCGAAAAAAATCGTGTTCAAGTCAATGGCAGATTCTGATTGTACTACCCTCAAAACATGAAAAAGTAATTTCTCGAAAAGTGTCTGTGTGCAGAATTTTTTCTATGGCAAACGATAACAGCCGCAAATTCAAACAGAATCACGTAATTTTTTGCATGCAGTCCTGAATTGTAGAGGACTCGAGGCCTATTGTTTTTGGTGAAGATCAGTTAAGGGAACGGGGTAGTTTACCTGCAACATTTTACGTTTAAACAAGAGTAAATTGCTTAATTTTGATAAATAAATTATCCTGAAAAGAAGGTCACAATAATCCACTGTAGAAAGGTAGGTGAAATTTCTATAAATGAAAAGGGTTGTTGAAGGGGGAGGGTGTAATTTTTTTAATAAATTAAAATGTAGGAGGAAGTAATTACTTTCATTTTCCTTAAGGAAATGGAAGTATGGTGATGGCAAAAAAAATCGTGTTCGAGATTATTGCAGATTCTGATTGTACTACACTTAAAACATGAAAAAAAGTCGTTTTTCGAAGTGTCTGTCTGTAGATTTTTTCTATGGCAAACGATAACAGCCGCAAATTCAAACAGAATCACATAATTTTTTGTATACAGCCTTGATTTGTAGAGTACTCATTACCTATTGTTTTTGGTGAAGATTGGTTGAGGGAAAGGGGTAGTTTACCTGCAACTTTTTTTTTATCAAGGGTAATTTTTTTCTATGGCAAACAAGAACAGCCGCGAATTCAAACAGAATCAAATAATGTTTCGCATACAGCCCTGAATTATAGAGTTCTGAAGACCTATTGTTTTTGGTGAAGAGCCGTTAAGGGAAAGGGGTAGTTTACCTGCAACGTTTTATGTTTTAACAAGGGTAATTTTTTCTATGACGAACGATAACTGCCGCATATTCAAACAGAATCAAATAACTTTTGACATATCTGCCTGAACTGTAGAGGACTCAAGGCCTATTGATTTTGGTGAAGATCGGTTACGAGGAAAGAGTAGTTTACCTCCAACGTTTTATGTTTTAACAAGAGAAAAGTACTTAATTTTGATAAATAAAGTATCCTGATAAGAAGATCATAATAATCCACTGTAGAAACATAGATGAAATATCTATAAATGAAGAGGCTAGTTGAACGGGGTGGGGGTAATTTTCTATAAATGAAAATTACAGTCGGAGGGGGAGGGGATAATTTTTTATATGTGTACTACGTTATTTGCAACAGAGAATCAGTTTGTTGTTAAAATTCCTTCCCTGGCTGTTTGGCCATAGCCCCACGTTTTCTGCAAAACCAGACATTTCGGCAGTGCCAACGACTGCCATCAGCAGTGAAAATAGAGTGCGATAACGTGTGGTAGTATACGTTAGTGACCACAGTACTATGGTTAAGGCTGAAGAAATAAGTAGCTTCTATTGAAATATTTCATTTCGAAAATGAATTTAAATATACATCTTAGAACATGGAAGTCATGTATGGTTCTCCATACCGATATTTTACTTCCATGTTCCATAAGGAAATGGAAGTATGGTCATGGCGAAAAAAATCGTGTTCAAGTCAATGGCAGATTCTGATTGTACTACCCTCAAAACATGAAAAAGTAATTTCTCGAAAAGTGTCTGTGTGCAGAATTTTTTCTATGGCAAACGATAACAGCCGCAAATTCAAACAGAATCACGTAATTTTTTGCATGCAGTCCTGAATTGTAGAGGACTCGAGGCCTATTGTTTTTGGTGAAGATCAGTTAAGGGAACGGGGTAGTTTACCTGCAACATTTTACGTTTAAACAAGAGTAAATTGCTTAATTTTGATAAATAAATTATCCTGAAAAGAAGGTCACAATAATCCACTGTAGAAAGGTAGGTGAAATTTCTATAAATGAAAAGGGTTGTTGAAGGGGGAGGGTGTAATTTTTTTAATAAATTAAAATGTAGGAGGAAGTAATTACTTTCATTTTCCTTAAGGAAATGGAAGTATGGTGATGGCAAAAAAAATCGTGTTCGAGATTATTGCAGATTCTGATTGTACTACACTTAAAACATGAAAAAAAGTCGTTTTTCGAAGTGTCTGTCTGTAGATTTTTTCTATGGCAAACGATAACAGCCGCAAATTCAAACAGAATCACATAATTTTTTGTATACAGCCTTGATTTGTAGAGTACTCATTACCTATTGTTTTTGGTGAAGATTGGTTGAGGGAAAGGGGTAGTTTACCTGCAACTTTGTTTTTATCAAGGGTAATTTTTTTCTATGGCAAACAAGAACAGCCGCGAATTCAAACAGAATCAAATAATGTTTCGCATACAGCCCTGAATTATAGAGTTCTGAAGACCTATTGTTTTTGGTGAAGAGCGGTTAAGGGAAAGGGGTAGTTTACCTGCAACGTTTTATGTTTTAACAAGGGTAATTTTTTCTATGACGAACGATAACTGCCGCATATTCAAACAGAATCAAATAACTTTTGACATATCTGCCTGAACTGTAGAGGACACAAGGCCTATTGATTTTGGTGAAGATCGGTTACGGGGAAAGAGTAGTTTCCCTCCAACGTTTTATGTTTTAACAAGAGAAAAGTACTTAATTTTGATAAATAAAGTATCCTGATAAGAAGATCATAATAATCCACTGTAGAAACATAGATGAAATATCTATAAATGAAGGGGCTAGTTGAACGGGGTGGGGGTAATTTTCTATAAATGAAAATTACAGTCGGAGGGGGAGGGGATAATTTTTTATGTGTACTACGTTATTGGCAACAGAGAAGTAGTTTGTTGTTAAAATTCCTTCCCGGGCTGTTTGGCCATAGCCCCATGTTTTCTGCAAAACCAGACATTTCGGCAGTGCCAACGACTGCCATCAGCAGTGAAAATAGAGTGCGATAACGTGTGGTAGTATACGTTAGTGACCACAGTACTATGGTTAAGGCTGAAGAAATAAGTAGCTTCTATTGAAATATTTCATTTCGAAAATGAATTTAAATATACATCTTAGAACATGGAAGTCATGTATGGTTCTCCATACCGATATTTTACTTCCATGTTCCATAAGGAAATGGAAGTATGGTCATGGCGAAAAAAATCGTGTTCAAGTCAATGGCAGATTCTGATTGTACTACCCTCAAAACATGAAAAAGTAATTTCTCGAAAAGTGTCTGTGTGCAGAATTTTTTCTATGGCAAACGATAACAGCCGCAAATTCAAACAGAATCACGTAATTTTTTGCATGCAGTCCTGAATTGTAGAGGACTCGAGGCCTATTGTTTTTGGTGAAGATCAGTTAAGGGAACGGGGTAGTTTACCTGCAACATTTTACGTTTAAACAAGAGTAAATTGCTTTATTTTGATAAATAAATTATCCTGAAAAGAAGGTCACAATAATCCACTGTAGAAAGGTAGGTGAAATTTCTATAAATGAAAAGGGTTGTTGAAGGGGGAGGGTGTAATTTTTTTAATAAATTAAAATGTAGGAGGAAGTAATTACTTTCATTTTCCTTAAGGAAATGGAAGTATGGTGATGGCAAAAAAAATCGTGTTCGAGATTATTGCAGATTCTGATTGTACTACACTTAAAACATGAAAAAAAGTCGTTTTTCGAAGTGTCTGTCTGTAGATTTTTTCTATGGCAAACGATAACAGCCGCAAATTCAAACAGAATCACATAATTTTTTGTATACAGCCTTGATTTGTAGAGTACTCATTACCTATTGTTTTTGGTGAAGATTGGTTGAGGGAAAGGGGTAGTTTACCTGCAACTTTTTTTTTATCAAGGGTAATTTTTTTCTATGGCAAACAAGAACAGCCGCGAATTCAAACAGAATCAAATAATGTTTCGCATACAGCCCTGAATTATAGAGTTCTGAAGACCTATTGTTTTTGGTGAAGAGCCGTTAAGGGAAAGGGGTAGTTTACCTGCAACGTTTTATGTTTTAACAAGGGTAATTTTTTCTATGACGAACGATAACTGCCGCATATTCAAACAGAATCAAATAACTTTTGACATATCTGCCTGAACTGTAGAGGACTCAAGGCCTATTGATTTTGGTGAAGATCGGTTACGAGGAAAGAGTAGTTTACCTCCAACGTTTTATGTTTTAACAAGAGAAAAGTACTTAATTTTGATAAATAAAGTATCCTGATAAGAAGATCATAATAATCCACTGTAGAAACATAGATGAAATATCTATAAATGAAGAGGCTAGTTGAACGGGGTGGGGGTAATTTTCTATAAATGAAAATTACAGTCGGAGGGGGAGGGGATAATTTTTTATGTGTACTACGTTATTGGCAACAGAGAAGTAGTTTGTTGTTAAAATTCCTTCCCGGGCTGTTTGGCCATAGCCCCATGTTTTCTGCAAAACCAGACATTTCGGCAGTGCCAACGACTGCCATCATCAGTGAAAATAGAGTGCGATAACGTGTGGTAGTATACGTTAGTGACCACAGTACTGTGGTTAAGGCTGAAGCAATAAGTAGAAAGAAGTAGTTTCTATGGAAATATTTCTTTTCGAATATGATTTTAAATATAAATCTTAGAACATGGAAGTCCTGTACGGTTCTCCATACCGATATTTTTGAAAAGTGTCTGTCTGTAGATTTTTACTTCCATATTCCTTAAGGAATGGAAGTATGGTGATGGCAAAAAAAATCGTGTTCGAGATTATTGCAGATTCTGATTCTACTACACTCAAAACATGAAAAAAAGTCGTTTTCCGAAAAGTGTCTGTGTGTGTGTCTGTCTGTCTGTCTGTAGATTTTTTTCTATGGCAAACGATAACTGCCGTAAATTCAAACAGAATCAAATAATGTTTTGCATACAGCCCTGATTTGCAGAGTACTCGCGACCTATTGTTTTTGGTGAAGATCGGTTGAGGGAAAGGGGTAGTTTACCTGCAAAGGTTTTTTTTTAGCAAGGGTAATTTTGTTTGTTTGGCAAACGATAACAGCCGCAAATTCAAACAGAATCAAATAATGTTTCGCAAACAGCCCTGAATTGTAGAGTTCTCAAGATCTGTTGATTTTGGTGAAGATCGGTTAAGGGAAAGGGGTAGTTTACCTGTAACATTTTATGTTTTAACAAGGGTATTTCCTATGGCAAACGATAACAGCCACAAATTCAAACAGAATCAAAAGATTATTTGCATACAGCCCTAAATTGTAGAGTTCTCAAGACCTATTGTTTTTGGTGAAGATCGGTTGAGGGAAAGGGGTAGTTTACCTGCAACGTTTTTTTATCAAGCGTATTTTCTATGGCAAACGATAACAGCCGCAAATTCAAACAGAATCAAATAATGTTTTGCATACGTCCTTGAATTGTAGAGGTCTCAATGACTTTCGATTTTGGTGAAGATCGGTTAAGGGGAAGGGGTAGTTTACCTGCAACCTTTTACGTTTTAACAAGAGTAAAGTACTTGAAAATTTATTTAAACTTTTTGAAACAATGGTAATTGTTAAAAATAAAATAATTTTGTTGCCAGGTAATAAAATTATAATTTTTTCATTTTAATGTAATATAATATTTTTCATTTAATACAGCAATAAAAATGCAGGTAAGACACAGCCTGGCTGTTTGGCTGAAAATGATTTTAAATATAAATCTTAGAATATGGAAGTCATGTATGGTTCTCCATACCGATATTTTTTAAATCAAGGGTAATTGTTTTCTATGGCAAACGATAACAGCCGCAAATTCAAACAGAATAAACTACTATTTTGCATACACCCCTGAATTGTAGAGTTCTCAAGACCTATTGTTTTTGGTGAAGATCGGTTAAGGGAAAGGGGTAGTTTACCTGCAACATTTTATGTTTTAACAAGGGTATTTTATATGGCAAACGATAACAGCCGCAAATTCAAACAGAATCAAATAATGTTTTGCATACAGTCCTGATCTGTAGAGTACTCAAGACCTATTGTTTTAGGTGAAGATCGGTCAAGGGAAAGGGGTAGTTTACCTGGTACGTTTTATGTTTTAAAAGGGTATTTTTTATGGCAAACGATAAGAGTCGTAAATTGAAACATAATCAAATAATGTTTTGCATACAGCCCTGATTTGTAGAGTACTCAATACCCATTGATTTTGGTGAAGATCGGTTAAGGAAAAGGGGTAGTTTACCTGCAATATTTTATGTTTTAAGAAGGGTAATTTTTTCTATGACGAACGATAACTGCCGCATATTCAAACAGAATCAAATAATTTTTGACATATCTGCCTGAACTGTAGAGGACTCAAGGCCTATTGATTTTGGTGAAGATCGGTTACGGGGAAAGAGTAGTTTACCTGCAACGTTTTGTTTTAACAAGAGAAAAGTACTTAATTTTGATAAATAAAGTATCCTGATAAGAAGATCATAATAATCCACTGGAGAAACATAGATGAAATCTCTATAAATGAAGAGGCTAGTTGAACAGGGTGGGGGTAATTTTCTATAAATGATAATTACAGTCGGAGGGGGAGGGGATAATTTTTTATATGTGTACTACGTTATTTGCAACAGAGAATCAGTTTGTTGTTAAAATTCCTTCCCTGGCTGTTTGGCCATAGCCCCACGTTTTCTGCAAAACCAGACGTTTCAGCAGTGCCAATGATTGCCATCAGCAGTGAAAATAGAGTGCGATAACGTGTGGTAGTATACGTTAGTGACCACAGTACTATGGTTAAGGCTGAAGAAATAAGTAGCTTCTATTGAAATATTTCATTTCGAAAATGAATTTAAATATACATCTTAGAACATGGAAGTCATGTATGGTTCTCCATACCGATATTTTACTTCCATGTTCCATAAGGAAATGGAAGTATGGTCATGGCGAAAAAAATCGTGTTCAAGTCAATGGCAGATTCTGATTGTACTACCCTCAAAACATGAAAAAGTAATTTCTCGAAAAGTGTCTGTGTGCAGAATTTTTTCTATGGCAAACGATAACAGCCGCAAATTCAAACAGAATCACGTAATTTTTTGCATGCAGTCCTGAATTGTAGAGGACTCGAGGCCTATTGTTTTTGGTGAAGATCAGTTAAGGGAACGGGGTAGTTTACCTGCAACATTTTACGTTTAAACAAGAGTAAATTGCTTAATTTTGATAAATAAATTATCCTGAAAAGAAGGTCACAATAATCCACTGTAGAAAGGTAGGTGAAATTTCTATAAATGAAAAGGGTTGTTGAAGGGGGAGGGTGTAATTTTTTTAATAAATTAAAATGTAGGAGGAAGTAATTACTTTCATTTTCCTTAAGGAAATGGAAGTATGGTGATGGCAAAAAAAATCGTGTTCGAGATTATTGCAGATTCTGATTGTACTACACTTAAAACATGAAAAAAAGTCGTTTTTCGAAGTGTCTGTCTGTAGATTTTTTCTATGGCAAACGATAACAGCCGCAAATTCAAACAGAATCACATAATTTTTTGTATACAGCCTTGATTTGTAGAGTACTCATTACCTATTGTTTTTGGTGAAGAGCGGTTAAGGGAAAGGGGTAGTTTACCTGCAACGTTTTATGTTTTAACAAGGTTAATTTTTTCTATGACGAACGATAACTGCCGCATATTCAAACAGAATCAAATAACTTTTGACATATCTGCCTGAACTGTAGAGGACACAAGGCCTATTGATTTTGGTGAAGATCGGTTACGGGGAAAGAGTAGTTTACCTCCAACGTTTTATGTTTTAACAAGAGAAAAGTACTTAATTTTGATAAATAAAGTATCCTGATAAGAAGATCATAATAATCCACTGTAGAAACATAGATGAAATATCTATAAATGAAGAGGCTAGTTGAACGGGGTGGGGGTAATTTTCTATAAATGAAAATTACAGTCGGAGGGGGAGGGGATAATTTTTTATGTGTACTACGTTATTGGCAACAGAGAAGTAGTTTGTTGTTAAAATTCCTTCCCGGGCTGTTTGGCCATAGCCCCATGTTTTCTGCAAAACCAGACATTTCGGCAGTGCCAACGACTGCCATCATCAGTGAAAATAGAGTGCGATAACGTGTGGTAGTATACGTTAGTGACCACAGTACTGTGGTTAAGGCTGAAGCAATAAGTAGAAAGAAGTAGTTTCTATGGAAATATTTCTTTTCGAATATGATTTTAAATATAAATCTTAGAACATGGAAGTCCTGTACGGTTCTCCATACCGATATTTTTGAAAGGTGTCTGTGTGTGTGTCTGTCTGTAGATTTTTACTTCCATATTCCTTAAGGAATGGAAGTATGGTGATGGCAAAAAAAATCGTGTTCGAGATTATTGCAGATTCTGTTTCTACTACACTCAAAACATGAAAAAAAGTCGTTTTCCGAAAAGTGTCTGTGTGTGTGTCTGTCTGTCTGTGTAGATTTTTTTCTATGGCAAACGATAACTGCCGTAAATTCAAACAGAATCAAATAATGTTTTGCATACAGCCCTGATTTGCAGAGTACTCGCGACCTATTGTTTTTGGTGAAGATCGGTTGAGGGAAAGGGGTAGTTTACCTGCAAAGGTTTTTTTTTAGCAAGGGTAATTTTGTTTGTTTGGCAAACGATAACAGCCGCAAATTCAAACAGAATCAAATAATGTTTCGCAAACAGCCCTGAATTGTAGAGTTCTCAAGATCTGTTGATTTTGGTGAAGATCGGTTAAGGGAAAGGGGTAGTTTACCTGTAACGTTTTATGTTTTAACAAGGGTATTTCCTATGGCAAACGATAACAGCCACAAATTCAAACAGAATCAAAAGATTATTTGCATACAGCCCTAAATTGTAGAGTTCTCAAGACCTATTGTTTTTGGTGAAGATCGGTTGAGGGAAAGGGGTAGTTTACCTGCAACGTTTTTTTAACAAGGGTATTTTCTATGGCAAACGATAACAGCCGCAAATTCAAACAGAATCAAATAATGTTTTGCATACAGCCCTGATTTGTAGAGTACTCAAGATCTATTGTTTTTGGTGAAGATCGGTTAAGGGTAAGGGGTAGTTTACCTGCAACGTTTTTTTATCAAGCGTATTTTCTATGGCAAACGATAACAGCCGCAAATTCAAACAGAATCAAATAATGTTTTGCATACGTCCTTGAATTGTAGAGGTCTCAATGACTTTCGATTTTGGTGAAGATCGGTTAAGGGGAAGGGGTAGTTTACCTGCAACCTTTTACGTTTTAACGAGAGTAAAGTACTTGAAAATTTATTTAAACTTTTTGAAACAATGGTAATTGTTAAAAATAAAATAATTTTGTTGCCAGGCAATAAAATTATAATTTTTTCATTTTAATGTAATATAATATTTTTCATTTAATACAGCAATAAAAAGGCAGGTAAGACACAGCCTGGCTGTTTGGCTGAAAATGATTTTAAATATAAATCTTAGAATATGGAAGTCATGTATGGTTCTCCATACCGATATTTTTTAAATCAAGGGTAATTGTTTTCTATGGCAAACGATAACAGCCGCAAATTCAAACAGAATAAACTACTATTTTGCATACACCCCTGAATTGTAGAGTTCTCAAGACCTATTGTTTTTGGTGAAGATCGGTTAAGGGAAAGGGATAGTTTACCTGCAACGTTTTATGTTTTAATAAGGGTATTTTATATGGCAAACGATAACAGCCGCAAATTCAAACAGAATCAAATAATGTTTTGCATACAGCCCTGATCTGTAGAGTACTCAAGACCTATTGTTTTAGGTGACGATCGGTCAAGGGAAAGGGGTAGTTTACCTGGTACGTTTTATGTTTTAAAAGGGTATTTTTTATGGCAAACGATAAGAGTCGCAAATTGAAACATAATCAAATAATGTTTTGCATACAGCCCTGATTTGTAGAGTACTCAATACCCATTGATTTTGGTGAAGATCGGTTAAGGGAAAGGGGTAGTTTACCTGCAACGGTTCTTTTTTAAAACAAGGGTAATTTTTACTTCCATGTTTTTTTTTATGGCAAACGATAACAGCCGCAAATGTAAACAGAATCAAATAATGTTTTGCATACAGCCCTGAATTGTAGAGTGCTCATTTCGTATTGTTTTTGGTGAAGATCGGTTAAGGGAAAGGGGTAGTTTACCTGCAACGTTTTATGTTTTAAAAGGGTATTTTCTATGGCAAACGATAAGAGCTACAAATTCAAACAATTTTTTGCATACAGCCCTGATTTGTAGAGTACTCAAGATCTTTTGTTTTTGGTGAATATTGGTTAACGGGAATGGGTAGTTTACTGGCAACGTTTTTCTTATCAAGGGTAATTTTTTTCTATTGTAAACGATAGCCGCAAATTCAAACAGAATCAAACAATTTTTTGCATACAGCATTGATTTGTAGAGTACACAAGACCTATTGTTTTTGGTGAAGATCGGTTAAGGGAAAGGGGTAGTTTACCGGCAACATTTGTTTTTATCAAGGGTAAGTTTTTCCTATGGCAAACGATAACAGCCACAAATTCAAACAGAATGAACTAGTCTTTTTCATACCTTTTTTAATTATACCAAACTCAAGGTTTGTTGATTTTGTTGAAGATCAGTTATGGGAAAGGGGTAGTTTACCTGCAACGTTTTATATTTTAACAAGGGTATTTAGTATGGCAAACGATAAGAGCCGCAAATTCAAACAGAATCAAATCATTTTTTGCATACAGCCCTGAATTGTAGAGTACTCAAGACCTATTGTTTTTGGTGAAGATCGGTTAAGGGAAAGGGGTAGTTTATCAGCAACGTTTTTTTATCAAGGGTAATATTTTTTCTATGGCAAACGATAACAGCTGCAAATTCAAACAGAATCAAAAAATGTTTTGCATACAGCCCTGAATTGTATAGGACTGAGGTCTGCTGATTTTGGTGAAGATCGGTTTAGAGAAAGGGGTAGTTACCTGTTTTAACAAGGGTAATTTTTTCTATGACGAATGATAACTGCCGTAAATTCAAAGAAAATAAAATATTTTTTTGCATACCTTCCTAAATTGTAGAGAGCTCAAGGCCTGTTGATTTTGGTGAAGATCGGTAAAGGGAAAGGGGTAGTTTACCTGAAACATGTTATGTTGTAACAAGAGAAATGTTTCCATGACGAACGGTAACTGTCGCAAATTGAAACAGAATCAAATATTTTTTTGCATGCATCCCTGCATTGCAGAGGACTGAAGGTCTATTGATTTTGGTGAAGATCGGTTTAGAGAAACTGGTAGTTTACCTTCGTTTTATGTTTTAACAAGAGTAAAGTACTTAATTTTGATAAATAAAGTATCTTGATAAGAAGCTCATAATAATCCACCATAGAAACGTAGATCAAATATCTATAAATGAAGAGGTTAGGTGAACAGGGTGGGGGTAATTTTCTATAAATGAAAATTATAGTTGAAGGGGGAGGGGAGAATTTTGTATGTGTACTACATTATCGCCAACAAAGAAGTAGTTCTTTGTTAAAATTCCTTCCCGGGCTATTTAGCCGTAGTCCAATGTTTTCTGCAAAACCAGACTTTTCGGCAGTGCCATCGACTTCCATCTCGGTGAAAATCGAGTGCGAAAACGTGAGGTGGTATACGTTAGTGACCACAGTACTGTGGTTTAAGGCTGAAGCAATAAGTAGAAAGAAGTAGTTTCAATGGAAATATTTCATTTCGAATATGATTTTAAATATAAATCTTAGAACATGGAAGTCCTGTATGGTTCTCCATACCGATATTTTCGAAAAGTGTCTGTGTGTGTGTCTGTCTGTAGATTTTTTTTCTATGGCAAACGATAACAGCCGCAAATTCAAACTGAATCAAATCATTTTTTGCATACAGCCCTGATTTGTAGAGTACTCACGACCTATTGTTTTTGGTGAAGATCGGTTGAGGGAAAGGTATTGTTTACCTGCAACGGTTTTTTTTTAAATCAAGGGTAATTGATTTCTATGGCAAACGATAACAGCCGCAAATTTAAACGGAATCAACTACTCTTTTGCATACAGTCCTGAATTGTAGATTTCTCAAGACCTATTGTTTTTGGTGAAAATCGGTTAAGGGAAAGGGGTAGTTTACCTGCAACGTTTTATGTTTTAACAAGGGTATTTTATATGGCAAACGATAACAGCCGCAAATTTAAACGGAATCAACTACTCTTTTGCATACAGCCCTGAATTGTAGATTTCTCAAGACCTATTGATTTTGGTGAAGATCGGTTAAGGGAAAGGGGTAGTTTACCTGCAACGGTTTTTTTTTAAACAAGTTATTTTTAATATTCATGTTTAATATGGTAACCAAATCACTTGTACGAATTAATAAATTAATTACCTTAATTATCCGCCGTGTGATTTCCTATGCTTCGTCTATGACGCGTTTCGGAGCATATACTCCATCATCAGATATTAAAAGTTAAAACAATTAAAACTTTAAAAAAACAATTAAAAACAATTAAAACTTTACCACTGCTCCTGGCTTCAAAACTGCAAAAGCACTAGTTCAGTTGATAAAAGATAATTTACAATTACATAATAATCATGGTATTAAGAACAACAATGATTTTATTAATGATATTAAATCTGTTGAACTGCAACCTAACCACAAATTGGCGTCGTTCGACATAACTAATTTATACTCGAACATCCCAATCATAGATACATTACAGATCTTGAGAAACAATTTATCTGACAATAGTTGCATGAACACACAGACAATAAATGAGTTAATTAATTTACTCGAGGTTATTTTGAAACAAAACTATTTCACTTTTAATGGTTCTTTTTACATTCAAAATGATGGCCTAGCAATGGGCTCACCCCTTTCCAGCCTACTGGCCGATATTTATTTAAATTATTTTGAGAATACTCACTTGTTGAACAATAATATATATGCAAATAAAATAATATTTTATGCACGTTATGTAGACGATACGTTTTTAATCTTTGATGGTACTATAAGACAAATCGAATAATTTAAAAACTGTCTAAATAAAATAAATAGAAACATCCAGTTTACTCTTGAAACAGAGGTTGATAAGATAAACTTTCTAGATTTAACCATCACTCGACAGATGAATAAACTAAAGTTCAACATTTATAGGAAACCGACTACCACTGACACCACAATACACGCAGACTCTCATCACCCTCTTTCACATAAAATGGCAGCGTACAATAGTTTCATTCATAGATTATTAACGATTCCTTTGGATGATATTGACTTCCGTGATGAGCTAAATGTCATAAAATATATCGCGGTTGCCAATGGTTACAGTAGTTTAACCATTGACAAATTGTTGAGAAAACATGAAAAAAGAATGCTTAAACCCCGAATAAACAGCAACACGCAAAAAATTTTTATATCTACTAATTACACTAGCTTTATGCCTAAGGTTTTGTGTTCTATATTGAATAATAATAGTTTCACTATTTCATTCAGGACTAATAATAAGTTACTGGATATTCTCAAACCGAAAAAACACATGCCTCCAGAAGAAAAAACTGGCATATATAAGTTAACATGTAATGATTGCGAGTGCTTCTACATTGGACAGACTGGGAGAGGTTTCCTTAAACGATTTCGAGAACATTTACCCAAGAAAATAAGAAATATTGACAACATCAAATCAAATTACGCCTGACACCTGACTTCACACAATCATAATTACACAGATTTTAATTCCAATTTAATACCGTTACATGTGTGTAATAAGGGCCGTTTCATGAATGCCTTGGAGGAATTTGAAATTTACAGTGCATATGCAAACCCAATGAGTCGTGATATCGTGCTAAATGACCACCTGAACTTTATATCCAACCGATTGTACGATACTGCCTTGAGTCTGCTTGCTGGGGCTACGATAAGGTAGCAACCGCTCAGTAGCAGAATGAACTTGAACGGGTGCGCACCCAAATCCGCGTACGGTTCATATGCATATCTTGACATTTTAACTTTTTAACGATCCCGTATGAGTGACTGTTTTAACTTTTAATATCTGATGATGGAGTATATGCTCCGAAACGCGTCATAGACGAAGCATAGGAAATCACACGGCGGATAATTAAGGTAATTAATTTATTAAGTTATTTTTCTATGTAGCCGCAAATTCCAACAGAATCAACTACTCTTTTGCATACATCCCTGAATTATTGAGTTCTCAAGACCTATTGGTTTTGGTGAAGATCGGTTAAGGGGAAGGGGTAGTTTACCTGCAACGTTTTTTATCGGGGGTAATTTTTTCTATGGCAAACGATAACAGCCGCAAATTCAAACAGAATCGACTACGTTTTTGCATACCTTTTTGTATTAAAGAGAACTCAAGGTCTGTTGATTTTGTTGAAGATCGGTTAAGGGAAGGGGTAGTTTTACCAGCATCATTTTATGTTTTAAGAAGGGTAATTTATTTTTGCAAAAGATAACTGCCGCAAATTCAAACAGAATCAAATAATGTTCTGCATACACCCCTGAATTTTAGAGGTCAAAAGATCTGTTGTTTTTGGTGAAGTTCGGTTAAGGGATAGGGTAGTTACCTGCAACGTTTTATGTTTTAACAAGGGTAATTGTTTATATACAAATATGTTTTTGCACGTATCCCTAAATTGTAGAGGACTAAAGGTCTGTTGATTTTGGTGAAGATCGGTTAAGAGAAAAGGGTAGTTTACCAGCAACGTTTTATGTTTTAAACAAGAGTAAAGTACTTAATTTTGATAAATAATGTATCCTAATAAGAAGCTCATAATAATCCACTGTAGAAACATAGATGAAATATCTATAAATGAACGGGGTATATAAATATATATATATTTACCCTCTTAATAAATATCTATAAGAGGTTAGGTGAACGGGGTGGGGGTAATTTTCTATTAATGAAAATTATAGTTGATTGGGGAGGGGAGAATTTTTTATGTGTACTACGTTATCGGCACCAAAGAAGTAGTTCTTTGTTAAAATTCCTTCCTGGGCTGTTTGGCCACAGCCCAATGTTTTCTGCAAAACCAGACGTTTCAGCAGTGCCAATGATTGCCATCATCAGTGAAAATAGAGTGCGATAACGTGTGGTAGTATACGTTAGTGACCACAGTACTATGGTTAAGGCTGACGAAATAAGTAGTATCTATTGAAATATTTCATTTCGAAAATGAATTTTAAATATACATCTTAGAACATGGAAGTCATGTATGGTTCTCCATACCAATATTTTCTATGGCAAACGATAACAGCCGCAAATTCAAACAGAATCACATAATGTTTTGCATACAGTCCTGATTTGTAGAGTACTCACGACCTATTGTTTTTGGTGAAGATCGGTTGAGGGAAAGGGGTAGTTTACCAGCAACCTTTTTTTTTATCAAGGGTAATTTTTTCTATGGCAAACGAAAACAGCCGCGAATTCAAACAGAATCAAATAATGTTTCGCAAACAGCCCTGAATTATAGAGTTCTCAAGACCTATTGTTTTTGGTGAAGATCGGTTAAGGGAAAGGGGTAGTTTACCTGCAATATTTTATGTTTTAACAAGGGTAATTTTTTCTATGACGAACGATAACTGCTGCATATTCAAACAGAATCAAATAATTTTTGACATATCTGCCTGAACTGTAGAGGACTCAAGGCCTATTGATTTTGGTGAAGATCGGTTACGGGGAAAGAGTAGTTTACCTGCAACGTTTTATGTTTTAACAAGAGAAAAGTACTTAATTTTGATAAATAAAGTATCCTGATAAGAAGATCATAATAATCCACTGGAGAAACATAGATGAAATCTCTATAAATGAAGAGGCTAGTTGAACAGGGTGGGGTAATTTTCTATAAATGATAATTACAGTCGGAGGGGGGGGGATAATTTTTTATATGTGTACTACGTTATTTGCAACAGAGAAGCAGTTTGTTGTTAAAATTCCTTTCCTGGTTGTTTGGCCATAGCCCCATGTTTTCTGCAAGACCAGACGTTTCAGCAGTGCCAATGATTGCCATCATCAGTGAAAATAGAGTGCGATAACGTGTGGTAGTATACGTTAGTGACCACAGTACTATGGTTAAGGCTGAAGAAATAAGTAGTTTCTATTGAAATATTTCATTTCGAAAATGAATTTAAATATACATCTTAGAACATGGAAGTCATGTATGGTTCTCCATACCGATATTTTACTTCCATGTTCCATAAGGAAATGGAAGTATGGTCATGGCGAAAAAAATCGTGTTCAAGTCAATGGCAGATTCTGATTGTACTACCCTCAAAACATGAAAAAGTAATTTCTCGAAAAGTGTCTGTGTGCAGAATTTTTTCTATGGCAAACGATAACAGCCGCAAATTCAAACAGAATCATGTAATTTTTTGCATGTAGTCCTGAATTGTAGAGGACTCGAGGCCTATTGTTTTTGGTGAAGATCAGTTAAGGGAACGGGGTAGTTTACCTGCAACATTTTACGTTTAAACAAGAGTAAATTGCTTAATTTTGATAAATAAATTATCCTGAAAAGAAGGTCACAATAATCCACTGTAGAAAGGTAGATGAAATATCTATAAATGAAAAGGGTTGTTGAAGGGGGAGGGTGTAATTTTTTTAATAAATTAAAATGTAGGAGGAAGTAATTACTTTCATTTTCCTTAAGGAAATGGAAGTATGGTGATGGCAAAAAAAATCGTGTTCGAGATTATTGCAGATTCTGATTGTACTACACTTAAAACATGAAAAAAAGTCGTTTTTCGAAGTGTCTGTCTGTAGATTTTTTCTATGGCAAACGATAACAGCCGCAAATTCAAACAGAATCACATAATTTTTTGCATACAGCCTTGATTTGTAGAGTACTCATTACCTATTGTTTTTGGTGAAGATTGGTTGAGGGAAAGGGGTAGTTTACCTGCAACTTTTTTTTTATCAAGGGTAATTTTTTTCTATGGCAAACAAGAACAGCCACGAATTCAAACAGAATCAAATAATGTTTCGCATACAGCCCTGAATTATAGAGTTCTCAAGACCTATTGTTTTTGGTGAAGAGCGGTTAAGGGAAAGGGGTAGTTTACCTGCAACGTTTTCTGTTTTAACAAGGTTAATTTTTTCTATGACGAACGATAACTGCCGCATATTCAAACAGAATCAAATAACTTTTGACATATCTGCCTGAACTGTAGAGGACTCAAGGCCTATTGATTTTGATGAAGATCGGTTACGGGGAAAGAGTAGTTTACCTCCAACGTTTTATGTTTTAACAAGAGAAAAGTACTTAATTTTGATAAATAAAGTATCCTGATAAGAAGATCTTAATAATCCACTGTAGAAACATAGATGAAATATCTATAAATGAAGAGGCTAGTTGAACGGGGTGGGGGTAATTTTCTATAAATGAAAATTACAGTCGGAGGGGGAGGGGATAATTTTTATGTGTACTACGTTATTGGCAACAGAGAAGTAGTTTGTTGCTAAAATTCCTTCCCGGGCTGTTTGGCCATAGCCCCATGTTTTCTGCACAACCAGACGTTTCGGCAGTGCCAACGACTGCCATCATCAGTGAAAATAGAGTGCGATAACGTGTGGTAGTATACGTTAGTGACCACAGTACTGTGGTTAAGGCTGAAGCAATAAGTAGAAAGAAGTAGTTTCTATGGAAATATTTCTTTTCGAATATGATTTTAAACATAAATCTTAGAACATGGAAGTCCTGTACGGTTCTCCATACCGATATTTTCGAAAAGTGTCTGTGTGTGTGTCTGTCTGTAGATTTTTTTCTATGGCAAACGATAACAGCCGAAAATTCAAACTGAATCAAATCATTTTTTGCATACAGCCCTGATTTGTAGAGTACTCACGACCTATTGTTTTTGGTGAAGGTCGGTTGAGGGAAAGGGGTAGTTTACCTGCAATGGTTTTTTTTTATTCTTCGTATTGTTTAAATTAGCAGCCATCCTTACTATTTCTTTTATGAATTTGCTAACTGCTATAATTTTTATTGTTCGACTAAGCTTTTCGTCATCACTGACATCTTCAGGTCTTAAACAACCAGGTTGTTTAAGACCTGAAGATGTCAGTGATGACGAAAAGGTTTTTTTTAAATCAAGGGTAATTTTTTTCTATGGCAAACGATAACAGCCGCAAATTTACACGGAATCAACTACTCTTTTGCATACAGCCCTGATTTGTAGATTTCTCAAGACCTATTGTTTTTGGTGAAGATCGGTTAAGGGAAAGGGGTAGTTTACCTGCAACGTTTTATGTTTTAACAAGGGTATTTTATATGGCAAACGATAACAGCCGCAAATTCACACACAATCAAAAGATTATTTGCATACAGCCCTAAATTGTAGAGTTCTCAAGACCTATTGATATTCGTGAAGATCGGTTAAGGGAAAGGGGTAGTTTACCTGCTACGTTTTATGTTTTAAAAGGGTATTTTCTACGGCAAATGATAAGAGCTACAAATTCAAACAATTTTTTGCATACAGCCCTGATTTGTAGAGTACTCAAGATCTGTTGTTTTTGGTGAATATTGGTTAACGGGAATGCGTAGTTTACTGGCAACGTTTTTCTTATCAAGGGTAATTTTTTTCTATTGTAAACGATAGCCGCAAATTCAAACAGAATCAAACAATTTTTTGCATACAGCATTGATTTGTAGAGTACACAAGACCTATTGTTTTTGGTGAAGATCGGTTAAGGGAAAGGGGTAGTTTACTGGCAACATTTGTTTTTATCAAGGGTAAGTTTTTCCTATGGCAAACGATAACAGCCACAAATTCAAACAGAATGAACTAGTCTTTTTCATACCTTTTTTAATTATACCGAACTCAAGGTTTGTTGAAGATCAGTTATGGGAAAGGGGTAGTTTACCTGCAACGTTTTATATTTTAACAAGGGTATTTAGTATGGCAAACGATAAGAGCCGCAAATTCAAACAGAATCAAATCATTTTTTGCATACAGCCCTGAATTGTAGAGTACTCAAGACCTATTGTTTTTGGTGAAGATCGGTTAAGGGAAAGGGGTAGTTTATCAGCAACGTTTTTTTATCAAGGGTAATATTTGTCTATGGCAAACGATAACAGCCGCAAATTCAAACAGAATCAAAAAATGTTTTGCATACAGCCCTGAACTGTATAGGACTGAGGTCTGCTGATTTTGGTGAAGATCAGTTTAGAGAAAGGGGTAGTTTACCTGTTTTAACAAGGGTAATTTTTTCTATGACGAATGATAACTGCCGTAAATTCAAAGAAAATCAAATATTTTTTTGAATACCTTCATAAATTGTAGAGAGCTCAAGGCCTGTTGATTTTGGTGAAGTTCGGTAAAGGGATAGGGGTAGTTTACCTGAAACATGTTATGTTGTAACAAGAGAAATGTTTCCATGACGAACGGTAACTGTCACAAATTGAAACAGAATCAAATCAAAGATCGGTTTAGAGAAACGGGTAGTTTACCTTCGTTTTAACAAGAGTAAAGTACTTAATTTTGATAAATAAAGTATCTTGATAAGAAGCTCATAATAATCCACCATAGAAACGTAGATGAAATATCTATAAATGAAGAGGTTAGGTGAACGGGGTGGGGGTAATTTTCTATAAATGAAAATTATAGTTGAAGGGGGAGGGGAGAATTTTGTATGTGTACTACACTATCGCCAACAAAGAAGTAGTTCTTTGTTAAAATTCCTTCCCGGGCTATTTAGCCGTAGTCCAATGTTTTCTGCAAAACCAGACTTTTCGGCAGTGCCATCGACTTCCATCTCAGTGAAAATCGAGTGCGAAAACGTGAGGTGGTATACGTTAGTGACCACAGTACTGTGGTTTAAGGCTGAAGCAATAAGTAGAAAGAAGTAGTTTCAATGGAAATATTTCATTTCGAATATGATTTTAAATATAAATCTTAGAACATGGAAGTCCTGTATGGTTCTCCATACCGATATTTTCGAAAAGTGTCTGTGTGTGTGTCTGTCTGTAGATTTTTTTTCTATGGCAAACGATAACAGCCGCAAATTCAAACTGAATCAAATCATTTTTTGCATACAGCCCTGATTTGTAGAGTACTCAAGATCTTTTGTTTTTGGTGAATATTGGTTAACGGGAATGGGTAGTTTACTGGCAACGTTTTTCTTATCAAGGGTAATTTTTTTCTATTGTAAACGATAGCCGCAAATTCAAACAGAATCAAACAATTTTTTGCATACAGCATTGATTTGTAGAGTACACAAGACCTATTGTTTTTGGTGAAGATCGGTTAAGGGAAAGGGGTAGTTTACCGGCAACATTTGTTTTTATCAAGGGTAAGTTTTTCCTATGGCAAACGATAACAGCCACAAATTCAAACAGAATGAACTAGTCTTTTTCATACCTTTTTTAATTATACCAAACTCAAGGTTTGTTGATTTTGTTGAAGATCAGTTATGGGAAAGGGGTAGTTTACCTGCAACGTTTTATATTTTAACAAGGGTATTTAGTATGGCAAACGATAAGAGCCGCAAATTCAAACAGAATCAAATCATTTTTTGCATACAGCCCTGAATTGTAGAGTACTCAAGACCTATTGTTTTTGGTGAAGATCGGTTAAGGGAAAGGGGTAGTTTATCAGCAACGTTTTTTTATCAAGGGTAATATTTTTTCTATGGCAAACGATAACAGCTGCAAATTCAAACAGAATCAAAAAATGTTTTGCATACAGCCCTGAATTGTATAGGACTGAGGTCTGCTGATTTTGGTGAAGATCGGTTTAGAGAAAGGGGTAGTTACCTGTTTTAACAAGGGTAATTTTTTCTATGACGAATGATAACTGCCGTAAATTCAAAGAAAATAAAATATTTTTTTGCATACCTTCCTAAATTGTAGAGAGCTCAAGGCCTGTTGATTTTGGTGAAGATCGGTAAAGGGAAAGGGGTAGTTTACCTGAAACATGTTATGTTGTAACAAGAGAAATGTTTCCATGACGAACGGTAACTGTCGCAAATTGAAACAGAATCAAATATTTTTTTGCATGCATCCCTGCATTGCAGAGGACTGAAGGTCTATTGATTTTGGTGAAGATCGGTTTAGAGAAACTGGTAGTTTACCTTCGTTTTATGTTTTAACAAGAGTAAAGTACTTAATTTTGATAAATAAAGTATCTTGATAAGAAGCTCATAATAATCCACCATAGAAACGTAGATCAAATATCTATAAATGAAGAGGTTAGGTGAACAGGGTGGGGGTAATTTTCTATAAATGAAAATTATAGTTGAAGGGGGAGGGGAGAATTTTGTATGTGTACTACATTATCGCCAACAAAGAAGTAGTTCTTTGTTAAAATTCCTTCCCGGGCTATTTAGCCGTAGTCCAATGTTTTCTGCAAAACCAGACTTTTCGGCAGTGCCATCGACTTCCATCTCGGTGAAAATCGAGTGCGAAAACGTGAGGTGGTATACGTTAGTGACCACAGTACTGTGGTTTAAGGCTGAAGCAATAAGTAGAAAGAAGTAGTTTCAATGGAAATATTTCATTTCGAATATGATTTTAAATATAAATCTTAGAACATGGAAGTCCTGTATGGTTCTCCATACCGATATTTTCGAAAAGTGTCTGTGTGTGTGTCTGTCTGTAGATTTTTTTTCTATGGCAAACGATAACAGCCGCAAATTCAAACTGAATCAAATCATTTTTTGCATACAGCCCTGATTTGTAGAGTACTCACGACCTATTGTTTTTGGTGAAGATCGGTTGAGGGAAAGGTATTGTTTACCTGCAACGGTTTTTTTTTAAATCAAGGGTAATTGATTTCTATGGCAAACGATAACAGCCGCAAATTTAAACGGAATCAACTACTCTTTTGCATACAGTCCTGAATTGTAGATTTCTCAAGACCTATTGTTTTTGGTGAAAATCGGTTAAGGGAAAGGGGTAGTTTACCTGCAACGTTTTATGTTTTAACAAGGGTATTTTATATGGCAAACGATAACAGCCGCAAATTTAAACGGAATCAACTACTCTTTTGCATACAGCCCTGAATTGTAGATTTCTCAAGACCTATTGATTTTGGTGAAGATCGGTTAAGGGAAAGGGGTAGTTTACCTGCAACGGTTTTTTTTTAAACAAGTTATTTTTAATATTCATGTTTAATATGGTAACCAAATCACTTGTACGAATTAATAAATTAATTACCTTAATTATCCGCCGTGTGATTTCCTATGCTTCGTCTATGACGCGTTTCGGAGCATATACTCCATCATCAGATATTAAAAGTTAAAACAATTAAAACTTTAAAAAAACAATTAAAAACAATTAAAACTTTACCACTGCTCCTGGCTTCAAAACTGCAAAAGCACTAGTTCAGTTGATAAAAGATAATTTACAATTACATAATAATCATGGTATTAAGAACAACAATGATTTTATTAATGATATTAAATCTGTTGAACTGCAACCTAACCACAAATTGGCGTCGTTCGACATAACTAATTTATACTCGAACATCCCAATCATAGATACATTACAGATCTTGAGAAACAATTTATCTGACAATAGTTGCATGAACACACAGACAATAAATGAGTTAATTAATTTACTCGAGGTTATTTTGAAACAAAACTATTTCACTTTTAATGGTTCTTTTTACATTCAAAATGATGGCCTAGCAATGGGCTCACCCCTTTCCAGCCTACTGGCCGATATTTATTTAAATTATTTTGAGAATACTCACTTGTTGAACAATAATATATATGCAAATAAAATAATATTTTATGCACGTTATGTAGACGATACGTTTTTAATCTTTGATGGTACTATAAGACAAATCGAATAATTTAAAAACTGTCTAAATAAAATAAATAGAAACATCCAGTTTACTCTTGAAACAGAGGTTGATAAGATAAACTTTCTAGATTTAACCATCACTCGACAGATGAATAAACTAAAGTTCAACATTTATAGGAAACCGACTACCACTGACACCACAATACACGCAGACTCTCATCACCCTCTTTCACATAAAATGGCAGCGTACAATAGTTTCATTCATAGATTATTAACGATTCCTTTGGATGATATTGACTTCCGTGATGAGCTAAATGTCATAAAATATATCGCGGTTGCCAATGGTTACAGTAGTTTAACCATTGACAAATTGTTGAGAAAACATGAAAAAAGAATGCTTAAACCCCGAATAAACAGCAACACGCAAAAAATTTTTATATCTACTAATTACACTAGCTTTATGCCTAAGGTTTTGTGTTCTATATTGAATAATAATAGTTTCACTATTTCATTCAGGACTAATAATAAGTTACTGGATATTCTCAAACCGAAAAAACACATGCCTCCAGAAGAAAAAACTGGCATATATAAGTTAACATGTAATGATTGCGAGTGCTTCTACATTGGACAGACTGGGAGAGGTTTCCTTAAACGATTTCGAGAACATTTACCCAAGAAAATAAGAAATATTGACAACATCAAATCAAATTACGCCTGACACCTGACTTCACACAATCATAATTACACAGATTTTAATTCCAATTTAATACCGTTACATGTGTGTAATAAGGGCCGTTTCATGAATGCCTTGGAGGAATTTGAAATTTACAGTGCATATGCAAACCCAATGAGTCGTGATATCGTGCTAAATGACCACCTGAACTTTATATCCAACCGATTGTACGATACTGCCTTGAGTCTGCTTGCTGGGGCTACGATAAGGTAGCAACCGCTCAGTAGCAGAATGAACTTGAACGGGTGCGCACCCAAATCCGCGTACGGTTCATATGCATATCTTGACATTTTAACTTTTTAACGATCCCGTATGAGTGACTGTTTTAACTTTTAATATCTGATGATGGAGTATATGCTCCGAAACGCGTCATAGACGAAGCATAGGAAATCACACGGCGGATAATTAAGGTAATTAATTTATTAAGTTATTTTTCTATGTAGCCGCAAATTCCAACAGAATCAACTACTCTTTTGCATACATCCCTGAATTATTGAGTTCTCAAGACCTATTGGTTTTGGTGAAGATCGGTTAAGGGGAAGGGGTAGTTTACCTGCAACGTTTTTTATCGGGGGTAATTTTTTCTATGGCAAACGATAACAGCCGCAAATTCAAACAGAATCGACTACGTTTTTGCATACCTTTTTGAATTAAAGAGAACTCAAGGTCTGTTGATTTTGTTGAAGATCGGTTAAGGGAAGGGGTAGTTTACCAGCATCATTTTATGTTTTAAGAAGGGTAATTTATTTTTGCAAAAGATAACTGCCGCAAATTCAAACAGAATCAAATAATGTTCTGCATACACCCCTGAATTTTAGAGGTCAAAAGATCTGTTGTTTTTGGTGAAGTTCGGTTAAGGGATAGGGGTAGTTTACCTGCAACGTTTTATGTTTTAACAAGGGTAATTGTTTATATACAAATATGTTTTTGCACGTATCCCTAAATTGTAGAGGACTAAAGGTCTGTTGATTTTGGTGAAGATCGGTTAAGAGAAAAGGGTAGTTTACCAGCAACGTTTTATGTTTTAACAAGAGTAAAGTACTTAATTTTGATAAATAATGTATCCTAATAAGAAGCTCATAATAATCCACTGTAGAAACATAGATGAAATATCTATAAATGAACGGGGTATATAAATATATATATATTTACCCTCTTAATAAATATCTATAAGAGGTTAGGTGAACGGGGTGGGGGTAATTTTCTATTAATGAAAATTATAGTTGATTGGGGAGGGGAGAATTTTTTATGTGTACTACGTTATCGGCACCAAAGAAGTAGTTCTTTGTTAAAATTCCTTCCTGGGCTGTTTGGCCACAGCCCAATGTTTTCTGCAAAACCAGACGTTTCAGCAGTGCCAATGATTGCCATCATCAGTGAAAATAGAGTGCGATAACGTGTGGTAGTATACGTTAGTGACCACAGTACTATGGTTAAGGCTGACGAAATAAGTAGTATCTATTGAAATATTTCATTTCGAAAATGAATTTTAAATATACATCTTAGAACATGGAAGTCATGTATGGTTCTCCATACCAATATTTTCTATGGCAAACGATAACAGCCGCAAATTCAAACAGAATCACATAATGTTTTGCATACAGTCCTGATTTGTAGAGTACTCACGACCTATTGTTTTTGGTGAAGATCGGTTGAGGGAAAGGGGTAGTTTACCAGCAACCTTTTTTTTTATCAAGGGTAATTTTTTCTATGGCAAACGAAAACAGCCGCGAATTCAAACAGAATCAAATAATGTTTCGCAAACAGCCCTGAATTATAGAGTTCTCAAGACCTATTGTTTTTGGTGAAGATCGGTTAAGGGAAAGGGGTAGTTTACCTGCAATATTTTATGTTTTAACAAGGGTAATTTTTTCTATGACGAACGATAACTGCTGCATATTCAAACAGAATCAAATAATTTTTGACATATCTGCATGAACTGTAGAGGACTCAAGGCCTATTGATTTTGGTGAAGATCGGTTACGGGGAAAGAGTAGTTTACCTGCAACGTTTTATGTTTTAACAAGAGAAAAGTACTTAATTTTGATAAATAAAGTATCCTGATAAGAAGATCATAATAATCCACTGGAGAAACATAGATGAAATCTCTATAAATGAAGAGGCTAGTTGAACAGGGTGGGGGTAATTTTCTATAAATGATAATTACAGTCGGAGGGGGGGGGATAATTTTTTATATGTGTACTACGTTATTTGCAACAGAGAAGCAGTTTGTTGTTAAAATTCCTTTCCTGGTTGTTTGGCCATAGCCCCATGTTTTCTGCAAGACCAGACGTTTCAGCAGTGCCAATGATTGCCATCATCAGTGAAAATAGAGTGCGATAACGTGTGGTAGTATACGTTAGTGACCACAGTACTATGGTTAAGGCTGAAGAAATAAGTAGTTTCTATTGAAATATTTCATTTCGAAAATGAATTTAAATATACATCTTAGAACATGGAAGTCATGTATGGTTCTCCATACCGATATTTTACTTCCATGTTCCATAAGGAAATGGAAGTATGGTCATGGCGAAAAAAATCGTGTTCAAGTCAATGGCAGATTCTGATTGTACTACCCTCAAAACATGAAAAAGTAATTTCTCGAAAAGTGTCTGTGTGCAGAATTTTTTCTATGGCAAACGATAACAGCCGCAAATTCAAACAGAATCATGTAATTTTTTGCATGTAGTCCTGAATTGTAGAGGACTCGAGGCCTATTGTTTTTGGTGAAGATCAGTTAAGGGAACGGGGTAGTTTACCTGCAACATTTTACGTTTAAACAAGAGTAAATTGCTTAATTTTGATAAATAAATTATCCTGAAAAGAAGGTCACAATAATCCACTGTAGAAAGGTAGATGAAATATCTATAAATGAAAAGGGTTGTTGAAGGGGGAGGGTGTAATTTTTTTAATAAATTAAAATGTAGGAGGAAGTAATTACTTTCATTTTCCTTAAGGAAATGGAAGTATGGTGATGGCAAAAAAAATCGTGTTCGAGATTATTGCAGATTCTGATTGTACTACACTTAAAACATGAAAAAAAGTCGTTTTTCGAAGTGTCTGTCTGTAGATTTTTTCTATGGCAAACGATAACAGCCGCAAATTCAAACAGAATCACATAATTTTTTGCATACAGCCTTGATTTGTAGAGTACTCATTACCTATTGTTTTTGGTGAAGATTGGTTGAGGGAAAGGGGTAGTTTACCTGCAACTTTTTTTTTATCAAGGGTAATTTTTTTCTATGGCAAACAAGAACAGCCACGAATTCAAACAGAATCAAATAATGTTTCGCATACAGCCCTGAATTATAGAGTTCTCAAGACCTATTGTTTTTGGTGAAGAGCGGTTAAGGGAAAGGGGTAGTTTACCTGCAACGTTTTCTGTTTTAACAAGGTTAATTTTTTCTATGACGAACGATAACTGCCGCATATTCAAACAGAATCAAATAACTTTTGACATATCTGCCTGAACTGTAGAGGACTCAAGGCCTATTGATTTTGGTGAAGATCGGTTACGGGGAAAGAGTAGTTTACCTCCAACGTTTTATGTTTTAACAAGAGAAAAGTACTTAATTTTGATAAATAAAGTATCCTGATAAGAAGATCTTAATAATCCACTGTAGAAACATAGATGAAATATCTATAAATGAAGAGGCTAGTTGAACGGGGTGGGGGTAATTTTCTATAAATGAAAATTACAGTCGGAGGGGGAGGGGATAATTTTTATGTGTACTACGTTATTGGCAACAGAGAAGTAGTTTGTTGCTAAAATTCCTTCCCGGGCTGTTTGGCCATAGCCCCATGTTTTCTGCACAACCAGACGTTTCGGCAGTGCCAACGACTGCCATCATCAGTGAAAATAGAGTGCGATAACGTGTGGTAGTATACGTTAGTGACCACAGTACTGTGGTTAAGGCTGAAGCAATAAGTAGAAAGAAGTAGTTTCTATGGAAATATTTCTTTTCGAATATGATTTTAAACATAAATCTTAGAACATGGAAGTCCTGTACGGTTCTCCATACCGATATTTTCGAAAAGTGTCTGTGTGTGTGTCTGTCTGTAGATTTTTTTCTATGGCAAACGATAACAGCCGAAAATTCAAACTGAATCAAATCATTTTTTGCATACAGCCCTGATTTGTAGAGTACTCACGACCTATTGTTTTTGGTGAAGGTCGGTTGAGGGAAAGGGGTAGTTTACCTGCAATGGTTTTTTTTTATTCTTCGTATTGTTTAAATTAGCAGCCATCCTTACTATTTCTTTTATGAATTTGCTAACTGCTATAATTTTTATTGTTCGACTAAGCTTTTCGTCATCACTGACATCTTCAGGTCTTAAACAACCAGGTTGTTTAAGACCTGAAGATGTCAGTGATGACGAAAAGGTTTTTTTTAAATCAAGGGTAATTTTTTTCTATGGCAAACGATAACAGCCGCAAATTTACACGGAATCAACTACTCTTTTGCATACAGCCCTGATTTGTAGATTTCTCAAGACCTATTGTTTTTGGTGAAGATCGGTTAAGGGAAAGGGGTAGTTTACCTGCAACGTTTTATGTTTTAACAAGGGTATTTTATATGGCAAACGATAACAGCCGCAAATTCACACACAATCAAAAGATTATTTGCATACAGCCCTAAATTGTAGAGTTCTCAAGACCTATTGATATTCGTGAAGATCGGTTAAGGGAAAGGGGTAGTTTACCTGCTACGTTTTATGTTTTAAAAGGGTATTTTCTACGGCAAATGATAAGAGCTACAAATTCAAACAATTTTTTGCATACAGCCCTGATTTGTAGAGTACTCAAGATCTGTTGTTTTTGGTGAATATTGGTTAACGGGAATGCGTAGTTTACTGGCAACGTTTTTCTTATCAAGGGTAATTTTTTTCTATTGTAAACGATAGCCGCAAATTCAAACAGAATCAAACAATTTTTTGCATACAGCATTGATTTGTAGAGTACACAAGACCTATTGTTTTTGGTGAAGATCGGTTAAGGGAAAGGGGTAGTTTACTGGCAACATTTGTTTTTATCAAGGGTAAGTTTTTCCTATGGCAAACGATAACAGCCACAAATTCAAACAGAATGAACTAGTCTTTTTCATACCTTTTTTAATTATACCGAACTCAAGGTTTGTTGAAGATCAGTTATGGGAAAGGGGTAGTTTACCTGCAACGTTTTATATTTTAACAAGGGTATTTAGTATGGCAAACGATAAGAGCCGCAAATTCAAACAGAATCAAATCATTTTTTGCATACAGCCCTGAATTGTAGAGTACTCAAGACCTATTGTTTTTGGTGAAGATCGGTTAAGGGAAAGGGGTAGTTTATCAGCAACGTTTTTTTATCAAGGGTAATATTTGTCTATGGCAAACGATAACAGCCGCAAATTCAAACAGAATCAAAAAATGTTTTGCATACAGCCCTGAACTGTATAGGACTGAGGTCTGCTGATTTTGGTGAAGATCAGTTTAGAGAAAGGGGTAGTTTACCTGTTTTAACAAGGGTAATTTTTTCTATGACGAATGATAACTGCCGTAAATTCAAAGAAAATCAAATATTTTTTTGAATACCTTCATAAATTGTAGAGAGCTCAAGGCCTGTTGATTTTGGTGAAGTTCGGTAAAGGGATAGGGGTAGTTTACCTGAAACATGTTATGTTGTAACAAGAGAAATGTTTCCATGACGAACGGTAACTGTCACAAATTGAAACAGAATCAAATCAAAGATCGGTTTAGAGAAACGGGTAGTTTACCTTCGTTTTAACAAGAGTAAAGTACTTAATTTTGATAAATAAAGTATCTTGATAAGAAGCTCATAATAATCCACCATAGAAACGTAGATGAAATATCTATAAATGAAGAGGTTAGGTGAACGGGGTGGGGGTAATTTTCTATAAATGAAAATTATAGTTGAAGGGGGAGGGGAGAATTTTGTATGTGTACTACACTATCGCCAACAAAGAAGTAGTTCTTTGTTAAAATTCCTTCCCGGGCTATTTAGCCGTAGTCCAATGTTTTCTGCAAAACCAGACTTTTCGGCAGTGCCATCGACTTCCATCTCAGTGAAAATCGAGTGCGAAAACGTGAGGTGGTATACGTTAGTGACCACAGTACTGTGGTTTAAGGCTGAAGCAATAAGTAGAAAGAAGTAGTTTCAATGGAAATATTTCATTTCGAATATGATTTTAAATATAAATCTTAGAACATGGAAGTCCTGTATGGTTCTCCATACCGATATTTTCGAAAAGTGTCTGTGTGTGTGTCTGTCTGTAGATTTTTTTTCTATGGCAAACGATAACAGCCGCAAATTCAAACTGAATCAAATCATTTTTTGCATACAGCCCTGATTTGTAGAGTACTCAAGATCTTTTGTTTTTGGTGAATATTGGTTAACGGGAATGGGTAGTTTACTGGCAACGTTTTTCTTATCAAGGGTAATTTTTTTCTATTGTAAACGATAGCCGCAAATTCAAACAGAATCAAACAATTTTTTGCATACAGCATTGATTTGTAGAGTACACAAGACCTATTGTTTTTGGTGAAGATCGGTTAAGGGAAAGGGGTAGTTTACCGGCAACATTTGTTTTTATCAAGGGTAAGTTTTTCCTATGGCAAACGATAACAGCCACAAATTCAAACAGAATGAACTAGTCTTTTTCATACCTTTTTTAATTATACCAAACTCAAGGTTTGTTGATTTTGTTGAAGATCAGTTATGGGAAAGGGGTAGTTTACCTGCAACGTTTTATATTTTAACAAGGGTATTTAGTATGGCAAACGATAAGAGCCGCAAATTCAAACAGAATCAAATCATTTTTTGCATACAGCCCTGAATTGTAGAGTACTCAAGACCTATTGTTTTTGGTGAAGATCGGTTAAGGGAAAGGGGTAGTTTATCAGCAACGTTTTTTTATCAAGGGTAATATTTTTTCTATGGCAAACGATAACAGCTGCAAATTCAAACAGAATCAAAAAATGTTTTGCATACAGCCCTGAATTGTATAGGACTGAGGTCTGCTGATTTTGGTGAAGATCGGTTTAGAGAAAGGGGTAGTTACCTGTTTTAACAAGGGTAATTTTTTCTATGACGAATGATAACTGCCGTAAATTCAAAGAAAATAAAATATTTTTTTGCATACCTTCCTAAATTGTAGAGAGCTCAAGGCCTGTTGATTTTGGTGAAGATCGGTAAAGGGAAAGGGGTAGTTTACCTGAAACATGTTATGTTGTAACAAGAGAAATGTTTCCATGACGAACGGTAACTGTCGCAAATTGAAACAGAATCAAATATTTTTTTGCATGCATCCCTGCATTGCAGAGGACTGAAGGTCTATTGATTTTGGTGAAGATCGGTTTAGAGAAACTGGTAGTTTACCTTCGTTTTATGTTTTAACAAGAGTAAAGTACTTAATTTTGATAAATAAAGTATCTTGATAAGAAGCTCATAATAATCCACCATAGAAACGTAGATCAAATATCTATAAATGAAGAGGTTAGGTGAACAGGGTGGGGGTAATTTTCTATAAATGAAAATTATAGTTGAAGGGGGAGGGGAGAATTTTGTATGTGTACTACATTATCGCCAACAAAGAAGTAGTTCTTTGTTAAAATTCCTTCCCGGGCTATTTAGCCGTAGTCCAATGTTTTCTGCAAAACCAGACTTTTCGGCAGTGCCATCGACTTCCATCTCGGTGAAAATCGAGTGCGAAAACGTGAGGTGGTATACGTTAGTGACCACAGTACTGTGGTTTAAGGCTGAAGCAATAAGTAGAAAGAAGTAGTTTCAATGGAAATATTTCATTTCGAATATGATTTTAAATATAAATCTTAGAACATGGAAGTCCTGTATGGTTCTCCATACCGATATTTTCGAAAAGTGTCTGTGTGTGTGTCTGTCTGTAGATTTTTTTTCTATGGCAAACGATAACAGCCGCAAATTCAAACTGAATCAAATCATTTTTTGCATACAGCCCTGATTTGTAGAGTACTCACGACCTATTGTTTTTGGTGAAGATCGGTTGAGGGAAAGGTATTGTTTACCTGCAACGGTTTTTTTTTAAATCAAGGGTAATTGATTTCTATGGCAAACGATAACAGCCGCAAATTTAAACGGAATCAACTACTCTTTTGCATACAGTCCTGAATTGTAGATTTCTCAAGACCTATTGTTTTTGGTGAAAATCGGTTAAGGGAAAGGGGTAGTTTACCTGCAACGTTTTATGTTTTAACAAGGGTATTTTATATGGCAAACGATAACAGCCGCAAATTTAAACGGAATCAACTACTCTTTTGCATACAGCCCTGAATTGTAGATTTCTCAAGACCTATTGATTTTGGTGAAGATCGGTTAAGGGAAAGGGGTAGTTTACCTGCAACGGTTTTTTTTTAAACAAGTTATTTTTAATATTCATGTTTAATATGGTAACCAAATCACTTGTACGAATTAATAAATTAATTACCTTAATTATCCGCCGTGTGATTTCCTATGCTTCGTCTATGACGCGTTTCGGAGCATATACTCCATCATCAGATATTAAAAGTTAAAACAATTAAAACTTTAAAAAAACAATTAAAAACAATTAAAACTTTACCACTGCTCCTGGCTTCAAAACTGCAAAAGCACTAGTTCAGTTGATAAAAGATAATTTACAATTACATAATAATCATGGTATTAAGAACAACAATGATTTTATTAATGATATTAAATCTGTTGAACTGCAACCTAACCACAAATTGGCGTCGTTCGACATAACTAATTTATACTCGAACATCCCAATCATAGATACATTACAGATCTTGAGAAACAATTTATCTGACAATAGTTGCATGAACACACAGACAATAAATGAGTTAATTAATTTACTCGAGGTTATTTTGAAACAAAACTATTTCACTTTTAATGGTTCTTTTTACATTCAAAATGATGGCCTAGCAATGGGCTCACCCCTTTCCAGCCTACTGGCCGATATTTATTTAAATTATTTTGAGAATACTCACTTGTTGAACAATAATATATATGCAAATAAAATAATATTTTATGCACGTTATGTAGACGATACGTTTTTAATCTTTGATGGTACTATAAGACAAATCGAATAATTTAAAAACTGTCTAAATAAAATAAATAGAAACATCCAGTTTACTCTTGAAACAGAGGTTGATAAGATAAACTTTCTAGATTTAACCATCACTCGACAGATGAATAAACTAAAGTTCAACATTTATAGGAAACCGACTACCACTGACACCACAATACACGCAGACTCTCATCACCCTCTTTCACATAAAATGGCAGCGTACAATAGTTTCATTCATAGATTATTAACGATTCCTTTGGATGATATTGACTTCCGTGATGAGCTAAATGTCATAAAATATATCGCGGTTGCCAATGGTTACAGTAGTTTAACCATTGACAAATTGTTGAGAAAACATGAAAAAAGAATGCTTAAACCCCGAATAAACAGCAACACGCAAAAAATTTTTATATCTACTAATTACACTAGCTTTATGCCTAAGGTTTTGTGTTCTATATTGAATAATAATAGTTTCACTATTTCATTCAGGACTAATAATAAGTTACTGGATATTCTCAAACCGAAAAAACACATGCCTCCAGAAGAAAAAACTGGCATATATAAGTTAACATGTAATGATTGCGAGTGCTTCTACATTGGACAGACTGGGAGAGGTTTCCTTAAACGATTTCGAGAACATTTACCCAAGAAAATAAGAAATATTGACAACATCAAATCAAATTACGCCTGACACCTGACTTCACACAATCATAATTACACAGATTTTAATTCCAATTTAATACCGTTACATGTGTGTAATAAGGGCCGTTTCATGAATGCCTTGGAGGAATTTGAAATTTACAGTGCATATGCAAACCCAATGAGTCG
The DNA here is from genome assembly GCA_034769895.1 of Magicicada septendecula. NCBI lineage: Eukaryota > Metazoa > Arthropoda > Insecta > Hemiptera > Cicadidae > Magicicada > Magicicada septendecula. The sequence goes on from CM068371.1 coordinate 285,703,809, forward strand.
TGATATCGTGCTAAATGACCACCTGAACTTTATATCCAACCGATTGTACGATACTGCCTTGAGTCTGCTTGCTGGGGCTACGATAAGGTAGCAACCGCTCAGTAGCAGAATGAACTTGAACGGGTGCGCACCCAAATCCGCGTACGGTTCATATGCATATCTTGACATTTTAACTTTTTAACGATCCCGTATGAGTGACTGTTTTAACTTTTAATATCTGATGATGGAGTATATGCTCCGAAACGCGTCATAGACGAAGCATAGGAAATCACACGGCGGATAATTAAGGTAATTAATTTATTAAGTTATTTTTCTATGTAGCCGCAAATTCCAACAGAATCAACTACTCTTTTGCATACATCCCTGAATTATTGAGTTCTCAAGACCTATTGGTTTTGGTGAAGATCGGTTAAGGGGAAGGGGTAGTTTACCTGCAACGTTTTTTATCGGGGGTAATTTTTTCTATGGCAAACGATAACAGCCGCAAATTCAAACAGAATCGACTACGTTTTTGCATACCTTTTTGAATTAAAGAGAACTCAAGGTCTGTTGATTTTGTTGAAGATCGGTTAAGGGAAAGGGGTAGTTTACCAGCATCATTTTATGTTTTAAGAAGGGTAATTTATTTTTGCAAAAGATAACTGCCGCAAATTCAAACAGAATCAAATAATGTTCTGCATACACCCCTGAATTTTAGAGGTCAAAAGATCTGTTGTTTTTGGTGAAGTTCGGTTAAGGGATAGGGGTAGTTTACCTGCAACGTTTTATGTTTTAACAAGGGTAATTGTTTATATACAAATATGTTTTTGCACGTATCCCTAAATTGTAGAGGACTAAAGGTCTGTTGATTTTGGTGAAGATCGGTTAAGAGAAAAGGGTAGTTTACCAGCAACGTTTTATGTTTTAACAAGAGTAAAGTACTTAATTTTGATAAATAATGTATCCTAATAAGAAGCTCATAATAATCCACTGTAGAAACATAGATGAAATATCTATAAATGAACGGGGTATATAAATATATATATATTTACCCTCTTAATAAATATCTATAAGAGGTTAGGTGAACGGGGTGGGGGTAATTTTCTATTAATGAAAATTATAGTTGATTGGGGAGGGGAGAATTTTTTATGTGTACTACGTTATCGGCACCAAAGAAGTAGTTCTTTGTTAAAATTCCTTCCTGGGCTGTTTGGCCACAGCCCAATGTTTTCTGCAAAACCAGACGTTTCAGCAGTGCCAATGATTGCCATCATCAGTGAAAATAGAGTGCGATAACGTGTGGTAGTATACGTTAGTGACCACAGTACTATGGTTAAGGCTGACGAAATAAGTAGTATCTATTGAAATATTTCATTTCGAAAATGAATTTTAAATATACATCTTAGAACATGGAAGTCATGTATGGTTCTCCATACCAATATTTTCTATGGCAAACGATAACAGCCGCAAATTCAAACAGAATCACATAATGTTTTGCATACAGTCCTGATTTGTAGAGTACTCACGACCTATTGTTTTTGGTGAAGATCGGTTGAGGGAAAGGGGTAGTTTACCAGCAACCTTTTTTTTTATCAAGGGTAATTTTTTCTATGGCAAACGAAAACAGCCGCGAATTCAAACAGAATCAAATAATGTTTCGCAAACAGCCCTGAATTATAGAGTTCTCAAGACCTATTGTTTTTGGTGAAGATCGGTTAAGGGAAAGGGGTAGTTTACCTGCAATATTTTATGTTTTAACAAGGGTAATTTTTTCTATGACGAACGATAACTGCTGCATATTCAAACAGAATCAAATAATTTTTGACATATCTGCCTGAACTGTAGAGGACTCAAGGCCTATTGATTTTGGTGAAGATCGGTTACGGGGAAAGAGTAGTTTACCTGCAACGTTTTATGTTTTAACAAGAGAAAAGTACTTAATTTTGATAAATAAAGTATCCTGATAAGAAGATCATAATAATCCACTGGAGAAACATAGATGAAATCTCTATAAATGAAGAGGCTAGTTGAACAGGGTGGGGGTAATTTTCTATAAATGATAATTACAGTCGGAGGGGGGGGGATAATTTTTTATATGTGTACTACGTTATTTGCAACAGAGAAGCAGTTTGTTGTTAAAATTCCTTTCCTGGTTGTTTGGCCATAGCCCCATGTTTTCTGCAAGACCAGACGTTTCAGCAGTGCCAATGATTGCCATCATCAGTGAAAATAGAGTGCGATAACGTGTGGTAGTATACGTTAGTGACCACAGTACTATGGTTAAGGCTGAAGAAATAAGTAGTTTCTATTGAAATATTTCATTTCGAAAATGAATTTAAATATACATCTTAGAACATGGAAGTCATGTATGGTTCTCCATACCGATATTTTACTTCCATGTTCCATAAGGAAATGGAAGTATGGTCATGGCGAAAAAAATCGTGTTCAAGTCAATGGCAGATTCTGATTGTACTACCCTCAAAACATGAAAAAGTAATTTCTCGAAAAGTGTCTGTGTGCAGAATTTTTTCTATGGCAAACGATAACAGCCGCAAATTCAAACAGAATCATGTAATTTTTTGCATGTAGTCCTGAATTGTAGAGGACTCGAGGCCTATTGTTTTTGGTGAAGATCAGTTAAGGGAACGGGGTAGTTTACCTGCAACATTTTACGTTTAAACAAGAGTAAATTGCTTAATTTTGATAAATAAATTATCCTGAAAAGAAGGTCACAATAATCCACTGTAGAAAGGTAGATGAAATATCTATAAATGAAAAGGGTTGTTGAAGGGGGAGGGTGTAATTTTTTTAATAAATTAAAATGTAGGAGGAAGTAATTACTTTCATTTTCCTTAAGGAAATGGAAGTATGGTGATGGCAAAAAAAATCGTGTTCGAGATTATTGCAGATTCTGATTGTACTACACTTAAAACATGAAAAAAAGTCGTTTTTCGAAGTGTCTGTCTGTAGATTTTTTCTATGGCAAACGATAACAGCCGCAAATTCAAACAGAATCACATAATTTTTTGCATACAGCCTTGATTTGTAGAGTACTCATTACCTATTGTTTTTGGTGAAGATTGGTTGAGGGAAAGGGGTAGTTTACCTGCAACTTTTTTTTTATCAAGGGTAATTTTTTTCTATGGCAAACAAGAACAGCCACGAATTCAAACAGAATCAAATAATGTTTCGCATACAGCCCTGAATTATAGAGTTCTCAAGACCTATTGTTTTTGGTGAAGAGCGGTTAAGGGAAAGGGGTAGTTTACCTGCAACGTTTTCTGTTTTAACAAGGTTAATTTTTTCTATGACGAACGATAACTGCCGCATATTCAAACAGAATCAAATAACTTTTGACATATCTGCCTGAACTGTAGAGGACTCAAGGCCTATTGATTTTGGTGAAGATCGGTTACGGGGAAAGAGTAGTTTACCTCCAACGTTTTATGTTTTAACAAGAGAAAAGTACTTAATTTTGATAAATAAAGTATCCTGATAAGAAGATCTTAATAATCCACTGTAGAAACATAGATGAAATATCTATAAATGAAGAGGCTAGTTGAACGGGGTGGGGGTAATTTTCTATAAATGAAAATTACAGTCGGAGGGGGAGGGGATAATTTTTATGTGTACTACGTTATTGGCAACAGAGAAGTAGTTTGTTGCTAAAATTCCTTCCCGGGCTGTTTGGCCATAGCCCCATGTTTTCTGCACAACCAGACGTTTCGGCAGTGCCAACGACTGCCATCATCAGTGAAAATAGAGTGCGATAACGTGTGGTAGTATACGTTAGTGACCACAGTACTGTGGTTAAGGCTGAAGCAATAAGTAGAAAGAAGTAGTTTCTATGGAAATATTTCTTTTCGAATATGATTTTAAACATAAATCTTAGAACATGGAAGTCCTGTACGGTTCTCCATACCGATATTTTCGAAAAGTGTCTGTGTGTGTGTCTGTCTGTAGATTTTTTTCTATGGCAAACGATAACAGCCGAAAATTCAAACTGAATCAAATCATTTTTTGCATACAGCCCTGATTTGTAGAGTACTCACGACCTATTGTTTTTGGTGAAGGTCGGTTGAGGGAAAGGGGTAGTTTACCTGCAATGGTTTTTTTTTATTCTTCGTATTGTTTAAATTAGCAGCCATCCTTACTATTTCTTTTATGAATTTGCTAACTGCTATAATTTTTATTGTTCGACTAAGCTTTTCGTCATCACTGACATCTTCAGGTCTTAAACAACCAGGTTGTTTAAGACCTGAAGATGTCAGTGATGACGAAAAGGTTTTTTTTAAATCAAGGGTAATTTTTTTCTATGGCAAACGATAACAGCCGCAAATTTACACGGAATCAACTACTCTTTTGCATACAGCCCTGATTTGTAGATTTCTCAAGACCTATTGTTTTTGGTGAAGATCGGTTAAGGGAAAGGGGTAGTTTACCTGCAACGTTTTATGTTTTAACAAGGGTATTTTATATGGCAAACGATAACAGCCGCAAATTCACACACAATCAAAAGATTATTTGCATACAGCCCTAAATTGTAGAGTTCTCAAGACCTATTGATATTCGTGAAGATCGGTTAAGGGAAAGGGGTAGTTTACCTGCTACGTTTTATGTTTTAAAAGGGTATTTTCTACGGCAAATGATAAGAGCTACAAATTCAAACAATTTTTTGCATACAGCCCTGATTTGTAGAGTACTCAAGATCTGTTGTTTTTGGTGAATATTGGTTAACGGGAATGCGTAGTTTACTGGCAACGTTTTTCTTATCAAGGGTAATTTTTTTCTATTGTAAACGATAGCCGCAAATTCAAACAGAATCAAACAATTTTTTGCATACAGCATTGATTTGTAGAGTACACAAGACCTATTGTTTTTGGTGAAGATCGGTTAAGGGAAAGGGGTAGTTTACTGGCAACATTTGTTTTTATCAAGGGTAAGTTTTTCCTATGGCAAACGATAACAGCCACAAATTCAAACAGAATGAACTAGTCTTTTTCATACCTTTTTTAATTATACCGAACTCAAGGTTTGTTGAAGATCAGTTATGGGAAAGGGGTAGTTTACCTGCAACGTTTTATATTTTAACAAGGGTATTTAGTATGGCAAACGATAAGAGCCGCAAATTCAAACAGAATCAAATCATTTTTTGCATACAGCCCTGAATTGTAGAGTACTCAAGACCTATTGTTTTTGGTGAAGATCGGTTAAGGGAAAGGGGTAGTTTATCAGCAACGTTTTTTTATCAAGGGTAATATTTGTCTATGGCAAACGATAACAGCCGCAAATTCAAACAGAATCAAAAAATGTTTTGCATACAGCCCTGAACTGTATAGGACTGAGGTCTGCTGATTTTGGTGAAGATCAGTTTAGAGAAAGGGGTAGTTTACCTGTTTTAACAAGGGTAATTTTTTCTATGACGAATGATAACTGCCGTAAATTCAAAGAAAATCAAATATTTTTTTGAATACCTTCATAAATTGTAGAGAGCTCAAGGCCTGTTGATTTTGGTGAAGTTCGGTAAAGGGATAGGGGTAGTTTACCTGAAACATGTTATGTTGTAACAAGAGAAATGTTTCCATGACGAACGGTAACTGTCACAAATTGAAACAGAATCAAATCAAAGATCGGTTTAGAGAAACGGGTAGTTTACCTTCGTTTTAACAAGAGTAAAGTACTTAATTTTGATAAATAAAGTATCTTGATAAGAAGCTCATAATAATCCACCATAGAAACGTAGATGAAATATCTATAAATGAAGAGGTTAGGTGAACGGGGTGGGGGTAATTTTCTATAAATGAAAATTATAGTTGAAGGGGGAGGGGAGAATTTTGTATGTGTACTACACTATCGCCAACAAAGAAGTAGTTCTTTGTTAAAATTCCTTCCCGGGCTATTTAGCCGTAGTCCAATGTTTTCTGCAAAACCAGACTTTTCGGCAGTGCCATCGACTTCCATCTCAGTGAAAATCGAGTGCGAAAACGTGAGGTGGTATACGTTAGTGACCACAGTACTGTGGTTTAAGGCTGAAGCAATAAGTAGAAAGAAGTAGTTTCAATGGAAATATTTCATTTCGAATATGATTTTAAATATAAATCTTAGAACATGGAAGTCCTGTATGGTTCTCCATACCGATATTTTCGAAAAGTGTCTGTGTGTGTGTCCGTCTGTAGATTTTTTTTCTATGGCAAACGATAACAGCCGCAAATTCAAACTGAATCAAATCATTTTTTGCATACAGCCCTGATTTGTAGAGTACTCACGACCTATTGTTTTTGGTGAAGATCGGTTGAGGGAAAGGTATTGTTTACCTGCAACGGTTTTTTTTTAAATCAAGGGTAATTGATTTCTATGGCAAACGATAACAGCCGCAAATTTAAACGGAATCAACTACTCTTTTGCATACAGTCCTGAATTGTAGATTTCTCAAGACCTATTGTTTTTGGTGAAAATCGGTTAAGGGAAAGGGGTAGTTTACCTGCAACGTTTTATGTTTTAAGAAGGGTATTTTATATGGCAAACGATAAGAGTCGCAAATTCAAACAGAATCAAATAATTTTTTGCATGTAGCCCTGATTTGTAGAGTACTCAAGACCTATTGATTTTGGTGAAGATCGGTTAAGGGAAAGGGGTAGTTTACCTGCAACGGTTTTTTTTAAACAAGTTCTTTTTCTATGTAGCGGCAATTTCCAACAGAATCAACTACTCTTTTGCATACATCCCTGAATTATTGAGTTCTCAAGACCTATTGGTTTTGGTGAAGATCGGTTAAGGGGAAGGGGTAGTTTACCTGCAACGTTTTTTTATCGGGGGTAATTTTTTCTATGGCAAACGATAACAGCCGCAAATTCAAACAGAATCAAATAATGTTTTGCATACAGCCCTGAATTTTAGAGTTCTCAAGTCCTATTGGAGTTGGTGAAGATCGGTTAAGGGAAAGGGGTAGTTTACCTGCAACATTTTATGTTTTAACAAAGGTATTTATTAATATGACGAACGATAACTGCCGCAAATTCAAACAAAATAGACTACGTTTTTGCATACCTTTTTGAATTAAAGAGAACTCAAGGTCTGTTGATTTTGTTGAAGATCGGTTAAGGGAAAGGGGTAGTTTACCAGCATCATTTTATGTTTTAAGAAGGGTAATTTATTTTTGCGAAAGATAACTGCCGCAAATTCAAACAGAATCAAATAATGTTCTGCATACACCCCTGAATTTTAGAGGTCGAAAGATCTGTTGTTTTTGGTGAAGTTCGGTTAAGGGATAGGGGTAGTTTACCTGCAACGTTTTATGTTTTAACAAGGGTAACTGTTTATATACAAATATTTTTTTGCATGTATCCCTGAATTGTAGAGGACTAAAGGTCTATTGATTTTGGTGAAGATCGGTTAAGAGAAAGGGGTAGTTTACCAGCAACGTTTTATGTTTTAACAAGAGTAAAGTACTTAATTTTGATAAATAATGTATCCTAATAAGAAGCTCATAATAATCCACTGTAGAAACATAGATGAAATATCTATAAATGAAGAGGTTAGGTGAACGGGGTGGGGGTAATTTTCTATTAATGAAAATTATAGTTGACTGGGGAGGGGAGAATTTTTTATATGTGTACTACGTTATCGTCACCAAAGAAGTAGTTCTTTGTTAAAATTCCTTCCCGGGCTGTTTGGCCACAGCCCAATGTTTTCTGCAAAACCAGACATTTCAGCAGTGCCAATGATTGCCATCATCAGTGAAAATAGAGTGCGATAACGTGTGGTAGTATACGTTAGTGACCACAGTACTATGGTTAAGGCTGAAGAAATAAGTAGTTTCTATTGAAATATTTCATTTCGAAAATGAATTTAAATATACATCTTAGAACATGGAAGTCATGTATGGTTCTCCATACCGATATTTTCTATGCCAAACTATAACAGCCGCAAATTCAAACAGAATCACATAATTTTTTGCATACAGCCTTGATTTGTAGAGTACTCACGACCTATTGTTTTTGGTGAAGATCGGTTGAGGGAAAGGGGTAGTTTACCGGCAACTTTCTTTTTTATCAAGGGTAATTTTTTTCTATGGCAAACGAAAACAGCCGCGAATTGAAACAGAATCAAATAATGTTTCGCATACAGCCCTGAATTATAGAGTTCTCAAGACATATTGTTTTTGGTGAAGATCGGTTAAGGGAAAGGGGTAGTTTACCTGAAACATGTTATGTTGTAACAAGAGAAATGTTTGCATGACGAACGGTAACTGTCGCAAATTGAAACAGAATCAAATATTTTTTTGCATGCATCCCTGCATTGCAGAGGACTGAAGGTCTATTGATTTTGGTGAAGATCGGGTTCGAGAAACTGGTAGTTTACCTTCGTTTTATGTTTTAACAAGAGTAAAGTACTTAATTTTGATAAATAAAGTATCTTGATAAGAAGCTCATAATAATCCACCATAGAAACGTAGATGAAATATCTATAAATGAAGAGGTTAGGTGAACAGGGTGGGGGTAATTTTCTATAAATGAAAATTATAGTTGAAGGGGGAGGGGAGAATTTTGTATGTGTACTACATTATCGCCAACAAAGAAGTAGTTCTTTGTTAAAATTCCTTCCCGGGCTATTTAGCCGTAGTCCAATGTTTTCTGCAAAACCAGACTTTTCGGCAGTGCCATCGACTTCCATCTCAGTGAAAATCGAGTGCGAAAACGTGAGGTGGTATACGTTAGTGACCACAGTACTGTGGTTTAAGGCTGAAGCAATAAGTAGAAAGAAGTAGTTTCAATGGAAATATTTCATTTCGAATATGATTTTAAATATAAATCTTAGAACATGGAAGTCCTGTATGGTTCTCCATACCGATATTTTCGGAAAGTGTCTGTGTGTGTGTCTGTCTGTAGATTTTTTTCTATGGCAAACGATAACAGCCGAAAATTCAAACTGAATCAAATCATTTTTTGCATACAGCCCTGATTTGTAGAGTACTCACGACCTATTGTTTTTGGGGAAGATCGGTTGAGGGAAAGGGGTAGTTTACCTGCAACGGTTTTTTTTTATTCTTCGTATTGTTTAAATTAGCAGCCATCCTTACTATTTCTTTTATGAATTTGCTAACTGCTATAATTTTTATTGTTCGACTAAGCTTTTCGTCATGACTGACATCTTCAGGTCTTAAACAACCAGGTTGTTTAAGACCTGAAGATGTCAGGGTTTTTTTTTAATCAAGGGTAATTGTTTTCTATGGCAAATGATAACAGCCGCAAATTTACACGGAATCAACTACTCTTTTGCATACAGCCCTGATTTGTAGATTTCTCAAGACCTATTGTTTTTGGTGAAGATCGGTTAAGGGAAAGGGGTAGTTTACCTGCAACGTTTTATGTTTTAACAAGGGTATTTTATATGGCAAATGATAACAGCCGCAAATTCAAACACAATCAAATGATTATTTGCATACAGCCCTAAATTGTAGAGTTCACAAGACCTATTGATATTCGTGAAGATCGGTTAAGGGAAAGGGGTAGTTTACCTGCTACGTTTTATGTTTTAAAAGGGTATTTTCTATGGCAAACGATAAGAGCTACAAATTCAAACAATTTTTTGCATACAGCCCTGATTTGTAGAGTACTCAAGATCTGTTGTTTTTGGTGAATATTGGTTAACGGGAATGGGTAGTTTACTGGCAACGTTTTTCTTATCAAGGGTAATTTTTTTCTATTGTAAACGATAGCCGCAAATTCAAACAGAATCAAAGAATTTTTTGCATACAGCATTGATTTGTAGAGTACACAAGACGTATTGTTTTTGGTGAAGATCGGTTAAGGGAAAGGGGTAGATTACCGGCAACATTTGTTTTTATCAAAGGTTAAGTTTTTCCTATGACAAACGATAACAGCCACAAATTCAAACAGAATCAACTAGTCTTTTTCATACCTTTATTAATTATACCGAACTCAAGGTTTGTTGAAGATCAGTTATGGGAAAGGGGTAGTTTACCTGCAACGTTTTATATTTTAACAAGGGTATTTAGTATGGCAAACGATAAGAGCCGCAAATTCAAACAGAATCAAATCGTTTTTTGCATACAGCCCTGAATTGTAGAGTACTCAAGACCTATTGTTTTTGGTGAAGATCGGTTAAGGGAAAGTGGTAGTTTATCAGCAACGTTTTTTTATCAAGGGTAATATTTTTTCTATGGCAAACGATAACAGCCGCAAATTCAAACAGAATCAAAAAATGTTTTGCATACAGCCCTGAATTGTATAGGACTGAGGTCTGCTGATTTTGGTGAAGATCGGTTTAGAGAAAAAGGTAGTTTACCTGTTTTAACAAGGGTAATTTTTTCTATGACGAATGATAACTGCCGTAAATTCAAAGAAAATCAAATATTTTTTTGCATACCTTCCTAAATTGTAGAGAGCTCAAGGCCTGTTGATTTTGGTGAAGATCGGTAAAGGGAAAGGGGTAGTTTACCTGAAACATGTTATGTTGTAACAAGAGAAATGTTTCCATGACGAACGGTAACTGTCGCAAATTGAAACAGAATCAAATATTTTGTTGCATGCATCCCTGCATTGCAGAGGACTGAAGGTCTATTGATTTTGGTGAAGATCGGTTTAGAGAAACGGGTAGTTTACCTTCGTTTTATGTTTTAACAAGAGTAAAGTACTTAATTTTGATAAATAAAGTATCTTGATAAGAAGCTCATAATAATCCACCATAGAAACGTAGATCAAATATCTATAAATGAAGAGGTTAGGTGAACGGGGTGGGGGTAATTTTCTATAAATGAAAATTATAGTTGAAGGGGGAGGGGAGAATTTTGTATGTGTACTACATTATCGCCAACAAAGAAGTAGTTCTTTGTTAAAATTCCTTCCCGGGCTATTTAGCCGTAGTCCAATGTTTTCTGCAAAACCAGACTTTTCGGCAGTGCCATCGACTTCCATCTCAGTGAAAATCGAGTGCGAAAACGTGAGGTGGTATACGTTAGTGACCACAGTACTGTGGTTTAAGGCTGAAGCAATAAGTAGAAAGAAGTAGTTTCAATGGAAATATTTCATTTCGAATATGATTTTAAATATAAATCTTAGAACATGGAAGTCCTGTTTGGTTCTCCATACCGATATTTTCGAAAAGTGTCTGTGTGTGTGTGTCTGTCTGTAGATTTTTTTTCTATGGCAAACGATAACAGCCGCAAATTTATACGGCATCAACTACTCTTTTGCATACAGCCTTGAATTGTAGATTTCTCACGACCTATTGTTTTTGGTGAAAATCGGTTAAGGGAAAGGGGTAGTTTACCTGCAACGTTTTATGTTTTAACAAGGGCATTTTATATGGCAAACGATAAGAGTCGCAAATTCAAACAGAATCAAATAATTTTTTGCATGTAGCCCTGATTTGTAGAGTACTCAAGACCTATTGATTTTGTTGAAGATCGGTTAAGGGAAAGGGGTAGTTTACCTGCAACGGTTTTTTTTAAACAAGTTATTTTTCTATGTAGCCGCAAATTCCAACAGAATCAACTACTCTTTTGCATACATCCCTGAATTATTGAGTTCTCAAGACCTATTGGTTTTGGTGAAGATCGGTTAAGGGGAAGGGGTAGTTTACCTGCAACATTTTTTTATCGGGGTAATTTTTTCTATGGCAAACGATAACAGCCGCAAATTCAAACAGAATCGAATAATGTTTTGCATACAGCCCTGAATTTTAGAGTTCTCAAGTCCTATTGGCGTTGGTGAAGATCGGTCAAGGGAAAGGGGTAGTTTACCTGCAACATTTTATGTTTTAACAAAGGTATTTATTAATATGACCAACGATAACCGCCGCAAATTCAAACAGAATCGACGTTTTTGCATACCTTTTTGAATTAAAGAGAACTCAAGGTCTGTTGATTTTGTTGAAGATCGGTTAAGGGAAAGGGGTAGTTTACCAGCATCATTTTGTTTTAAGAAGGGTAATTTATTTTTGCGAAAGATAACTGCCGCAAATTCAAACAGAATCAAATAATGTTCTGCATACACCCCTGAATTTTAGAGGTCGAAAGATCTGTTGTTTTTGGTGAAGTTCGGTTAAGGGATAGGGGTAGTTTACCTGCATCGTTTTATGTTTTAACAAGGGTAATTGTTTATATACAAATATTTTTTTGCATGTATCCCTGAATTGTAGAGGACTAAAGGTCTATTGATTTTGGTGAAGATCGGTTAAGAGAAAGGGGTAGTTTACCAGCAACGTTTTATGTTTTAACAAGAGTAAAGTACTTAATTTTGATAAATAATGTATCCTAATAAGAAGCTCATAATAATCCACTGTAGAAACATAGATGAAATATCTATAAATGAAGAGGTTAGGTGAACGGGGTGGGGGTAATTTTCTATTAATGAAAATTATAGTTGATTGGGGAGGGGAGAATTTTTTATACGTGTTCTACGTTATCGGCACCAAAGAAGTAGTTCTTTGTTAAAATTCCTTCCCGGGCTGTTTGGCCACAGCCCAATGTTTTCTGCAAAACCAGACGTTTCAGCAGTGCCAATGATTGCCATTATCAGTGAAAATAGAGTGCGATAACGTGTGGTAGTATACGTTAGTGACCACAGTACTATGGTTAAGGCTGAAGAAATAAGTAGTTTCTATTGAAATATTACATTTCGAAAATGAATTTAAATATACATCTTAGAACATGGAAGTCATGTACGGTTCTCCATACTGATATTTTACTTCCATGTTCCATAAGGAAATGGAAGTATGGTCATGGCGAAAAAAATCGTGTTCAAGTCAATGGCAGATTCTGATTGTACTACCCTCAGAACATGAAAAAGTAATTTCTCGAAAAGTGTCTGTGTGCAGAATTTTTTCTATGGCAAACGATAACAGCCGCAAATTCAAACAGAATCACGTAATTTTTTGCATACAGTCCTGAATTGTAGAGGACTCGAGGCCTATTGTTTTTGGTGAAGATCAGTTAAGGGAACGGGGTAGTTTACCTGCAACATTTTACGTTTAAACAAGAGTAGATTGCTTAATTTTGATAAATAAATTAACCTGAAAAGAAGGTCACAATAATCCACTGTAGAAAGGTAGATGAAATATCTATAAATGAAAAGGGTTGTTGAAGGGGGAGGGTGTAATTATTTTAATAAATTAAAATGTAGGAGGAAGTAATTACTTTCATTTTCCTTAAGGAAATGGAAGTATGGTGATGGCAAAAAAAATCGTGTTCGAGATTATTGCAGATTCTGATTGTACTACACTTAAAACATGAAAAAAAAGTCGTTTTTCGAAGTGTCTGTCTGTAGATTTTTTTCTATGGCAAACGATAACAGCCGCAAATTCAAACAGAATCACATAATTTTTTGCATACAGCCTTGACTTGTAGAGTACTCATTACCTATTGTTTTTGGTGAAGATTGGTTGAGGGAAAGGGGTAGTTTACCTGCAACTTTTTTTTATCAAGGGTAATTTTTTTCTATGGCAAACAAGAACAGCCGCGAATTCAAACAGAATCAAATAATGTTTCGCATACAGCCCTGAATTATAGAGTTCTCAAGACCTATTGTTTTTGGTGAAGAGCGGTTAAGGGAAAGGGGTAGTTTACCTGCAACGTTTTATGTTTTAACAAGGGTACTTTTTTCTATGACGAACGATAACAGCCGCATATTCAAACAGAATCAAATAATTTTTGACATATCTGCCTGAACTGTAGAGGACTCAAGGCCACTGATTTTGGTGAAGATCGGTTACGGGGAAAGAGTAGTTTACCTCCAACGTTTTATGTTTTAAAAAGAGAAAAGTACTTAATTTTGATAAATAAAGTATCCTGATAAGAAGATCATAATAATCCACTGTAGAAACATAGATGAAATATCTATAAATGAAGAGGCTAGTTGAACGGGGTGGGGGTAATTTTCTATAAATGAAAATTACAGTCGGAGGGGGAGGGGATAATTTTTTGTGTACTACGTTATTGGCAACAGAGAAGTAGTTTGTTGTTAAAATTCCTTCCCGGACTGTTTGGCCATAGCCCCAAGTTTTCTGCAAAACCAGACGTTTCGGCAGTGCCAACGACTGCCATCATCAGTGAAAATAGAGTGCGATAACGTGTGGTAGTATACGTTAGTGACCACAGTACTGTGGTTAAGGCTGAAGCAATAAGTTGAAAGAAGTAGTTTCTATGGAAATATTTCTTTTCGAATATGATTTTAAATATAAATCTTAGAACATGGAAGTCCTGTATGGTTCTCCACACCCATATTTTCGAAAAGTGTCTGTGTGTGTGTCTGTCTGTAGATTTTTTTCTATGGCAAACGATAACAGCCGAAAATTCAAACTGAATCAAATCATTTTTTGCATACAGCCCTGATTTGTAGAGTACTCACGACCTATTGTTTTTGGTGAAGATCGGTTGAGGGAAAGGGGTAGTTTACCTGCAACGGTTTTTTTTAATTCTTCGTATTGTTTAAATTAGCAGCCATCCTTACTATTTCTTTTATGAATTTGCTAACTGCTATAATTTTTATTGTTCGACTAAGCTTTTCGTCATCACTGACATCTTCAGGTCTTAAACAACCAGGTTGTTTAAGACCTGAAGATGTCAGTGATGACGAAAAGGTTTTTTTTTATGTTAAAATTATGTTAAAAGTAGTTCTTTGTTAAAATTCCTTCCCGGGCTGTTTGGCCACAGCCCAATGTTTTCTGCAAAACCAGACGTTTCAGCAGTGCCAATGATTGCCATTATCAGTGAAAATAGAGTGCGATAACGTGTGGTAGTATACGTTAGTGACCACAGTACTATGGTTAAGGCTGAAGAAATAAGTAGTTTCTATTGAAATATTTCATTTCGAAAATGAATTTAAATATACATCTTAGAACATGGAAGTCATGTTCAATAGTCAATATCTCCATACCGATATTTTCTATGGCAAACGATAACAGCCGCAAATTCAAACAGAATCACATAATTTTTTGCATACAGCCCTGATTTGTAGAGTACTCACGACCTATTGTTTTTGGTGAAGATCAGTTGAGGGAAAGGGGTAGTTTACTGGCAACTTTTTTTTTTTATCAAGGGTAATTTTTTTCTATGGCAAACGAAAACAGCCGCGAATTCAAACAGAATCAAATAATGTTTCGCATACAGCCCTGAATTATAGAGTTCTCAAGATCTATTGTTTTTGGTGAAGATCGGTTAAGGGGAAGGGGTAGTTTACCTGCAATATTTTATGTTTTAACAAGGGTAATTTTTTCTATGACGAACGATAACTGCCGCATATTCAAACAGAATCAAATAATTTTTGACATATCTGGCTGAACTGTAGAGGACTCAAGGCCTATTGATTTTGGTGAAGATCGGTTACGGGCAAAGAGTAGTTTACCTGCAACGTTTTATGTTTTAACAAGAGAAAAGTACTTAATTTTGATAAATAAAGTATCCTGATAAGAAGATCATAATAATCCACTGGAGAAACATAGATGAAATCTCTATAAATGAAGAGGCTAGTTGAACAGGGTGGGGGAAATTTTCTATAAATGATAATTACATTCGGAGGGGGAGGGGATAATTTTTTATATGTGTACTACGTTATTTGCAACAGGGAAGCAGTTTGTTGTTAAAATTCCTTCCCTGGCTGTTTGGCCATAGCCCCATGTTTTCTGCAAAACCAGACGTTTCAGCAGTGCCAATGATTGCCATCATCAGTGAAAATAGAGTGCGATAACGTGTGGTAGTATACGTTAGTGACCACAGTGCTATGGTTAAGGCTGAAGATTTTTTTCTATGGCAAACGATAACAGCCGCAAATTCAAACAGAATCACATAATTTTTTGCATACAGCCTTGATTTGTAGAGTACTCATTACCTATTGTTTTTGGTGAAGATTGGTTGAGGGAAAGGGGTAGTTCACCTGCAACGGTTTTTTTTATTCTTCGTATTGTTTAAATTAGCAGCCATCCTTACTATTTCTTTTATGAATTTGCTAACTGCTATAATTTTTATTGTTCGACTAAGCTTTTCGTCATCACTGACATCTTCAGGTCTTAAACAACCAGGTTGTTTAAGACCTGAAGATGTCAGTGATGACGAAAAGGTTTTTTTTTAATCAAGGGTAATTGTTTTCTATGGCAAACGATAACAGCCGCAAATTTACACGGAATCAACTACTCTTTTGCACACAGCCCTGATTTCTCAAGACCTATTGTTTTTGGTGAAGATCGGTTAAGGGAAAGGGGTAGTTTACCTGCAAAGTTTTATGTTTTAACAAGGGTATTTTATTTGGCAAACGATAACAGCCGCAAATTCAAACACAATCAAATGATTATTTGCATACAGCCCTAAATTGTAGAGTTCTCAAGACCTATTGATATTCGTGAAGATCGGTTAAGGGAAAGGGGTAGTTTACCTGCTACGTTTTGTTTTAAAAGGGTATTTTCTATGGCAAACGATAAGAGCTACAAATTCAAACAATTTTTTGCATACAGCCCTGATTTGTAGAGTACTCAAGATCTGTTGTTTTTGGTGAATATTGGTTAACGGGAATGGGTAGTATACTGGCAACGTTTTTCTTATCAAGGGTAATTTTTTTCTATTGTAAACGATAGCCGCAAATTCAAACAGAATCAAACAATTTTTTGCATACAGCATTGATTTGTAGAGTACACAAGACCAATTGTTTTTGGTGAAGATCGGTTAAGGGAAAGGGGTAGTTTACCGGCAACATTTGTTTTTATCAAGGGTAAGTTTTTCCTATGGCAAACGATAACAGCCACAAATTCAAACAGAATCAACTAGTCTTTTTCATACCTTTTTTAATTATACCGAACTCAAGGTTTGTTGAAGATCAGTTATGGGAAAGGGGTAGTGTACCTGTAACGTTTTATATTTTAACAAGGGTATTTAGTATGGCAAATGATAAGAGCCGCAAATTCAAACAGAATCAAATCATTTTTTGCATACAGCCCTGAATTGTAGAGTACTCAAGACCTATTATTTTTAGTGAAGATCGGTTAAGGGAAATGGGTAGTTTATCAGCAACGTTTTTTTATCAAGGGTAATATTTTTTCTATGGCAAACGATAACAGCCGCAAATTCAAATAGAATCAAAAAATGTTTTGCATACAGCCCTGAATTGTATAGGACTGAGGTCTGCTGATTTTGGTGAAGATCGGTTTAGAGAAAGGGGTAGTTTACCTGTTTTAACAAGGGTAATTTTTTCTATGACGAATGATAACTGCCGTAAATTCAAAGAAAATCAAATATTTTTTTGAATACCTTCATAAATTGTAGAGAGCTCAAGGCCTGTTGATTTTGGTGAAGTTCGGTAAAGGGATAGGGGTAGTTTACCTGAAACATGTTATGTTGTAACAAGAGAAATGTTTCCATGACGAACGGTAACTGTCACAAATTGAAACAGAATCAAATCAAAGATCGGTTTAGAGAAACGGGTAGTTTACCTTCGTTTTAACAAGAGTAAAGTACTTAATTTTGATAAATAAAGTATCTTGATAAGAAGCTCATAATAATCCACCATAGAAACGTAGATGAAATATCTATAAATGAAGAGGTTAGGTGAACGGGGTGGGGGTAATTTTCTATAAATGAAAATTATAGTTGAAGGGGGAGGGGAGAATTTTGTATGTGTACTACACTATCGCCAACAAAGAAGTAGTTCTTTGTTAAAATTCCTTCCCGGGCTATTTAGCCGTAGTCCAATGTTTTCTGCAAAACCAGACTTTTCGGCAGTGCCATCGACTTTCATCTCAGTGAAAATCGAGTGCGAAATCGTGAGGTGGTATACGTTAGTGACCACAGTACTGTGGTTTAAGGCTGAAGCAATAAGTAGAAAGAAGTAGTTTCAATGGAAATATTTCATTTCGAATATGATTTTAAATATAAATCTTAGAACATGGAAGTCCTGTATGGTTCTCCATACCGATATTTTCGAAAAGTGTCTGTGTGTGTGTCTGTCTGTAGATTTTTTTTCTATGGCAAACGATAACAGCCGCAAATTCAAACTGAATCAAATCATTTTTTGCATACAGCCCTGATTTGTAGAGTACTCACGACCTATTGTTTTTGGTGAAGATCGGTTGAGGGAAAGGTATTGTTTACCTGCAACGGTTTTTTTTTAAATCAAGGGTAATTGATTTCTATGGCAAACGATAACAGCCGCAAATTTAAACGGAATCAACTACTCTTTTGCATACAGTCCTGAATTGTAGATTTCTCAAGACCTATTGTTTTTGGTGAAAATCGGTTAAGGGAAAGGGGTAGTTTACCTGCAACGTTTTATGTTTTAAGAAGGGTATTTTATATGGCAAACGATAAGAGTCGCAAATTCAAACAGAATCAAATAATTTTTTGCATGTAGCCCTGATTTGTAGAGTACTCAAGACCTATTGATTTTGGTGAAGATCGGTTAAGGGAAAGGGGTAGTTTACCTGCAACGGTTTTTTTTAAACAAGTTCTTTTTCTATGTAGCGGCAATTTCCAACAGAATCAACTACTCTTTTGCATACATCCCTGAATTATTGAGTTCTCAAGACCTATTGGTTTTGGTGAAGATCGGTTAAGGGGAAGGGGTAGTTTACCTGCAACGTTTTTTTATCGGGGGTAATTTTTTCTATGGCAAACGATAACAGCCGCAAATTCAAACAGAATCAAATAATGTTTTGCATACAGCCCTGAATTTTAGAGTTCTCAAGTCCTATTGGAGTTGGTGAAGATCGGTTAAGGGAAAGGGGTAGTTTACCTGCAACATTTTATGTTTTAACAAAGGTATTTATTAATATGACGAACGATAACTGCCGCAAATTCAAACAAAATCGACTACGTTTTTGCATACCTTTTTGAATTAAAGAGAACTCAAGGTCTGTTGATTTTGTTGAAGATCGGTTAAGGGAAAGGGGTAGTTTACCAGCATCATTTTATGTTTTAAGAAGGGTAATTTATTTTTGCGAAAGATAACTGCCGCAAATTCAAACAGAATCAAATAATGTTCTGCATACACCCCTGAATTTTAGAGGTCGAAAGATCTGTTGTTTTTGGTGAAGTTCGGTTAAGGGATAGGGGTAGTTTACCTGCAACGTTTTATGTTTTAACAAGGGTAACTGTTTATATACAAATATTTTTTTGCATGTATCCCTGAATTGTAGAGGACTAAAGGTCTATTGATTTTGGTGAAGATCGGTTAAGAGAAAGGGGTAGTTTACCAGCAACGTTTTATGTTTTAACAAGAGTAAAGTACTTAATTTTGATAAATAATGTATCCTAATAAGAAGCTCATAATAATCCACTGTAGAAACATAGATGAAATATCTATAAATGAAGAGGTTAGGTGAACGGGGTGGGGGTAATTTTCTATTAATGAAAATTATAGTTGACTGGGGAGGGGAGAATTTTTTATATGTGTACTACGTTATCGTCACCAAAGAAGTAGTTCTTTGTTAAAATTCCTTCCCGGGCTGTTTGGCCACAGCCCAATGTTTTCTGCAAAACCAGACATTTCAGCAGTGCCAATGATTGCCATCATCAGTGAAAATAGAGTGCGATAACGTGTGGTAGTATACGTTAGTGACCACAGTACTATGGTTAAGGCTGAAGAAATAAGTAGTTTCTATTGAAATATTTCATTTCGAAAATGAATTTAAATATACATCTTAGAACATGGAAGTCATGTATGGTTCTCCATACCGATATTTTCTATGCCAAACTATAACAGCCGCAAATTCAAACAGAATCACATAATTTTTTGCATACAGCCTTGATTTGTAGAGTACTCACGACCTATTGTTTTTGGTGAAGATCGGTTGAGGGAAAGGGGTAGTTTACCGGCAACTTTCTTTTTTATCAAGGGTAATTTTTTTCTATGGCAAACGAAAACAGCCGCGAATTGAAACAGAATCAAATAATGTTTCGCATACAGCCCTGAATTATAGAGTTCTCAAGACATATTGTTTTTGGTGAAGATCGGTTAAGGGAAAGGGGTAGTTTACCTGAAACATGTTATGTTGTAACAAGAGAAATGTTTGCATGACGAACGGTAACTGTCGCAAATTGAAACAGAATCAAATATTTTTTTGCATGCATCCCTGCATTGCAGAGGACTGAAGGTCTATTGATTTTGGTGAAGATCGGGTTCGAGAAACTGGTAGTTTACCTTCGTTTTATGTTTTAACAAGAGTAAAGTACTTAATTTTGATAAATAAAGTATCTTGATAAGAAGCTCATAATAATCCACCATAGAAACGTAGATGAAATATCTATAAATGAAGAGGTTAGGTGAACAGGGTGGGGGTAATTTTCTATAAATGAAAATTATAGTTGAAGGGGGAGGGGAGAATTTTGTATGTGTACTACATTATCGCCAACAAAGAAGTAGTTCTTTGTTAAAATTCCTTCCCGGGCTATTTAGCCGTAGTCCAATGTTTTCTGCAAAACCAGACTTTTCGGCAGTGCCATCGACTTCCATCTCAGTGAAAATCGAGTGCGAAAACGTGAGGTGGTATACGTTAGTGACCACAGTACTGTGGTTTAAGGCTGAAGCAATAAGTAGAAAGAAGTAGTTTCAATGGAAATATTTCATTTCGAATATGATTTTAAATATAAATCTTAGAACATGGAAGTCCTGTATGGTTCTCCATACCGATATTTTCGGAAAGTGTCTGTGTGTGTGTCTGTCTGTAGATTTTTTTCTATGGCAAACGATAACAGCCGAAAATTCAAACTGAATCAAATCATTTTTTGCATACAGCCCTGATTTGTAGAGTACTCACGACCTATTGTTTTTGGGGAAGATCGGTTGAGGGAAAGGGGTAGTTTACCTGCAACGGTTTTTTTTTATTCTTCGTATTGTTTAAATTAGCAGCCATCCTTACTATTTCTTTTATGAATTTGCTAACTGCTATAATTTTTATTGTTCGACTAAGCTTTTCGTCATCACTGACATCTTCAGGTCTTAAACAACCAGGTTGTTTAAGACCTGAAGATGTCAGGGTTTTTTTTTAATCAAGGGTAATTGTTTTCTATGGCAAATGATAACAGCCGCAAATTTACACGGAATCAACTACTCTTTTGCATACAGCCCTGATTTGTAGATTTCTCAAGACCTATTGTTTTTGGTGAAGATCGGTTAAGGGAAAGGGGTAGTTTACCTGCAACGTTTTATGTTTTAACAAGGGTATTTTATATGGCAAATGATAACAGCCGCAAATTCAAACACAATCAAATGATTATTTGCATACAGCCCTAAATTGTAGAGTTCACAAGACCTATTGATATTCGTGAAGATCGGTTAAGGGAAAGGGGTAGTTTACCTGCTACGTTTTATGTTTTAAAAGGGTATTTTCTATGGCAAACGATAAGAGCTACAAATTCAAACAATTTTTTGCATACAGCCCTGATTTGTAGAGTACTCAAGATCTGTTGTTTTTGGTGAATATTGGTTAACGGGAATGGGTAGTTTACTGGCAACGTTTTTCTTATCAAGGGTAATTTTTTTCTATTGTAAACGATAGCCGCAAATTCAAACAGAATCAAAGAATTTTTTGCATACAGCATTGATTTGTAGAGTACACAAGACGTATTGTTTTTGGTGAAGATCGGTTAAGGGAAAGGGGTAGATTACCGGCAACATTTGTTTTTATCAAAGGTTAAGTTTTTCCTATGACAAACGATAACAGCCACAAATTCAAACAGAATCAACTAGTCTTTTTCATACCTTTATTAATTATACCGAACTCAAGGTTTGTTGAAGATCAGTTATGGGAAAGGGGTAGTTTACCTGCAACGTTTTATATTTTAACAAGGGTATTTAGTATGGCAAACGATAAGAGCCGCAAATTCAAACAGAATCAAATCGTTTTTTGCATACAGCCCTGAATTGTAGAGTACTCAAGACCTATTGTTTTTGGTGAAGATCGGTTAAGGGAAAGTGGTAGTTTATCAGCAACGTTTTTTTATCAAGGGTAATATTTTTTCTATGGCAAACGATAACAGCCGCAAATTCAAACAGAATCAAAAAATGTTTTGCATACAGCCCTGAATTGTATAGGACTGAGGTCTGCTGATTTTGATGAAGATCGGTTTAGAGAAAGGGGTAGTTTACCTGTTTTAACAAGGGTAATTTTTTCTATGACGAATGATAACTGCCGTAAATTCAAAGAAAATCAAATATTTTTTTGCATACCTTCCTAAATTGTAGAGAGCTCAAGGCCTGTTGATTTTGGTGAAGATCGGTAAAGGGAAAGGGGTAGTTTACCTGAAACATGTTATGTTGTAACAAGAGAAATGTTTCCATGACGAACGGTAACTGTCGCAAATTGAAACAGAATCAAATATTTTGTTGCATGCATCCCTGCATTGCAGAGGACTGAAGGTCTATTGATTTTGGTGAAGATCGGTTTAGAGAAACGGGTAGTTTACCTTCGTTTTATGTTTTAACAAGAGTAAAGTACTTAATTTTGATAAATAAAGTATCTTGATAAGAAGCTCATAATAAACCACCATAGAAACGTAGATGAAATATCTATAAATGAAGAGGTTAGGTGAACGGGGTGGGGGTAATTTTCTATAAATGAAAATTATAGTTGAAGGGGGAGGGGAGAATTTTGTATGTGTACTACATTATCGCCAACAAAGAAGTAGTTCTTTGTTAAAATTCCTTCCCGGGCTATTTAGCCGTAGTCCAATGTTTTCTGCAAAACCAGACTTTTCGGCAGTGCCATCGACTTCCATCTCAGTGAAAATCGAGTGCGAAAACGTGAGGTGGTATACGTTAGTGACCACAGTACTGTGGTTTAAGGCTGAAGCAATAAGTAGAAAGAAGTAGTTTCAATGGAAATATTTCATTTCGAATATGATTTTAAATATAAATCTTAGAACATGGAAGTCCTGTTTGGTTCTCCATACCGATATTTTCGAAAAGTGTCTGTGTGTGTGTGTCTGTCTGTAGATTTTTTTTCTATGGCAAACGATAACAGCCGCAAATTTATACGGCATCAACTACTCTTTTGCATACAGCCTTGAATTGTAGATTTCTCACGACCTATTGTTTTTGGTGAAAATCGGTTAAGGGAAAGGGGTAGTTTACCTGCAACGTTTTATGTTTTAACAAGGGCATTTTATATGGCAAACGATAAGAGTCGCAAATTCAAACAGAATCAAATAATTTTTTGCATGTAGCCCTGATTTGTAGAGTACTCAAGACCTATTGATTTTGTTGAAGATCGGTTAAGGGAAAGGGGTAGTTTACCTGCAACGGTTTTTTTTAAACAAGTTATTTTTCTATGTAGCCGCAAATTCCAACAGAATCAACTACTCTTTTGCATACATCCCTGAATTATTGAGTTCTCAAGACCTATTGGTTTTGGTGAAGATCGGTTAAGGGGAAGGGGTAGTTTACCTGCAACATTTTTTTATCGGGGTAATTTTTTCTATGGCAAACGATAACAGCCGCAAATTCAAACAGAATCGAATAATGTTTTGCATACAGCCCTGAATTTTAGAGTTCTCAAGTCCTATTGGCGTTGGTGAAGATCGGTCAAGGGAAAGGGGTAGTTTACCTGCAACATTTTATGTTTTAACAAAGGTATTTATTAATATGACCAACGATAACCGCCGCAAATTCAAACAGAATCGACGTTTTTGCATACCTTTTTGAATTAAAGAGAACTCAAGGTCTGTTGATTTTGTTGAAGATCGGTTAAGGGAAAGGGGTAGTTTACCAGCATCATTTTGTTTTAAGAAGGGTAATTTATTTTTGCGAAAGATAACTGCCGCAAATTCAAACAGAATCAAATAATGTTCTGCATACACCCCTGAATTTTAGAGGTCGAAAGATCTGTTGTTTTTGGTGAAGTTCGGTTAAGGGATAGGGGTAGTTTACCTGCATCGTTTTATGTTTTAACAAGGGTAATTGTTTATATACAAATATTTTTTTGCATGTATCCCTGAATTGTAGAGGACTAAAGGTCTATTGATTTTGGTGAAGATCGGTTAAGAGAAAGGGGTAGTTTACCAGCAACGTTTTATGTTTTAACAAGAGTAAAGTACTTAATTTTGATAAATAATGTATCCTAATAAGAAGCTCATAATAATCCACTGTAGAAACATAGATGAAATATCTATAAATGAAGAGGTTAGGTGAACGGGGTGGGGGTAATTTTCTATTAATGAAAATTATAGTTGATTGGGGAGGGGAGAATTTTTTATACGTGTTCTACGTTATCGGCACCAAAGAAGTAGTTCTTTGTTAAAATTCCTTCCCGGGCTGTTTGGCCACAGCCCAATGTTTTCTGCAAAACCAGACGTTTCAGCAGTGCCAATGATTGCCATTATCAGTGAAAATAGAGTGCGATAACGTGTGGTAGTATACGTTAGTGACCACAGTACTATGGTTAAGGCTGAAGAAATAAGTAGTTTCTATTGAAATATTTCATTTCAAAAATGAATTTAAATATACATCTTAGAACATGGAAGTCATGTATGGTTCTCCATACCGATATTTTCTATGGCAAACGATAACAGCCGCAAATTCAAATAGAATCACATAATTTTTTGCATACAGCCCTGATTTGTAGAGTACTCACGACCTATTGTTTTGGTGAAGATCGGTTGAGGGAAAGGGGTAGTTTACCGGCAACTTTTTTTTTATCAAGGGTAATTTTTTTCTATGGCAAACGAAAACAGCCGCGAATTCAAACAGAATCAAATATTGTTTCGCATACAGCCCTGAATTATAGAGTTCTCAAGACCTATTGTTTTTGGTGAAGATCGGTTAAGGGAAAGGGGTAGTTTACCTGCAATATTTTATGTTTTAACAAGGGTAATTTTTTCTATGATGAACGATAACTGCCGCATATTCAAACAGAATCAAATAATTTTTGACATATCTGCCTGAACTGTAGAGGACTCAAGGCCTATTGATTTTGGTGAAGATCGGTTACGGGGAAAGAGTAGTTTACCTGCAACGTTTTATGTTTTAACAAGAGAAAAGTACTCAATTTTGATAAATAAAGTATCCTGATAAGAAGATCATAATAATCCACTGGAGAAACATAGATGAAATCTCTATAAATGAAGAGGCTAGTTGAACAGGGTGGGGGTAATTTTCTATAAATGATAATTACAGTCGGAGGGGGAGGGGATAATTTTTTTATGTGTACTACGTTATTTGCAACAGAGAAACAGTTTGTTGTTAAAATTCCTTCCCTGGTTGTTTGGCCATAGCCCCATGTTTTCTGCAAAACCAGACGTTTCGGCAGTGCCAACGACTGCCATCATCAGTGAAAATAGAGTGCGATAACGTGTGGTAGTATACGTTAGTGACCACAGTACTATGGTTAAGGCTGAAGAAATAAGTAGTTTCTATTGAAATATTACATTTCGAAAATGAATTTAAATATACATCTTAGAACATGGAAGTCATGTACGGTTCTCCATACTGATATTTTACTTCCATGTTCCATAAGGAAATGGAAGTATGGTCATGGCGAAAAAAATCGTGTTCAAGTCAATGGCAGATTCTGATTGTACTACCCTCAGAACATGAAAAAGTAATTTCTCGAAAAGTGTCTGTGTGCAGAATTTTTTCTATGGCAAACGATAACAGCCGCAAATTCAAACAGAATCACGTAATTTTTTGCATACAGTCCTGAATTGTAGAGGACTCGAGGCCTATTGTTTTTGGTGAAGATCAGTTAAGGGAACGGGGTAGTTTACCTGCAACATTTTACGTTTAAACAAGAGTAGATTGCTTAATTTTGATAAATAAATTATCCTGAAAAGAAGGTCACAATAATCCACTGTAGAAAGGTAGATGAAATATCTATAAATGAAAAGGGTTGTTGAAGGGGGAGGGTGTAATTATTTTAATAAATTAAAATGTAGGAGGAAGTAATTACTTTCATTTTCCTTAAGGAAATGGAAGTATGGTGATGGCAAAAAAAATCGTGTTCGAGATTATTGCAGATTCTGATTGTACTACACTTAAAACATGAAAAAAAAGTCGTTTTTCGAAGTGTCTGTCTGTAGATTTTTTTCTATGGCAAACGATAACAGCCGCAAATTCAAACAGAATCACATAATTTTTTGCATACAGCCTTGACTTGTAGAGTACTCATTACCTATTGTTTTTGGTGAAGATTGGTTGAGGGAAAGGGGTAGTTTACCTGCAACTTTTTTTTATCAAGGGTAATTTTTTTCTATGGCAAACAAGAACAGCCGCGAATTCAAACAGAATCAAATAATGTTTCGCATACAGCCCTGAATTATAGAGTTCTCAAGACCTATTGTTTTTGGTGAAGAGCGGTTAAGGGAAAGGGGTAGTTTACCTGCAACGTTTTATGTTTTAACAAGGGTACTTTTTTCTATGACGAACGATAACAGCCGCATATTCAAACAGAATCAAATAATTTTTGACATATCTGCCTGAACTGTAGAGGACTCAAGGCCACTGATTTTGGTGAAGATCGGTTACGGGGAAAGAGTAGTTTACCTCCAACGTTTTATGTTTTAAAAAGAGAAAAGTACTTAATTTTGATAAATAAAGTATCCTGATAAGAAGATCATAATAATCCACTGTAGAAACATAGATGAAATATCTATAAATGAAGAGGCTAGTTGAACGGGGTGGGGGTAATTTTCTATAAATGAAAATTACAGTCGGAGGGGGAGGGGATAATTTTTTGTGTACTACGTTATTGGCAACAGAGAAGTAGTTTGTTGTTAAAATTCCTTCCCGGACTGTTTGGCCATAGCCCCAAGTTTTCTGCAAAACCAGACGTTTCGGCAGTGCCAACGACTGCCATCATCAGTGAAAATAGAGTGCGATAACGTGTGGTAGTATACGTTAGTGACCACAGTACTGTGGTTAAGGCTGAAGCAATAAGTTGAAAGAAGTAGTTTCTATGGAAATATTTCTTTTCGAATATGATTTTAAATATAAATCTTAGAACATGGAAGTCCTGTATGGTTCTCCACACCCATATTTTCGAAAAGTGTCTGTGTGTGTGTCTGTCTGTAGATTTTTTTCTATGGCAAACGATAACAGCCGAAAATTCAAACTGAATCAAATCATTTTTTGCATACAGCCCTGATTTGTAGAGTACTCACGACCTATTGTTTTTGGTGAAGATCGGTTGAGGGAAAGGGGTAGTTTACCTGCAACGGTTTTTTTTAATTCTTCGTATTGTTTAAATTAGCAGCCATCCTTACTATTTCTTTTATGAATTTGCTAACTGCTATAATTTTTATTGTTCGACTAAGCTTTTCGTCATCACTGACATCTTCAGGTCTTAAACAACCAGGTTGTTTAAGACCTGAAGATGTCAGTGATGACGAAAAGGTTTTTTTTTATGTTAAAATTATGTTAAAAGTAGTTCTTTGTTAAAATTCCTTCCCGGGCTGTTTGGCCACAGCCCAATGTTTTCTGCAAAACCAGACGTTTCAGCAGTGCCAATGATTGCCATTATCAGTGAAAATAGAGTGCGATAACGTGTGGTAGTATACGTTAGTGACCACAGTACTATGGTTAAGGCTGAAGAAATAAGTAGTTTCTATTGAAATATTTCATTTCGAAAATGAATTTAAATATACATCTTAGAACATGGAAGTCATGTTCAATAGTCAATATCTCCATACCGATATTTTCTATGGCAAACGATAACAGCCGCAAATTCAAACAGAATCACATAATTTTTTGCATACAGCCCTGATTTGTAGAGTACTCACGACCTATTGTTTTTGGTGAAGATCGGTTGAGGGAAAGGGGTAGTTTACTGGCAACTTTTTTTTTTTATCAAGGGTAATTTTTTTCTATGGCAAACGAAAACAGCCGCGAATTCAAACAGAATCAAATAATGTTTCGCATACAGCCCTGAATTATAGAGTTCTCAAGATCTATTGTTTTTGGTGAAGATCGGTTAAGGGGAAGGGGTAGTTTACCTGCAATATTTTATGTTTTAACAAGGGTAATTTTTTCTATGACGAACGATAACTGCCGCATATTCAAACAGAATCAAATAATTTTTGACATATCTGGCTGAACTGTAGAGGACTCAAGGCCTATTGATTTTGGTGAAGATCGGTTACGGGGAAAGAGTAGTTTACCTGCAACGTTTTATGTTTTAACAAGAGAAAAGTACTTAATTTTGATAAATAAAGTATCCTGATAAGAAGATCATAATAATCCACTGGAGAAACATAGATGAAATCTCTATAAATGAAGAGGCTAGTTGAACAGGGTGGGGGAAATTTTCTATAAATGATAATTACATTCGGAGGGGGAGGGGATAATTTTTTATATGTGTACTACGTTATTTGCAACAGGGAAGCAGTTTGTTGTTAAAATTCCTTCCCTGGCTGTTTGGCCATAGCCCCATGTTTTCTGCAAAACCAGACGTTTCAGCAGTGCCAATGATTGCCATCATCAGTGAAAATAGAGTGCGATAACGTGTGGTAGTATACGTTAGTGACCACAGTGCTATGGTTAAGGCTGAAGATTTTTTTCTATGGCAAACGATAACAGCCGCAAATTCAAACAGAATCACATAATTTTTTGCATACAGCCTTGATTTGTAGAGTACTCATTACCTATTGTTTTTGGTGAAGATTGGTTGAGGGAAAGGGGTAGTTCACCTGCAACGGTTTTTTTTATTCTTCGTATTGTTTAAATTAGCAGCCATCCTTACTATTTCTTTTATGAATTTGCTAACTGCTATAATTTTTATTGTTCGACTAAGCTTTTCGTCATCACTGACATCTTCAGGTCTTAAACAACCAGGTTGTTTAAGACCTGAAGATGTCAGTGATGACGAAAAGGTTTTTTTTTAATCAAGGGTAATTGTTTTCTATGGCAAACGATAACAGCCGCAAATTTACACGGAATCAACTACTCTTTTGCACACAGCCCTGATTTCTCAAGACCTATTGTTTTTGGTGAAGATCGGTTAAGGGAAAGGGGTAGTTTACCTGCAAAGTTTTATGTTTTAACAAGGGTATTTTATTTGGCAAACGATAACAGCCGCAAATTCAAACACAATCAAATGATTATTTGCATACAGCCCAAAATTGTAGAGTTCTCAAGACCTATTGATATTCGTGAAGATCGGTTAAGGGAAAGGGGTAGTTTACCTGCTACGTTTTGTTTTAAAAGGGTATTTTCTATGGCAAACGATAAGAGCTACAAATTCAAACAATTTTTTGCATACAGCCTTGATTTGTAGAGTACTCAAGATCTGTTGTTTTTGGTGAATATTGGTTAACGGGAATGGGTAGTTTACTGGCAACGTGTTTCTTATCAAGGGTAATTTTTTTCTATTGTAAACGATAGCCGCAAATTCAAACAGAATCAAACAATTTTTTGCATACAGCATTGATTTGTAGAGTACACAAGACCTATTGTTTTTGGTGAAGATCGGTTAAGGGAAAGGGGTAGTTTACCGGCAACATTTGTTTTTATCAAGGGTAAGTTTTTCCTATGGCAAACGATAACAGCCACAAAATCAAACAGAATCAACTAGTCTTTTTCATACCTTTTTTAATTATACCGAACTCAAGGTTTGTTGAAGATCAGTTATGGGAAAGGGGTAGTGTACCTGTAACATTTTATATTTTAACAAGGGTATTTAGTATGGCAAATGATAAGATCCGCAAATTCAAACAGAATCAAATCATTTTTTGCATACAGCCCTGAATTGTAGAGTACTCAAGACCTATTATTTTTGGTGAAGATCGGTTAAGGGAAATGGGTAGTTTATCAGCACCGTTTTTTTATCAAGGGTAATATTTTTTCTATGGCAAACGATAACAGCCGCAAATTCAAACAGAATCAAAAAATGTTTTGCATACAGCCCTGAATTGTATAGGACTGAGGTCTGCTGATTTTGGTGAAGATCGGTTTAGAGAAAGGGGTAGTTTACCTGTTTTAACAAGGGTAATTTTTTCTATGACGAATGATAACTGCCGTAAATTCAAAGAAAATCAAATATTTTTTTGCATACCTTCCTAAATTGTAGAGAGCTCAAGGCCTGTTGATTTTGGTGAAGATCGGTAAAGGGAAAGGGGTAGTTTACCTGAAACATGTTATGTTGTAACAAGAGAAATGTTTCCATGACGAACGGTAACTGTCGCAAATTGAAACAGAATCAAATATTTTTTTGCATGCATCCCTGCATTGCAGAGGACTGAAGGTCTATTGATTTTGGTGAAGATCGGTTTAGAGAAACGGGTAGTTTACCTTGGTTTTATGTTTGAACAAGAGTAAAGTACTTAATTTTGATAAATAAAGTATCTTGATAAGAAGCTCATAATAATCCACCATAGAAACGTAGATGAAATATCTATAAATGAAGTGGTTAGGTGAACGGGGTGGGGGTAATTTTCTATAAATGAAAATTATAGTTGATTGGGGAGGGGAGAATTTTTTATGTGTACTACGTTATTTGCAACAGGGAAGCAGTTTGTTGTTAAAATTCCTTCCCGGGCTGTTTGGCCACAGCCCAATGTTTTCTGCAAAACCAGACGTTTCAGCAGTGCCAATGATTGCCATCATCAGTGAAAATAGAGTGCGATAACGTGTGGTAGTATACGTTAGTGACCACAGTGCTATGGTTAAGGCTGAAGATTTTTTTCTATGGCAAACGATAACAGCCGCAAATTCAAACAGAATCATATAATTTTTTGCATACAGCCTTGATTTGTAGAGTACTCATTACCTATTGTTTTTGGTGAAGATTGGTTGAGGGAAAGGGGTAGTTCACCTGCAACTTCTTTTTTTATCAAGGGTAATTTTTTTCTATGGCAAACAAGAACAGCCGCGAATTCAAACAGAATCAAATACTTTTTTGCATACAGCTCTGATTTGTAGAGTACTCAAGATCTGTTGTTTTTGGTGAAGATCGGTTAACGGGAAGGGGTAGTTTACTGGCAACGTTTTTCTTATCAAGGGTAATTTTTACTTCCATATTCCTTAAGGAAATGGAAGTATGGTGATGGCAAAAAAAATCGTGTTCGAGATTATTGCAGATTCTGATTGTACTACACTCAAAACATGAAAAAAAGTCGTTTTTCGAAAAGTGTCTGTGTGTGTGTGTGTGTCTGTATGTAGATTTTTTTTCTATGGCAAACGATAACAGCCGCAAATTCAAACAGAATCAAATAATTTTTTGCATACAGCCCTGATTTGTAGAGTACTCACGACCTGTTTTTTTTGGTGAAGATCGGTTGAGGGAAAGGGGTAGTTTACCTGCAACGGTTTTTTTTATCAAGGGAAATTTTTTTTTTTTGCAAACGATAACAGCCGCAAATTCAAACAGAATCAAATAATGTTTCGCGATTTTGGTGAAGATCGTTTAAGGGGAAGGGGTAGTTTACCTGCAACCTTTTACGTTTTAACAACAGTAAAGTACTTGAAAATGCATTTAAACTTTTTCAAACAATGGTAATTGTTAAAAATAAAATAATTTTGTTGCCAGGGAATAAAATTATAATTTTTTCATTTTAATGTAAATTATGTATGAGTTAATATCTTAATATATATAATTCTTCTGTACGTGTGTATGTCACTGAACTCCTCCATGTATAAAATAATATATCGTTCATGGCAGGTAAGCATATCTCAGTTATGTAATGTTTACGTTTCCATTTTATTATTATGGCTACAGCAATAAAAAGGCAGGTGACACACACACACAATATACGTTATTTGCACGCTTTTTAAATGGAAAGTGCCGAAACCCACACCAACATAACGCGTGCAAGCCGAAAAAATGGACATCAATTTGCTTCCTGTGGATCGCTGGGCAGTGTAACTGCACGTGCTTACAGAGGAACGATTCATAGACAGACTTTTCATCTTTAGGGAATGAACCCTCTGCAAGATGCTGAGGATCCATGAGTGACTTCGGAGCGCTCCTTCTTTTTCGCGTGTTTGTTCTGTGAAACATACACTGTAGATTCGCAGCTTTACTCTAAGCAACGCTCAATAGGAAATGTTGAAAATTTTTGTCCACAGTGTACCCTCATTCACACTAAACCTGCTCTGATGTTTTAATTACGGACATCATAATATTAAAACTTTGGAAACTTGAGCACTACTTAATGGAGATCAATCATTAACTTATACAAGCCATTAATTTTATGCATATTTTTTATATATATGTGTACAACGTTATCGGCAACAAAGAAGTAGTTTTTGTTAAAATTCCTTCCCGGGATATTTGGCCGTAGTCCAATGTTTTCTACAAAACCAGACGTTTCGGCAATGCCATCGACTTCCATCATCAGTGAAAATTGAGTGCGATAACGTGAGGTGGTATACGTTAGTGACCACAGTACTGTGGTTAAGGCTGAAGCAGTAAGTAGAAAGAAGTAGTTTCTATGGTAATATTTCATTTCGAAAATGATTTTAAATATAAATCTTAGAATATGGAAGTCATGTATGGTTCTCCATACCGATATTTTTCTATGGCAACGATAACAGCCGCAAATTCAAACAGAATCAAATAATGTTTTGCATACAGCCCTGAATTGTAGAGTTCTCAAGTCCTATTGGCGTTGGTGAAGATCGGTTAAGGGAAAGGGGTAGTTTACCTGCAACATTTTATGTTTTAACAAAGGTATTTATTAATATGACGAATGATAACTGCCGCAAATTCAAACAGAATCGACTAAGTTTTTGCATACCTTTTTGAATTAAAGAGAACTCAAGGTCTGTTGATTTTGTTGAAGATCGGTTAAGGGAAAGGGGTAGTTTACCAGCATCATTTTGTTTTAAGAAGGGTAATTTTTTTTGCGAAAGATAACTGCCGCAAATTCAAACAGAATCAAATAATGTTTTGCATACAGCCCTGAATTGTAGAGTTCTCAAGTCCTATTGGCGTTGGTGAAGATCGGTTAAGGGAAAGGGGTAGTTTACCTGCAACATTTTATGTTTTAACAAAGGTATTTATTAATATGACGAACGATAACTGCCGCAAATTCAAACAGAATCGACTACGTTTTTGCATACCTTTTTGAATTAAAGAGAACTCAAGGTCTGTTGATTTTGTTGAAGATCGGTTAAGGGAAAGGGGTAGTTTACCAGCATCATTTTGTTTTAAGAAGGGTAATTTTTTTTTGCGAAAGATAACTGCCGCAAATTCAAACAGAATCAAATAATGTTCTGCATACAACCCTGAATTTTAGAGGTCGCAAGATCTGTTGTTTTTGGTGAAGTTCGGTTAAGGGATAGGGGTAGTTTACCTGCAACGTTTTATGTTTTAACAAGGGTAATTGTCTATATGATGAACGATAACTGTCGCACATTCAAGAGGTTAGGTGAACGGGGTGGGGGTAATTTTCTATAAATGAAAATTATAGTTGAAGGAGGAGGGGACAATTTTGTATGTGTACTACATTATCGGCAACAAAGAAGTAGTTCTTTGTTAAAATTCCTTCCCGGGCTATTTAGCTGTAGTCCAATGTCTTCTGCAAAACCAGACTTTTCGGCAGTGCCATCGACTTCCATCTCAGTGAAAATCAAGTGCGAAAACGTGAGGTGGTATACGTTAGTGACAGCAATAAGTAGAAAGAAGTAGTTTCAATGGAAATATTTCATTTCGAATACGATTTTAAATATAAATCTTAGAGACATGGAAGTCCTGTATGGTTCTCCATACCGATATTTTCGAAAAGTGTCTGTGTGTGTGTCTGTCTGTAGATTTTTTTTCTATGGCAAACGATAACAGCCGAAAATTCAAACTGAATCAAATCATTTTTTGCATACAGCCCTGATTTGTAGAGTACTCACGACCTACTGTCTTTGGTGAAGATCGGTTGAGGGAAAGGGGTAGTTTACCAGCAACGTTTTTTTTTAAATCAAGGGTAATTGATTTCTATGGCAAACGATAACATCCGCAAATTTAAACAGAATCAACTACTCTTTTGCATACAGCCCTGAATTGTAGATTTCTCAAGACCTATTGTTTTTGGTGAAAATCGGTTAAGGTAAAGGGGTAGTTTACCTGCAACGTTTTATGTTTTAACAAGGGTATTTTATATGGCAAACGATAAGAGTCGCAAATTCAAACAGAATTAAATAATTTTTTGCATATAGCCCTGATTTGTAGAGTACTCAAGACCTATTGATTTTGGTGAAGATCGGTTAAGGGAAAGGGGTAGTTTACCTGCAACGGTTTTTTTAAAGCAAGTTATTTTTCTATGGCAAACGATAACAGCCGCAAATTCCAACAGAATCAACTACTCTTTTGCATAGATCCCTGAATTATTGAGTTCCCAAGACCTATTGGTTTTGGTGAAGATCGGTTAAGGGGAAGGGGTAGTTTACCTGCAACGTTTTTTTATGGGGGGTAATTTTTTCTATGGCAAACGATAACAGCCGCAAATTCAAACAGAATCAAATAATGTTTTCCATACAGCCCTGAATTGTAGAGTTCTCAAGTCCTATTGGCATTGGTGAAGATCGGTTAAGGGAAAGGGGTAGTTTACCTGCAACATTTTATGTTTTAACAAAGGTTTTTATTAATATGACGAACGATAACTGCCGCAAATTCAAACAGAATCGACTACGTTTTTGCATACCTTTTTGAATTAAAGAGAACTCAAGGTCTGTTGATTTTGTTGAAGATCGGTTAAGGGAAAGGGGTAGTTTACCATCATCATTTTATGTTTTAAGAAGGGTAATTTTTTTTGCGAAAGATAACTGCCGCAAATTCAACCAGAATCAAATAATGTTCTGCATACACCCCTGAATTTTAGAGGTCGCAAGATCTGTTGTTTTTGGTGAAGTTCGGTTAAGGGATAGGGGTAGTTTACCTGCAACGTTTTATGTTTTAACAAGGGTAATTGTTTATATGATGAACGATAACTGTCGCACATTCAAACAGAATCAAATATTTTTTTGCATGCATCCCTGAAATGTAGAGGACTGAAGGTCTATTGATTTTGGTGAAGATCGGTTAAGAGAAAGGGGTAGTTTACCAGCAACGTTTTATGTTTTAACAAGAGTAAAGTACTTAATTTTGATAAATAATGTATCCTAATAAGAAGCTCATAATAATCCACTGTAGAAACGTAGATGAAATATCTATAAATGAAGAGGTTAGGTGAACGGGGTGGGGGTAATTTTCTATTAATGAAAATTATAGTTGATTGGGGAGGGGAGAATTTTTTATATGTGTACTACGTTATCGGCACCAAAGAAGTAGTTCTTTGTTAAAATTCCTTCCCGGGCTGTTTGGCCATAGGCCAATGTTTTCTGCAAAACCAGACGTTTCGGCAGTGCCAACGACTGCCATCATCAGTGAAAATAGAGTGCGATAACGTATGGTAGTATACATTAGTGACCACAGTACTGTGGTTAAGGCTGAAGAAATAAGTAGTCTCTATTGAAATATTTCATTTCGAAAATGAATTTAAATATACATCTTGGAACATGGAAGTCATGTATGGTTCTCCATACCGATATTTTCCATGGCAAACGATAACAGCCGCAAATTCAAACAGAATCACATAATTTTTTGCATACAGCCCTGATTTGTAGAGTACTCATTACCTATTGTTTTTGGTGAAGATTGGTTGAGGGAAAGGGGTAGTTTACCTGCAACTTTTTTTTTTATCAAGGGTAATTTTTTTCTATGGCAAACAAGAACAGCCGCGAATTCAAACAGAATCAAATAATGTTTCGCATACAGCCCTGAATTATAGAGTTCTGAAGACCTATTGTTTTTGGTGAAGAGCCGTTAAGGGAAAGGGGTAGTTTACCTGCAACGTTTTATGTTTTAACAAGGGTAATTTTTTCTATGACGAATGATAACTGCCGCATATTCAAACAGAATCAAATAATTTTTGAGATATCTGCCTGAACTGTAGAGGACTCAAGGCCTATTGATTTTGGTGAAGATCGGTTACGGGGAAAGAGTAGTTTACCTCCAAAGTTTTATGTTTTAACAAGAGAAAAGTACTTAATTTTGATAAATAAAGTATCCTGATAGGAAGATCATAATAATCCACTGTAGAAACATAGATGAAATATCTATAAATGAAGAGGCTAGTTGAACGGGGTGGGGGTAATTTTCTATAAATGACAATTATAGTCGGAGGGGGAGGGGATAATTTTTTATGTGTACTACGTTATTGGCAACAGAGAAGTAGTTTGTTGTTAAAATTCCTTCCCGGGCTGTTTGGCCATAGCCCCATGTTTTCTGCAAAACCAGACGTTTCGGCAGTGCCAACGACTGCCATCATCAGTGAAAATAGAGTGCGATAACGTGTGGTAGTATACGTTAGTGACCACAGTACTGTGGTTAAGGCTGAAGCAATAAGTAGAAAGAAGTAGTTTCTATGGAAATATTTCTTTTCGAAAATGAATTTAAATATACATCTTGGAACATGGAAGTCCTGTATGGTTCTCCATACCGATATTTTCGAAAAGTGTCTGTGTGTGTGTCTGTCTGTAGATTTTTTTCTATGGCAAACGATAACAGCCGAAAATTCAAACTGAATCAAATCATTTTTTGCATACAGCCCTGATTTGTAGAGTACTCACGACCTATTGTTTTTGGTGAAGATCGGTTGAGGGAAAGGGGTAGTTTACCTACAACGGTTTTTTTAATTCTTCGTATTGTTTAAATTAGCAGCCTTCCTTACTATTTCTTTTATGAATTTGCTAACTGCTATAATTTTTATTGTTCGACTAAGCTTTTGTTTAACCTGGTTGTTTAAGACCTGAAGACGTCAGTGATGACGAAAAGGTTTTTTTTTAATCAAGGGTAATTGTTTTCTATGGCAAACGATAACAGCCGCAAATTTACACGGAATCAACTACTCTTTTGCATACAGCCCTGATTTGTAGATTTCTCAAGACCTATTGTTTTTGGTGAAGATCGGTTAAGGGAAAGGGGTAGTTTACCTGCAACGTTTTATGTTTTAAAAGGGTAATTTCTATGGCAAACGATAAGAGTCGCAAATTCAAACAGAATCAAATAATTTTTTGCATGTAGCCCTGATTTGTAGAGCACTCAAGACCTATTGATTTTGGTGAAGATCGGTTAAGGGAAAGGGGTAGTTTACCTGCAACGGTTTTTTTTAAACAAGTCTAATTTTTACTTCTTTTCTATGGCAAGCGATAACAGCCGCAAATTCAAACAGAATCGACTACGTTTTTGCATACCTTTTTGAATTAAAGAGAACTCAAGGTCTGTTGATTTTGTTGAAGATCGGTTAAGGGAAAGGGGTAGTTTACCAGCATCAATTTTATGTTTTAAGAAGGGTAATTTTTTTTGCGAAAGATAACTGCCGCAAATTCAAACAGAATCAAATAATGTTCTGCATACACCCCTGAATTTTAGAGGTCGCAAGATCTGTTGTTTTTGGTTAAGGTTCGGTTAAGGGATAGGGGTAGTTTACCTGCAACGTTTTATGTTTTAACAAGGGTAATTGTCTATATGATGAACGATAACTGTCGCACATTCAAGAGGTTAGGTGAACGGGGTGGGGGTAATTTTCTATAAATGAAAATTATAGTTGAAGAGGGAGGGGACAATTTTGTATGTGTACTACATTATCGGCAACAAAGAAGTAGTTCTTTGTTAAAATTCCTTCCCGGGCTATTTAGCCGTAGTCCAATGTCTTCTGCAAAACCAGACTTTTCGGCAGTGCCATCGACTTCCATCTCAGTGAAAATCGAGTGCGAAAACGTGAGGTGGTATACGTTAGTGACCACAATACTGTGGTTTAAGGCTGAAGCAATAAGTAGAAAGAAGTAGTTTCAATGGAAATATTTCATTTCGAATATGATTTTAAATATAAATCTTAGAGACATGGAAGTCCTGTATGGTTCTCCATACCGATATTTTCGAAAAGTGTCTGTGTGTGTGTCTGTCTGTAATTTTTACTTCCATATTCCTTAAGGAATGGAAGTATGGTGATGGCAAAAAAAATCGTGTTCGAGATTATTGCAGATTCTGATTCTACTACACTCAAAACATGAAAAAAAGTCGTTTTCCGAAAAGTGTCTGTGTGTGTGTCTGTAGATTTTTTTTCTATGGCAAACGATAACTGCCGCAAATTCAAACAGAATCAAATAATTTTTTGCATACAGCCCGGTTTTGCAGAGTTCTCACGACCTATTGTTTTTGGTGAAGATCGGTTGAGGGAAAGGGGTAGTTTACCTGCAACGGTTTTTTTTTAGCAAGGGTAATTTTGTTTGTTTGGCAAACGATAACAGCCGCAAATTCAAACAGAATCAAATAATGTTTCGCATACAGCCCTGAATTCTAGAGTTCTCAAGACCTATTGTTTTTGGTGAAGATCGGTTAAGGGAAAGGGGTAGTTTACCTGTAACGTTTTATGTTTTAACAAGGGTATTTCCTATGGCAAACGATAACAGCCGCAAATTCAAACAGAATGAAAAGATTATATGCATACAGCCCTGAATTGTAGAGTTCTCAAGACCTTTTGTTTTTGGTGAAGATCGGTTAAGGGAAAGGGGTAGTTTACCTACAACGTTTTTTTAACAAGGGTATTTTCTATGGCAAACGATAACAGCCGCAAATTCAAACAGAATCAAATAATTTTCTGCATACAGCCCTGATTTGTAGAGTACTCAAGACCTATTGTTTTTGGTGAAGATCGGTTGAGGGTAAGGGGTAGTTTACCAGCAACGTTTTTTATCATGCGTATTTTCTATGGCAAACGACAACTGCCGCAAATTCAAACAGAATCAAATAATTTTTTGCATACAGCCCTGATTTGTAGAGTACTCGCGACCTATTGTTTTTGGTGAAGATCGGTTGAGGGGAAGGGGTAGTTTACCTGCAACGGTTTTTTTTATCAAGGGAAATTTTTTTTTGTTGGCAAACGATAACAGCCGCAAATTCAAACAGAATCAAATAATGTTTCGCATACAGCCCTGAATTGTAGATTTCTCAAGACCTATTGTTTTTGGTGAAGATCGGTTGAGGGAAAGGGGTAGTTTACCTGCAACGTTTTTTAACAAGGGTATTTTCTATGGCAAACGATAACAGCCGCAAATTCAAACAGAATCAAATAATGTTTTGCATACAGTCCTGATTTGTAGAGTACTCAAGACCTGTTGTTTTTGGTGAAGATCGGTTAAGGGGAAGGGGTAGTTTACCTGCAACGTTTTTTTATCAAGCGTATTTTCTATGGCAAACGATAACAGCCGCAAATTCAAACAGAATCAAATAATTTTTTGCATACGTCCCTGAATTGTAGAGGTCTCAATGACTTTCGATGTTGGTGAAGATCGGTTAAGGGGAAGGGGTAGTTTACCTGCAACCTTATACGTTTTAACAAGAGTAAAGTACTTGAAAATTTATTTAAACTTTTTGAAACAATGGTAATTGTTAAAAATAAAATAATTTTGTTGCCAGGCAATAAAATTATAATTTTTTCATTTTAATGTAATATAATATTTTTCATTTAATACAGCAATAAAAAGGCAGGTAAGACACAGCCTGGCTGTTTGGCTGAAAATGATTTTAAATATAAATCTTAGAATATGGAAGTCATGTATGGTTCTCCATACCGATATTTTTCTATGGCAAACGATAACAGCCGAAAATTCAAACTGAATCAAATCATTTTTTGCATACAGCCCTGATTTGTAGAGTACTCACGACCTACTGTCTTTGGTGAAGATCGGTTGAGGGAAAGGGGTAGTTTACCAGCAACGTTTTTTTTTAAATCAAGGGTAATTGATTTCTATGGCAAACGATAACAGCCGCAAATTTAAACAGAATCAACTACTCTTTTGCATACAGCCCTGAATTGTAGATTTCTCAAGACCTATTGTTTTTGGTGAAAATCGCTTAAAGGAAAGGGGTAGTTTACCGGCAACGTTTTATGTTTTAACAAGGGTATTTTATATGGCAAACGATAAGAGTCGCAAATTCAAACAGAATTAAATAATTTTTTGCATGTAGCCCTGATTTGTAGAGTACTCAAGACCTATTGATTTTGGTGAAGATCGGTTAAGGGAAAGGGGTAGTTTACCTGCAACGGTTTTTTTTATGCAAGTTATTTTTCTATGGCAAACGATAACAGCCGCAAATTCCAACAGAATCAAATAATCTTTTGCATACATCCCTGAATTATTAAGTTCTCAAGACCTATTGGTTTTGGTGAAGATCGGTTAAGGGGAAGGGGTAGTTTACCTGCAACGTTTTTTTATCGGGGGTAATTTTTACTTCCATATTCCTTAAGGAATGGAAGTATGGTGATGGCAAAAAAAATCGTGTTCGAGATTATTGCAGATTCTGATTCTACTACACTCAAAACATGAAAAAAAGTCGTTTTCCGAAAAGTGTCTGTGTGTCTGTCCGTGTGTAGATTTTTTTTCTATGGCAAACGATAACTGCCGCAAATTCAAACAGAATCAAATAATTTTTTGCATGCAGCCCTGATTTGCAGAGTACTCGCGACCTATTGTTTTTGGTGAAGATCGGTTGAGGGAAAGGGGTAGTTTACCTGCAACAGTTTTTTTTTAGCAAGGGTAATTTTGTTTGTTCGGCAAACGATAACAGCCGCAAATTCAAACAGAATCAAACAATGTTTCGCATACAGCCCTGAGTTGTAGAGTTCTCAAGATCTGTTGATTTTGGTGAAGATCGGTTAAGGGAAAGGGGTAGTTTACCTGTAACGTTTTATGTTTTAACAAGGGTATTTCCTATGGCAAACGATAACAGCCGCAAATTCAAACAGAATCAAAAGATTATTTGCATACAGCCCTAAATTGTAGAGTTCTCAAGACCTATTGTTTTTGGTGAAGTTCGGTTGAGGGAAAGGGGTAGTTTACCTGCAACGTTTTTTTAACAAGGGTATTTTCTATGGCAAACGATAACAGCCGCAAATTCAAACAGAATCAAATAATGTTTTGCATACAGCCCTGATTTGTAGAGTACTCAAGACCTATTGTTTTTGGTGAAGATCGGTTAAGGGGAAGGGGTAGTTTACCTGCAACGTTTTTTTATCAAGCGTATTTTCTATGGCAAATGATAACAGCCGCAAATTCAAACAGAATCAAATAATTTTTTGCATACGTCCCTGATTTGTAGAGGTCTCAACGACTTTCGATTTTGGTGAAGATCGGTTAAGGGGAAGGGGTAGTTTACCTGCAACCTTTTACGTTTTAACAAGAGTAAAGTACTTGAAAATTTATTTAAACTTTTTTACTTCCATATTCCTTAAGGAATGGAAGTATGGTGATGGCAAAAAAAATCGTGTTCGAGATTATTGCAGATTCTGATTGTACTACACTCAAAACATGAAAAAAAGTCGTTTTCCGAAAAGTGTCTGTGTGTGTGTCTGTCTGTCTGTGTGTCTGTCTGTCTGTAGATTTTTTTTCTATGGCAAACGATAACTGCCGCAAATTCAAACAGAATCAAACAATTTTTTGCATGCAGCCCTGATTTGCAGAGTACTCGCGATCTATTGTTTTTGGTGAAGATCGGTTGAGGGAAAGGGGTAGTTTACCTGCAACGGTTTTTTTTTAGCAAGGGTAATTTTGTTTGTTTGGCAAACGATAACAGCCGCAAATTCAAACAGAATCAAATAATGTTTCGCATACAGCCCTGAATTGTAGAGTTCTCAAGATCTGTTGATTTTGGTGAAGATCGGTTAAGGGAAAGGGGTAGTTTACCTGTAACGTTTTATGTTTTAACAAGGGTATTTCCTATGGCAAACGATAACAGCCGCAAATTCAAACAGAATCAAAAGATTATTTGCATACAGCCCTAAATTGTAGAGTTCTCAAGACCTATCGTTTTTGGTGAAGATCGGTTGAGGGAAAGGGGTAGTTTACCTGCAACGTTTTTTTAACAAGGGTATTTTCTATGGCAAACGATAACAGCCGCAAATTCAAACAGAATCAAATAATGTTTTGCATACAGCCCTGATTTGTAGAGTACTCAAGACCTATTGTTTTTGGTGAAG
The DNA here is from genome assembly GCA_034769895.1 of Magicicada septendecula. NCBI lineage: Eukaryota > Metazoa > Arthropoda > Insecta > Hemiptera > Cicadidae > Magicicada > Magicicada septendecula. Next base: position 285,745,726 of record CM068371.1, read on the forward strand.
ATCGGTTAAGGGGAAGGGGTAGTTTACCTGCAACCTTTTACGTTTTAACAAGAGTAAAGTACTTGAAAATTTATTTAAACTTTTTGAAACAATGGTAATTGTTAAAAATAAAATAATTTTGTTGCCAGGCAATAAAATTATAATTTTTTCATTTTAATGTAATATAATATTTTTCATTTAATACAGCAATAAAAAGGCAGGTAAGACACAGCCTGGCTGTTTGGGTGAAAATGATTATAAATCTTAGAATATGGAAGTCATGTATGGTTCTCCATACCGATATTTCTATGGCAAACGATAACAGCCGCAAATTCAAACAGAATCAAATAATGTTTTGCATACAGCCCTGAATTGTAGAGTTCTCAAGTCCTATTGGCATTGGTGAAGATCGGTTAAGGGAAAGGGGTAGTTTACCTGCAACATTTTATGTTTTAACAAAGGTTTTTATTAATATGACGAACGATAACTGCCGCAAATTCAAACAGAATCGACTACGTTTTTGCATACCTTTTTGAATTAAAGAGAACGAAAGGTCTGTTGATTTTGTTGAAGATCGGTTAAGGGAAAGGGGTAGTTTACCATCATCATTTTATGTTTTAAGAAAAGTAATTTTTTTTTGCGAAAGATAACTGCCGCAAATTCAAACAGAATCAAATAATGTTCTGCATACACCCCTGAATTTTAGTGGTCGCAAGATCTGTTGTTTTTGGTGAAGTTCGGTTAAGGGATAGGGGTAGTTTACCTGCAACGTTTTACGTTTTACAAGGGTAATTGTTTATATGATGAACGATAACTGTCGCACATTCAAACAGAATCAAATATTTTTTTGCATGCATCCCTGAATTGTAGAGGACTGAAGGTCTATTGATTTTGGTGAAGATCGGTTAAGAGAAAGGGGTAGTTTACCAGCAACGTTTTATGTTTTAACAAGAGTAAAGTACTTAATTTTGATAAATAATGTATCCTAATAAGAAGCTCATAATAATCCACTGTAGAAACGTAGATGAAATATCTATAAATGAAGAGGTTAGGTGAACGGGGTGGGGGTAATTTTCTATTAATGAAAATTATAGTTGATTGGGGAGGGGAGAATTTTTTATATGTGTACTACGTTATCGGCACCAAAGAAGTAGTTCTTTGTTAAAATTCCTTCCCGGGCTGTTTGGCCATAGGCAATGTTTTCTGCAAAACCAGACGTTTCGGCAGTGCCAACGACTGCCATCATCAGTGAAAATAGAGTGCGATAACGTATGGTAGTATACATTAGTGACCACAGTACTGTGGTTAAGGCTGAAGAAATAAGTAGTCTCTATTGAAATATTTCATTTCGAAAATGAATTTAAATATACATCTTGGAACATGGAAGTCATGTATGGTTCTCCATACCGATATTTTCTATGGCAAACGATAACAGCCGCAAATTCAAACAGATTCACATAATTTTTTGCATACAGCCCTGATTTGTAGAGTACTCATTACCTATTGCTTTTGGTGAAGATTGGTTGAGGGAAAGGGGTAGTTTACATGCAACTTTTTTTTTTATCAAGGGTAATTTTTTTCTATGGCAAACAAGAACAGCCGCGAATTCAAACAGAATCAAATAATGTTTCGCATACAGCCCTGAATTATAGAGTTCTGAAGACCTATTGTTTTTGGTGAAGAGCCGTTAAGGGAAAGGGGTAGTTTACCTGCAACGTTTTATGTTTTAACAAGGGTAATTTTTTCTATGACGAATGATAACTGCCGCATATTCAAACAGAATCAAATAATTTTTGAGATATCTGCCTGAACTGTAGAGGACTCAAGGCCTATTGATTTTGGTGAAGATCGGTTACGGGGAAAGAGTAGTTTACCTCCAAAGTTTTATGTTTTAACAAGAGAAAAGTACTTAATTTTGATAAATAAAGTATCCTGATAGGAAGATCATAATAATCCACTGTAGAAACATAGATGAAATATCTATAAATGAAGAGGCTAGTTGAACGGGGTGGGGGTAATTTTCTATAAATGACAATTACAGTCGGAGGGGGAGGGGATAATTTTTTATGTGTACTACGTTATTGGCAACAGAGAAGTAGTTTGTTGTTAAAATTCCTTCCCGGGCTGTTTGGCCATAGCCCCATGTTTTCTGCAAAACCAGACGTTTCGGCAGTGCCAACGACTGCCATCATCAGTGAAAATAGAGTGCGATAACGTGTGGTAGTATACGTTAGTGACCACAGTACTGTGGTTAAGGCTGAAGAAAGAAGTAGTTTCTATGGAAATATTTCATTTCGAAAATGAATTTAAATATACATCTTAGAACATGGAAGTCATGTATTGTTCTCCATACCGATATTTTACTTCCATGTTCCATAAGGAAATGGAAGTAGCGCGAAAAAAATCGAATTCAAGACAACGGCAGATTCTGATTGTACTACCCTCAAAACATGAAAAAGGAATTTCTCGAAAAGTGTCTGTGTGTAGAATTTTTTCTATGGCAAACGATAACAGCCGCAAATTCAAACAGAATCACGTAATTTTTTGCATACAGTCCTGAATTGTAGAGGACTCGAGGCCTATTGTTTTTGGTGAAGATCAGTTAAGGGAACGGGGTAGTTTACCTGCAACATTTTACGTTTAAACAAGAGTAAATTGCTTAATTTTGATAAATAAATTATCCTGAAAAGAAGGTCACAATAATCCACTGTAGTAAGGTAGATGAAATATCTATAAATGAAAAGGGTAGTTGAAGGGGGAGGGGGTAATTGTTTTAATAAATTAAAATGGTGGAGGAAGTAATTACTTTCATTTTCCTTAAGGAAATGGAAGTATGGTGATGGCAAAAAAAAAATCGTGTTCGAGATTATTGCAGATTCTGATTGTACTACACTCAAAACATGAAAAAATATCGGTATGGACCATACATGACTTCCATGTTTTAAGATTTATATTTAAAATCATATTCGAAATGAAATATTTCCATAGAAACTACTTCTTTCTACTTATTGCTTCAGCCTTAACCACAGTACTGTGGTCACTAACGTATACCACCTCACGTTACCGCACTCAATTTTCACTGTTGATGGAAGTCGATGGCATTGCCGAAACGTCTGGTTTTGTAGAAAACATTGGACTACGGCCAAACATCCCGGGAAGGAATTTTAACAAAAACTATTTCTTTGTTGCTGATAACGTAGTACACATATATATAAAAAATATGCATAAAATTAATGGCTTGTATAAGTTAATGATTGATCTCCATTAAGTAGTGCTCAAGTTTCCAAAGTTTTAATATTATGATTTCCGCTATTAAAACATCAGAGCAGGTTTAGTGTGTATGAGGATACACCGTGGACAAAAATTTTCAACATTTCCTATTGAGCGTTGCTTAGAGTAAAGCTGCGGATCTACAGTGTACCTTTCACAGAACAAACACAAGGAAAAGAAGGAGCGCTCCGAAGTCACTCATGGACCCTCAGCATCTTGCAGAGGGTTCATTCCCTAAAGACGAAAAGTCTGTCTATGAATCGTTCCTCTGTAAACACGTGCAGTTACACTGCCCAGCGATCCACAGGAAGCAAATCGCTATCCACACTGGACACTTTTTCGGGTTGCACGCGTTATGTTGGTGTGGGTTTCGGCACTTTCCATTTAAAAAGCGTGCAAATGTAAGAAAATAAACATGAGTGAGGCCAGAAATAACGCGAACTTTGTGTGTGTGTGTGTGTGTGTTCCCTGCCTTTTTATTGCAGTAATCATAATAATAAAATGGAAACGTAAACATTACATAATTGAGATATGCTTGCCTGCCACGAACGATATATTTTCTCTCATACATGATTTACATTAAAATGAAAAAATTCTAATTTTATTGCCTGGCAAAAAAATTATTTTATTAACAATTACCATTGTACGAAAAAGTTTAAATGAATTTTCAAGTACTTTACTGTTGTTAAAACGTAAAAGGTTGCAGGTAAACTACCCCTTTCCCTTAACCGATCTTCACCAAAAACAACAGGTCTTGAGTACTCTACAAATCAGGGCTGTATGGAAAGAATTATTTGATTCTGTTTGAATTTGCGTTTGTTATCGTTTGCCATAGACAATACCCTTGTTAAAACATAAAACGTTGCAGGTAAACTACCCCTTTCCTATAACCGATCTTCAACAAAAACAAAACATCTTGAGAACTCTACAATTCAGGCCTATATGCAAATAATCATTTGATTCTGTTTGAATTTGCGGCTGTTATCGTGTGCCACAGAAAATACCCTGGTTAAAACAAAAAACGTTGCAGGTAAACTACCCCTTTCCCTTAATCGATCTTCACCAAAAACAATAGGTCTTGAGTACTCTACAAATCAGGGCTGCATGCAGAAAATTATTTGATTTTGTTTGAATTTGCGGCTGTTATCGTTTGCCATAGAAAAAAAAATCTAGACACACACACACTTTTCGAAAAAATGACTTTTTTTTATGTTTTGAGTGTAGTACAAGCAGAATCTGCAATAATCTCGAACACGATTTTTTTGCCATCACCATACTTCCATTTCCTTAAGGAACATGGAAGTAAAAGTCATTTTTTGAAGTGTCTGTGTATGTGTCTGTAGATTTTTTCTATGGGAAACGATAACAGCCGCAAATTCAAACAGAATCAAATAAATTTTTGCATTCAGCCCTGATTTGTAGAGTACTCACTACCTATTGTTTTTGGTGAAGATCGGTTAAGGGAAAGGGGTAGTTTACCTGCAACGTTTTGTTTTAACAAGGGTAATTTTTTCTATGACGAACGATAACTGCCGCATATTCAAATAGAATCGAATAATTTTTTGCATACATCCCTGAATTGTAGAGATCTCAAGGCCTTTTGATTTTGGAGAAGATCGGTTAAGGGGAAGAGGTAATTTACCTGCAACCTTTTACGTTTTAACAACAGTAAAGTACTTGAAAATTCATTTAAACTTTTTCGTACAATGGTAATTATTAATAAAATAATTTTGTTGCCAGGCAATAAAATTATAATTTTTTCATTTTAATGTAAATCATGTATGAGAGAAAATATATCGTTCGTGGCAGGCAAGCATATCTCAATTATGTAATGTTTACGTTTCCATTTTATTATTATGATTACTGCAATAAAAAGGCAGGGAAAACACACACACACACACACACACACACACACACACAAAGTTCGCGTTATTTCTGGCCTCACTCTAGTTTATTTTTTTACATTTGCACGCTTTTTAAATGGAAAGTGCAGAAACCCACACCAACATAACGCGTGCAAGCCGAAAAAATGTCCAGCGTGGATAGCGATTTGCTTCCTGTGGATCGCTGGGCAGTGTAACTGCACGTGTTTACAGAGGAACGGTTCATAGACAGACTTTTCGTCTTCAGGAAATGAACCCTCTGCAAGATGCTGAGGGTCCATGAGTGACTTCGGAGCGCTCCTTCTTTTCCGCGTGTTTGTTCTGTGAAACGTACACTGTAGATTCACAGCTTTACTCTGAGCAACGCTCAATAGGGAATGTTGAAAATTGTCCATGGTCTACCCTCATACACACTAAACCTGCTCTGATGTTTTAATTACGGACATCATAATATTAAAACTTTGGAAACTTGAGCACTACTTAATGGAGATCAAACATTAACTTATACAAGCCATTAATTGTATGCATATTATATATATATATATATATATATTTGTACAATTTTATCGGCAACAAAGAAGTAGTTTTTTTTTAAAATTCCTTCCCGGACTGTTTGGCTGTAGTCCAATGTTTTCTACAAAACCAGACGTTTCGGCAATGCCATCGACTTCCATCATCAGTGAAAATCGAGTGTGATAACGTGAGGTGGTATACGTTAGTGACCACAGTACTGTGGTTAAGGCTGAAGCAGTAAGTAGAAAGAAGTAGTTTCTATGGTAATATTTCATTTCGAAAATGATTTTAAATATAAATCTTAGAACATGGAAGTCATGTATGGTTCTCCATACCGATATTTTATAAGTGTAATACGTTAAAGACAATAAAGAAGTAGTTTCTATGGAAACATTTCATTTCACTTTAACAAAATTCTATTTTTCATTTTAATTTAAATCACGTATGAGTGAAAATATATCATTCCTGGCAGGCAAGCATATCTCAATTATGTAATGTTTACGTTTCCATTTTATTATTATGATTACCGCAATAAAAAGGCAGGCAAGACACACACACACACAAAGTTCGCGTTATTTCTGGGCTCACTCATGTTTATTTTCTTACATTTGCATGCTTTTCAAATGGAAAGTGCCGAAGCCCACACCAACAAAACGTGTGCAAGCCGAAAAAGAGTCCAGCGTGGATAGCGATTTGCTTCCTGTGGATCGCTGGGCAGTGTAACTGCACGCGTTTACAGAGGAATGATTCATAGGCAGAATTTTCGTCTTTAGGGAATGAACCCTCTGCAAGATGCTGAGGGTCCATTAGTGACTTCGGAGCGCTCCTTCTTTTCCGCGTGTTTGTTCTGTGAAACGTACACTGTAGATTCGCAGCTTTACTCTGAGCAACGCTCAATACGGAATGTTGAAAATTTTTGTCCACGGTGTACCCTCATACACACTAAATCTGCTCTGATGTTTTAATTACGGACATCATAATATTAAAACTTTGGAATCTTGAGCATACTTAATGGAGATCAAACATTAACTTATACAAGCCATTAATTCAATTTGTATTTGAAAATTTTAAATATAAATCTTAAAACATGGAAGTCATGTATGGTTCTCCATACCGATTATGTTTTTTGCACAATCACAAGCATCCTGTTTTTACATTATTATTATTATTATAACTTGGGCATTTCTCATATGTTAATGCTTAACTGCACGCTTACCACTTCATATATTTTACTATTCTTATAGATACCAGAAAGCAGATTGATTTTTCACCCACTTTCACAAATACTTCAATTCACAACAAACAAAATGTGCACTTCCCAGTAGGAAATTGAACTCTCCCGTAAGCTACTGTTCTTTCCAAATTTTTTTTTGGAAACCTCGTTTACTCGGTGTATATTACAATTACAGACTCTTCTTAAATATTTCTTTTTATTTTATATTTTGAAGATATTTTTTATAACTATAAAGATGACAAGTGACATATTTGGATGAGAATTTGTAATACAATTCACAGACACATTTTAGATTGTTCTAATGACGTGGGAATTATCAAGTTTACAGAAGACTAAGAGGACTCCACTTGTTTAATATAGAACATACAAGTTTAATAACAAACTTCCGATATACATTCACAAACACAAAACTGATCCTGTGAGTATATGTTTAAAAAGTAATCAGCACCAGCACAGTTATTATTTACAGTAAAACAAAGAGGAGCTAGGATTCTTATATAAAAGGGGCACAGATAAATTTTAGTATATGGGATGAACATAGATTTTAATAACTTTATAAAAACATCCTACAACTTTGAATATAACATAATAAATAATTTACACTATCCTATAAAACCTATATGTGCAAAATCATGGTAAAGAATATATGCTCCAATCACTAACTGCCAAACATGGCTGACACAGGAAAACCCCATACATACAAGTCATTATATTTAATATTTAATGATAAAAAATTATTATATTATGTATACAGTACAAATTTACTAACTCTGTAATAAAATACAGTCACTTTTTGATATAGTAACAGGTTTTTTGTCACAGAATAATGTAAAGGGATGTGTGTTTTTAAAAGATAAAATTACTCAAGTAAAACACTATCTAGTTGTCTACACAACTTAATAATTATGTTAGTGAAGTGGTGAATTTAAAAATCTGGTGTATAAGGATGTATGGGAAGATTTTTGGTAAGAGGATAGATAGATAAACCTACCTGTAATAAAAAATTAAATATATAATACTTAATCATTACCTTACTTACTTCATCTTTATTGATGTAACTGGGATGACACCTTAATGACTGTTAAATAACCTTTCATTTGACATGAAGTACAAGTGAAGCTATACCTCAAACAGCTAACTGTTTTCACACATTTCTCTCAACCACAAACCAAGCATGATTTTAAAACTTTCGTCAAAATATAAGAATCATTAATCTGAATATATTTTATAAAAACAGCATGTCATATAATTTTTAAGAAGGCTTATTTTTGTCCTTGAACTCTGATGTATAAAAATTCACTGGCACTGATTTTAACTTGTGTTTATTTTAAAAATGCACCAAAACTCATAACTTGTTTTAAAAATTTATTCTGAATTAAATGCAAATAAATTTATGCTGTCACTAAATAATTTATAAATAACATGACAGTCTTTTAAATAGCTTAAAGACTAATGTAACATTTTTTTTTATTTTAAATTTGACTATGTTTCTAAGCTTTATTATATACAAAAGTGCTACATATATGAGTTTCAACTAAACATTCGCATTTATTTATTGAAACCACTAATTCTCTGAAGACAGTTCTTTTTAATACACAAGACATTACATGAGTACTGCTTTACAACTTGTACATATGTCCATAGCATTTAGGTATCATTAGATTTAAGCTAACAGACTTCATAACAGCTATTTACAAGGGTTGTTTTCTTTGCAAGAACAAAGTCCACCATGCTCTTATCAATGAGCTGCCATAATTCATTATCATAAATAATCTTTTAAACTCATAAAAATACTTTTTAAACATTAATCTGTATTAAATACTGGTCAAAAGATACACATGGTCTGCCATTAACCACTTGGCAATATTTTTTAACCATACACCTCTATAACACTTTGGAAAACATAAACAAATATTCATTTAACTATACACACGAAGAAGGAGAATGAAAAGAATACAATACAAATTGATCAAAAATACTTACAAAAAACATGAATTTTTATACCTTGTAATGGTATATGTAATGGTATAGAACACAACTTGAAAAATTCAGTTCCAATAAAAAAGTAATATAATACAATAAACAAACTGGCTGGGAGTGATGTATCACAGTTAAAATTATATACGAAGAATACAGAAACAACCACTAAACTCCGACCACACATTACAAAAACCTTTAAATACCTGATAGCACTCTGCTTGGCCATGTATGAAATTTTAGTTTATCTTACTCTAATATTTTAATACACATGCACATTTTGTGTATGTATTCATGTTTGTTTAAACACACACACACACACACACACACACACACACACACACACACACACACACACACACACACACACACACACACACACACACACACACACACACACACACACACACACACACACACACACAGTTCATGTGTAATATTACAATCACAACCAAGCCAACCTCTGGCTACAAAAATGAACAAAATTAACACAAGTTTGATCAAAACCTTGAAAATATTCATTTTTTATAATTTTACATTTACAAAAATGGCTAGCAGTAATAAACATACTCAAATTATGAATACTAATTTCTTTGTCATAATATTTGGTTTAGTTGTAATAAATCTAACAGGTTATTAAAAAAAAAAACAAATTTGATAACTATTAACAATACACAACTGCTAATATTCAAAAAAATACTTATTAGAAACAATGTAATTGTAATTTTTAAAGAATAGCTAATACTGTTATTTACATATCTGTTTTTAACCCTTTGGAAACCAGCATTATTTTCTTTGATTCATGTGAAAAACCAGTTTTTGCCATTTTTGTAATGGCTGTAAATTGTTTTCACCTTTTGCAAGTATGATGCATGTTAGGTGTCAATAGTGGATTTTGTCACAATTTAGTTGTACAAAATGTAGTATATAGTTTATATTAATTTTAAAACAAAAGTTTTAATAAATTATTTAACTGATAACACACTGTTTGGGGGAAAAACGAGTTTAACTAATCCCTTCAATTGCAAAAAAAATCTTTGGGTCTCTAAAATACTATATGAAATGCACTCACATATTGTACTAAATATACGAAAAAAATAAACGCTATATTTGTAACATAAGGAAAGATAATAACATGTATTTATATTCCACACCCTACACCAACATAACCTAAGTTTTGAGTCAAATGTCTGTACACATTAGTACAACTATCAACTAAAATCAAAATAATCTTTTATGTAAAAACAATTAATACTATGGATTTCCACTATTACTGCATAAAATAAAAACAACAAAATACAATGAAAAATGTATAAAAGTCTCTAAAATGAAATGTAAACACTCACACTACTTTTGCTTACTCAATTTGTACATACACTTAGTCAAATTCGCAATTATGTATTTTTTAACTAAACGTTTATAAAAACACACTAAATAAGCATAACAATGTATGTTAATAAAAAAAACCTACACAAATAACAAAAATTCTGCCAAAACAACAATAAGCTCTGAAAACCTGGAAAATATACTATACAATTTCACCAGTATAATTATATACATGTCACTGACAAACAATGGTTTTTGGTGGTTGGGTACATATTAATGTGTATTTTACATCTGACCAATTCATAGACATCCGAATGGATTCCCGCAATAATAGCGGAAATTTTATAATACCTGACATATCAAACACTGGTCTCCAAAGGATTAAGCAACTAACTAACTGATTATGCCAAAATGTTATTCTGCTGTACAACAGTCTTGTAAACCGAATTTTTATATATCAAAAACCAACAAGAGTTTAAAATTTTCTTGAAACCAAAACTGCAATGATGAGTACAAAAAAATCAAAATGACACAAATACAACTTAAAATAAAAAATTCAACCAATGAAAAAGACAACATTTAAGCAAGAAATAAAAACAACACTAGCCCATATCACATAATTATTTCCACTAAATGGTTCTAGTGAATGGCAACTTTTTTAATACTTTAACCAAACTTATTTTTTTAAGTATACAATTAGTTAAATAAGCATATTTAGTATATTAACAAAATCTAGAGCTTCAACTGGAAAACTCTTTTAAGCCAAACATTTCTCCATATTAAAACTTTAAAGACAAAAATACTGCAGTGCTAAATAAAAACATTTTAGTTTTCAATGTTAGATTTTTCATGAACAAATTATGTCCAACTATGGTTTATTTTAAAACATTTGTATAAAAAAATTTGACACTCTCAATGGACTTTTTTATTAATGAATGAATCCGGTATATGATTAATAAAATTCATATGCAAGTCCGAATAATAATATAACTACACAACATGCTGTGTCTTGATAACACATTTCATATTCAAATACAAGAAAACACATCAAATTCATACAATGGTGACAGCAACTAACCTAAATATATACTGCATTTTTTACACAAATTACACAAGACATTACTGAATATATAAATTACTTGTTTAAAGATAAACAGTAAGTGAAGCATAGGCAATATTAATCCAAGTATTGGATCCACTTAATTGTGGATCAACAGTACCAGTAATAGTGAAAAATGTATCTGACGTGGACATGTGCTGCTCCATATAAAACTGATGAATTATCTATTTTCCCAGTATTTTAAGAACAGGAGACATTTCAGTTTTCTGTATATAAATATTAAGTATATGGTATTATACTTATTTAATGTGTGTAACAAAAATGGTTTCATTCTGATTTTATTATTTTAAAATATTTTGTATATCGACAATCTGATTCTTAATTTGTACTCTTGTTACTTTCACAAACTTGATGTAATCATAAAATATTTTTACCATGAAAATCTTTATATATTTTTAAAATGTATTTAATTTTTTTGACATTAATATAAGTTTTAATTTGTAAAAAACATTGCATAATTCCTTGAACAACATAATGAAATTACTTTTCAACACAAAATCATTAAAGCCCATTTTAAACTAATATCAGATCTTAATATAACTATTTGTACATTACAGTTTGTAACGTTATTGACCAAGCTGAATGCTATCAGTGTTAAAGTAAGCGGAAGGGACTAGTTGGAATGTTGTTCTTCCCTTGCCCTAGCTGCAGCTGCAGCTGCTCTACCCGCACTACTTCTTAACACTTTTCTCTCAACTACATCGCCACCACTAGGAGACTTTTTACCCCGACGTCTTCTTCCCTTGTTACTACTTCCAGCTGATTCTTCTGCACTCTCCTCAGCCCCAGGTTTACACACATTTGATGAAGGAAGCGATGATTCCATATCAGCACCACTTTCAGCACTTGGCTCATCTTCTCCAACTTCCATTTCCTCTTGTGATACTTTGTCTTCCGTTTCTGTACTCTCCTCTTCTTCTGGTTGAGGCTGAACTTTATCTATAGATGCACAAGTTTCCTGTTCTTCTTCTGGTATATCTGTAGGTGCTGGTATTTGTACAGGAGCCGAAATAACAGTAGTTGTTGTTTCTGCTGTTGTTGCAGTAGTAGTTGCAACTATTACCGTAGATGTGGATGTTGTATCAGTTGTTGACGATGTTGATTCTGTTATTCCTGTTGTTGTTATTGTAGGAGGCAGTGGTGTAGATGGTGGTGTTTTTACTTTTTCTTCTAAAGTGACATGTGTGGATAAATCCATCCCACCTGAATAACTTGATGATTTACTAGCTGGTGATGACAACGGTGATTCTTTAGATTTCTTAATGGGAGGACTACTTGATTTAGGGGCAGCAAGATCAACAGGTGTAGGAAAAGCTTCTTCTCTAGATCTTTTAGATGGCCTCTCTTCCTGCGGTAACCTAGCTAGTAATTCAGCTGAACTTTTACTTAATGTTTCAAGTGCTTCTTTCATTTCTTGCTCTCTTGTTTTTGTATTAAATGGTGAAGGTGCTGGTGAAGGTGGTACAGATCTACGTGCATCAGATGAACGAGATTTGTTTCCCATTGTTGCTCGTGTTAAACTTTCCAGCAGATGTGTGTCATGTGGTAAAAAAAACTGTGTTGGTGTAGATGGAGTTCTTTGTTTCTGATTAACTGACGATGCTGACATTCCAGTTCTGTTCCCACATGATGTTCCACTTGCTGCAGCTGTTGATACTATCCCTGATGCTGAACTTACTGTTGTTGATGATGATGAGGCAGTGGTTTTATGGGGTCTGCTTTGTGACCCACCTGCCTGTGATGTTGAACTCACTCCAAGCCCTCCATTAAGTAGTGCTAGACTGTCATATGCTGAAGACATTGATCCTGGCTGTAATGTGAATGGATTTAGTCCTCCTAAGCCAAGAGGTGTGTACAGAAGGCTTGGATTTGGAAAAAAGAATGGTAGAGATGAAGGTAAATTAGATGCTGATGACACTGGTGTTGTTTTTGATGAACTACTTGTTTCAGGTTTACGTAGCTTTTGCATCTTTGAACTACTTGCTGCTGATGCTGTTGATGTAGCAGGGTCTGTTAATGTTGAGTCCATACCAGCAAGTCCTGGAAGGCCGAGCCCAGCCAGATTTGCAAACAATGAATTTGTAAGATTCATATTTCCTAAACCACTAATTCCTCCTAGAGCACCCATATTTGGCATGCCACCAAAAGGTAGAAGAAGTGGATTTGTTTTGGGGTCAAAAGCACCTAATGACAATCCAGAAAGTAAACTAGATGGATTGATACCTCCAAGACCCGCAGAAGCAAGTGATGGAAATGGCAAATTTGTAGAGGTCAGTGATGAAGACTGGCTTGTACCAGGAGTCTGAGTGCCAGGAGGGCTTGACAATAATGGCGGTCGGCCAGGACCTTTCTTCCTATCTGACTGAGGCAATCGTTTTTGAAGATCATGTGGTAAATTTCCACGTTCTTTTACAAGTTCAGCCCATTTTGGATCTACATCAAACATTGGATTTTCCAGCAACCACTGTGCCAATCTCTTCAACTGGGGTGCTTTCGATCCAGTCAACTGAAACAAAATTACAACAATCAATTACAAACAGTAATTACAAAAATTTGTAACTTCCAACAATCACCAACTTTCATTCAGCTACAGGTTTTATAGTTATCAACTAGGGTTACCATATTTTCAACTCCAAAAGGGGATATACACTTATCACTATAATAAAGAGGACATTTTTATACTTTTAAGTTGTAAAAAGAAGACAAAACATTTCAATATTTTATTACTAAGTTTTTACTTCACTAAACTCTTCACTTTGGGATTTTTATTGACCTTAATAATAATAGATAACACAATAAAAAACAATAATAGTTAAAGCATTCCATCATATAAACTTTGGTAAATTAATATGCATTTATGAAAATAATACTAAAAAAACTTGCAAAACGAGTTTATGTGATTTCTGTCATCCATTCCACAGCTGATACTAAACAACTGACACAACATCACTGATAATAAGCAACAAATGAATCAGTTGCAAACTGATATGCACAGAATTATAAAACTATTACAGAACTAGTTCATTTCAAAACACTCAAGCTCACAAAATATTAAAACACAACAGTTAAAAATCCCGGAAAGTTTAATAATTTTCTCAAGCAGCAATTTTGTGGGTAAAAAAGAGGACATAAGCAAACCTTACAAAAATTTAAACATATTTTCCTCCTGTTTAAACTAAAAATATAAAATACTCAAGTACTGTATACCACAATTTGATTTTAAGATTTCAAACTTTATTTCAATACCCTATGGCATTAAAAAATTACTATCCAACTAATAGTTACATCATTAACATGATGGTGTAGTTGGCAACATGAATGACATAATCACAGATAACCCATATAACTCTCTTTCTCCCCCCCCCACGATTTATACAATTATTATTATTTAAAGTAAAGAACACGAAAAACTTACTAAGTTTTATATAATCTAATTAAACTCTGTTACAGAGATTCTTGGAATACTACTTCTCTTTGATGAACGTTTATAGCCATGATATTTTGGTCAGAGTATTTGTGCAAAATAACAGTTTTTCACTCACGTCTACATAAAAACAAACTTTTGAACCAGCAACAAAAACAATATGTGTCTTAGACTACAGTACCTTCTTTCCAGTAATCCTGTTTATTACTGACACATTCTCTTCTCCTGTGAGTTTCTTCCAATCAAGAAGTGTTGGATCTACTCTCGGTCTGCGACGACGAGGAGCTGCTAGGAAGTCTGCACCAAGAGGCTGGTCAGGAATTAATGAAGTCTGTTCTGCTAGCCATTTATTTACCTATAAAAAATTATTACTGAATAGCAGGTACTAAAATGAGTTCGATAACACTGAATTAATAATGCAAAGTTATATAATTATTAAGACTGTCTTCTACTGTACATCCAGAACATGTCATACATGACAAAAATGTCCAGTTTTCAGAATTTAAGGAGACTGATTGAAGATAAGATGTTAAAGAAAGGGGGTAAATAATAAATATAAAATCAAAATCTAAGTATAACACAAAAGTCTAGATGTTCAAATAAACATATTATGAAGATGTTTAGTTGAATTATAAGTGGTATTAGATTTAGAGAATAAGTCTGCAGATGAGCAACTGACATCTTTAGAAGATAGTTCATATGCATAAATTGATCCACATATCATGTGAGTATCATGTACTTAGTTATGTTTGTATTGGCAACCCATGCCATTTGTAGATGAACTTGTGCAGGACATATACAAGTACATTACGTACATTTGCAAAATGAATTGAGATACTGTATTTAAAAAGATGGTTACTGGCAACAAACAAAATTAAGGTATTATAAACTATTACACGACACAGTACACAGCATTTTTGAAAATTTCATATATATTTGAATCTACACACAGTCTAAACGGTCAAAATTTTAGTGCTTCTCAATTATTTATAACGTTCAAGGCCACGTTCCTCTTCGTAGTCATGCCTACTTGTACCACCTCTACAGTTTCCTCCTTTTGTATAAATGGTGTGAATCTATATGTTGTTTGTGCTTAGACTGAAGTCTGATCTAAACATAATGGAGTGACATATCACGGAGGCATGTACAGTATGAAGTTAAAATTTCTTACCAAAACATACATAACCTAAAGAAGTAAACATTCACTTACCTTATTTTTTGTTAAATTACTAATTGTACTTAAAAATACATTTGTTGATATATTTTTAATCAATTAATACTAATAAGTTGGGAACCACTTTATTTCTAGTGGAGGATTTAGTGATGCAACCACTCACCTGACCAATGTGGTTCATGCAAAATCATATGATTTTGTTTGCATCAGGATCCAGTCTAAGAATGAACAAACTTTACAGGTTTTGTATATGATTATTGTTAGGTTTTGAGTTTTTAGTTATCAGTTTTACAGAAAAAAAGTTTTATCTTCAGTGTAGTCATAGAATAAATAGTTCAGTAGTCTTAATAAATGTTATTTTTTCTCTCTTTTGTAATATTAATATTTGTATAAGATAAAACTAAAGGTAAACATAAACGAATCTGTCAAAAGAGCTCATATTTAAGAAGTGCGAGTAAAAAAATTATACACATTGTTTACACCATGGTAAAAACATTTTCAGAATTACCCGACATTACTTATATGAATTTTACAAAAGCTACATAGTAACTGCTGGATGTGAGGAGTTAAGTCAGCCTCGGTACTATGTGTAATGTCTGCCGAGAAGTCAACGACAGTACTGCAGTTAGGTGACAGTTCAAAACCCAAATTTAAGTCACCCCCCCCCACAAGTAAACATGCCAAAAGCATGACACTTTTGATG
This sequence comes from Magicicada septendecula, assembly GCA_034769895.1. Lineage (NCBI taxonomy): Eukaryota > Metazoa > Arthropoda > Insecta > Hemiptera > Cicadidae > Magicicada > Magicicada septendecula. The sequence goes on from CM068371.1 coordinate 285,762,329, forward strand.
ATTTTGATAGAAATGTGATTCATTGAACAATTTTTTAATCCTTTGACCAAGGTGAATATTCAATGTCTGCAAAAATTGTATAAGTTCTCAAAGACAAATAAAGTGTACTGTAGTACAATGGATAAAATACAATACAATAAAGTATACTGTTCAAAGAAAAATAAACAGACCTATAGTTTGTTGAGATGAGACCTGGGTTAACGAGAACCATTCATTTAGTCAAACTTGGCAGGATTCGGACAGAAATGGAGGGGTCCAGTAGGTAAAGGAAGAAAGGTAATTGCAGTGCATCCAGATAGTGAAAAGTTCCAATTTATTCCAAGAGCAAAGTTGGCATTTCAACTGAAAAAGGATGTATGGCATATCACAAATGAATGGCACTGTTTTTATTGAGTCGTTCACAGAAATGCTTCAATTATTTGAAGTGATTCGGATAATCGTAATGAATAATGCAAGTCAACATTCTGATCTAGCCGAAAAAGTTCCTTCATCTAATTAAAAAAGAAATCGGTAGTAAAAACATTATAAATTTTAATCTGAATTACACAGCTACAGAATTACTAAATATTGTAAAGTACATAAAAATATATATAAAATATACGTTGCTGTTCAACAGCTACAAATTTGGGCACAAAATTGTTTGGCATCTTAGGTACCAGTGCCAATATAATCCAATTAAACTTGTCTGGACACAGGCAAACAGATTTGTTGTAGGAAACAAAAAACATTTGAATTGCGAGGTATAGAAAACATTCAATGAAATGACGTAATTGATAAAGTAATAGTAGAAGTCTACGTGAAATGTATATGCTATGGACATATGTTGCAAGACGGTTTTAAAAAGGCTGGCTTACAAGATAGTGTTGTGGAATGTTTTATTGTAAATTTTACTGAAACTGGCTGTTCTGACTTGGATAGTGAAGATGATTTATAATCAGATAGAATGGTTGAAAATTTGTAATGAAGTGACCTTGCCAAAGAAAGAGAGGCTGTCATAGTTATGTTGGAAGCAAAATAATGCGAGTGAGTAGTCTACTGTTAAGTTACCTATCCCAAATATAAATGACACCATGAGTGCGCTTATGCAGTAGAACTGTAGTACGGGATGAATCTACTGTTTCCTCTGTAGCCTTTAATGCTAAATATCTTTGCACAGTTGTGCTGGGGTTTGAATTTTCCCAGCGCAGTTTGAATCTGATCAGTGCCGCCAACGCGCGTGGCAGCTGTGCTCGCCACAGCTACCTCGATTATTAAGATGTGATTGCAAAGGCCGTGTCTGCGCCACGGTGAGGCAATCTAGCAGGCCTAGTCAACTGTATCAGCTGTTCCTTGTACGTTGTTAATAAGGATGTTACCAAAGGTTATGATCGGCAAATCGGAACAGGTCGCTTTACGCAGGATAGTGGGACCGACTAATCCAGGCCTCATTCTTATTCCTTTGCCAACCTTCAAGGAGAGTGTCCAATGGTCTGACGGCCCAGGGTTAAGTGCAAATCTTTCCACACGAGTTCGTAATTCAGTCAAGGCTTTCAGGTTAGACTCAATTATATTATTCTATGTTAATTTAATGATGGATTATGTGTTATGTTTGTGTAAGTGTGTGTGTGTATGGCCCAGACGTCTGTAAAGCCTATTTCATTGTAAAACCTTTGTATTGAAAATTGATTTACACGTTACTTCCGGTCTGGAAACATGTGGTGATATTGTGTTAGATTGTCTTTTGATAAAGTTAATTAAAAGTAATGACTATAACTGGATAAAATAAACTATGCTAAATTAATAAGAGCAAATAAAATGTTGATAAAAATTGTGACAGTGAGTGTGGTGTATGTGTTCCAAGGCGAGAGAGTTTACGGGTGGGTGTATTGACTGACAGCTAATCTCCAAATAAAAATGTTGTAGGATCCCCACACCAGCCAAGAGAAAGGGGAAGTAGCGGTAGTAACATGAACACCTGTCACTATCCGCAGAGAAGTGCACCAGGATGCTCCCCGAAGCCGTCAGGCCCCAGGAATACTCATCCAACACAACAGCGAAGGACCCCCATCTGCCCAGAATGAGACTAACTGGAGATTCACCACACTCTAAGGAAAGTCTGCAGCACGCATGGCACACTGGTCAGCATGGTACCGTTTGAGTTCTTAAAAAAAAGTACAGGTGGGAGCGTTCTAATTATTACCCTTCAGTAAACATCAAATCAATAGACCGGCCCCCTGGTGTTCACGTTAAACATCTTGTTAAGAACTCATAATAACTCAGATCAAGAACTCCAGCTGTTTAAAAAAAGTTTGGGTGCGTGTATCAGTAAGTGTGTATACGCGGAAGAAGTGAAACTTCTTTGGGTTATATCCATTATTTTTTAGTTGTCTTGATTGTTCATCTCTTCTTTCACAGCACTATCACTTTACTAAAAATGAACTTTATCTTGTGAAAACTTACTTTTTTCGTCAGACGCGTTTTGGCGTACGTATCCGCCTGCTTCAGCTTTTAGTCAGACTGCCATCATTTCGTAACGGTTTTTGTGTGGAAGGTGTAGTGGGGGTGGTGTGTGGAGGAAGGGGATTGGTGCAGGGATTCAACTTGATGTTTGTTTTTTGTAAAATTGTGTCAAAAAGTGTATGTGATTTATATTGTAATTGATCGTTGAGTATGTTGTTTGGTTGTGTGTGAGCTAACCACACAGGTGTTTATATATTTCGTATTGTTCAGTTGTGTTGAGTTTTCGACCTTTAGGTAAGTAATGTAAAATTTCGAGATTAGTGTCTATGTTGGTGTAACTGTGGTTTTCTGTGTGTATGTGTGTGGCAAATGCGGAGTGTATATTGTTGTTGGTTAGAGCTTTTAAGTGTTCAGAATAACGGGATGAAAAAGATCTTCCTGTCTGGCCGATGTAGAAACTATTGCAGTTTATTTTTGTAAATTTATTTTTTGTTTATCCATTATTATTATTATTTTTAACTGTATACTTAAAATTTAATAGGATAGGAGAGGTATCAGTATAAGAAAAATTTTCATTTTTAGTAAATTAAAAATATTTTATTATATACATTTACAGAAATTATTATTATTATTAATCTATTTCGTTAATATTTAGTGATATTTCATCATACATTTTTGTAACCAAAGGCTTATGGTAACGAAAATAAGAAATGTATGTTTTACATTCAATATTATCCAGAACCTTGTGAATACTGCATCAATTGTTGTGTTCGATTTTGTTGTAGATATTTTTTTATCATTTTGTGTAGACAGGTTTAAATTATCTTTTAAAAATTCAACCAGTTTTATAGATTTGTCTAATGCAAAACTGACATTGAAATCTCCACTTAAAATCATAGGTATTTTATGATAATCTTTATGAAGCATGGTGGCACCTTGTGATGTATACGATAATAATGAACAATGGAGAAAATCAATAATACATCTAATGTTTTATTAGGAAAATATACACTGCTACACTCACAACTGTTTGGCCATTTTCCATTTTACATTCAGCCATACACAAATCGCAAACTGTAGATGCCATTGAACCATAGACATCAGATTGATTAACGGAAAAATCCATGGATGGAGTTATAATGTTAATAATATCGTCAGAATTTTGAAATATCCCGACACCTCCCGCTCTATATGTGGTCGTTTATATTTCACAATGCAGTTAAAATTAAGAACAGATCATCTTCATTGGCTAGCCAAGTTTCTGATAAAACTATGACATTCGAATTTTTCACAACTATATCTTTTAGATCAACAGCACGAGCTGCAAGATTTTGGCAATTAAAAGTGAATATTGATAAATCTTTTCTGTTATTGATGAAATTAACTAAATTTTCATTTATAGTTTCTAGTTTGTTTAGTGAAAGTCATTTAAATTCCTCTTGCAAATCAATTGTTGATGATGATCGTCTTCGGCAATGGTAGAATATCTTCTCGTTGTTCTGTGTCGTAATATGTAATCCTTCAATACTCGTCACACGTGATAAAGCAACGTATAATAATGATTGAGAATGACGTCGATCGTATTCACAAACAATTTTTAACATATATGTCATTAAATTATGTAGGACTAGGTAGATTATTTTTTACATATCGTTAACTTAAAATATTCGTAACAATAATTATACATAACTGTACATTTCCTCATTTTGGTATACTACTAAACACATACACACACATGTATGCATAAAACACATAACGCGTAAAGAAAATTTTTCCTACCGTGCCAAAAGAAGTTTCACTTCAAAAATGATGTTCTTTGTTTTTAATGTTACTGTCTTTCAAGAATTGTGTATACACATTAAACGTCACATTTTTAATAACCATGGCTTTTATTCCTGTGACCAATAAGCTGAAAACTGAAAACCATAATTACCTAACCTCACAAATGAAAACAACACGTACTTTTGTTTTACATTAAGAAATAGGAAATAGAATAATTTACATCAATACACTTCTTCTTCACATCGATATGGTATATCGATACAATGGTACATTCAAAACATCGAAATTGTAGTTTGGTTACGGATATTGGGAAAGTACCGATTTTGTGCAGTATAATGCCTATTGATTCTGACTGTTCGTCACGTTAAAACTATATATAACTGTACATTTCCTCATTTTGGTATACTACTAAACACATATACACAAACATGCATGCATATAACGCATAACGCGTAACGAACATTTTTCCTACCGTGCCCAAAAGAAGTTTCATGCATATAACGCATAACGCGTAACGAAAATTTTTCCTACCGTGCCAAAAAAAGTTTCTCTTCAAAAACTTGTAACTGAATATTTTGTAATAACGTAAATTAATGCTCTTAAAGAAAATGGTACAAGGACTCCAGCTGTTTAAAAAAAAAACTTGTAGCTGAATATTTTGTAATAACATAAAGTAATGCTCTTAAAGAAAATGGTACACGATTCTAACAGTGTGTCACATGCTAGCACTAATAAAAATTGTTACTTGTTACAAGAGTGTTGATTGCAAATCCTGTCACTCTGTTTGGGCTCCAGCACACTTTTCGCTACCTCTAGGCCAAGTAGCCTAGTTATTAAATTTTGCGTAATGACCTAAGTGGCCGTTACAAATGGTAGCAGAACATGGTTTTAACATCTATATGTGCTGACCAGAAGGTGGCAGGATTTGGAATTGGATTTAACAGTTTAAAATATTTTTGGGTCTGAAAGGAAGGTTGAGTAGTTCTATATTTAATATTTATAAAATGAAATGAGTTGAAATGTATTTTTTATCAGTGTTTGTGACCATAAATTATTTGATAAATCCATAAAATGTCTGATATTGTATGGGAAGATGGGTTATTACTATCACGGAAAATTGCATTCTCAACAATTTTACGGGGACAAAGTCATATGATACCCAGGGAGAGATATAAATTTATAGAAAGCGGTGATTTTTTAAAGTAAGAAAACATTAAAATATGTAGTAGGGAGCTGCAGATATTCATACAGACGACCTTGCGTTGACGCCTGTAAGTCGGCTAAAAAACTATGAATAGTCACGTACCGGACGGACCGTCATAAAACTGTATTGTTTGCTAGGGTGTAAGAAACATTCACCAAGATTGTAAAAGTTAAGTGCATCTAACAAAAGGCTCCGTTAGTTTAGAAAGAGAGCGTAAAAAGCGAGATGAAGAGTGACGCGAAGTTTTCCTACCACATGTTCACGCGCATTTAGTTGACGAATAACGGATAGCGTCATTTTTTACGCGGGTTGTTTCGTTAGACAGATTGGGTAGATTTGAATTTAGTGGTAAGTCAGACCAATAGGCGTGTACTTTGCCGATAGTGTGTGAGGGTAGTTTGTAGCGAAGTATAAAAAATACGTAGAGTAGGAAGTTAAGTCAGTCAACTTGAGAGATTACAGCTATTAGATTCGTAACATTTATTTTAGTCTACGGGAAGATCACAACACTAAGACTCATATTAGTTGTAATAAAAATTTGTCAGTAATTTTAATAAGTATATTTCAATCGCCACGTAAATCAGTTACGGTAACGCGATAGTAATCTGTGCGGAAGTTACACATCGTAAACACTTAATAAATGTTAATAAGAAGAACTCTAGTGTAACTAAAGATCAAATTAAAGCCGAGTAATATATCTAAATTTTAATACAACTTCAACCATTAAAAAGTCGAGTTACTTAGCGATTGTAAATGTGTCACATGTCATTGTACGGGACTGTCGGTCGATAGCAGTTATCAATCCGGTGTTAGACGCACTTAGCTTTGATAAGGATATACTGTGTTTTTCTACAAGTGTATTAATATACAGCACCTGTGTAATTATCACTAAGTAAATTGAGTGAATGGTGTAATACTTGTGAAACCAGTGTAAATAGTGTGACCTGACAAGGATAACTATTCAACGGATAACTTCGGATCAGCAGTCTGGAACCCGCAGCGTGGATGACATCGCATCGCAGAGTAATTCAACAAACACGTAAATAACAACAATGAACAATCATTTTCATATTGCTTATTAATTTCAATTATATGTCAATGTTGTTTTGGTGACTCAATCAGTCTAAGAATCCATTGCTAAGAAATAAACACTAACAAATTTTATAGTAAATGATTGAAGTACTGAATTAAAAATTTTGTAATATTTGAATGCAATCGTTATTAAAAAACTTAATTAATAACAATCAAATTGTGTTTATTTATTACTGGCGCCCTGGGATAATTCTAAGGAGTCGGTACACTAAAGTAAGTGTGATATCTTATTGTTAAAATTTAATATGTGATAAATATTAATTTTGTCATTGAATAATTTAATTTGATAAACCCTTACTTTATACATGCTCGTAGGCCAAGTAGTATGCAAAGTAGTAACAAAATAGTAGTAATATAAGGCCTATATCTAAAAGTGTATTACATTCTGTCGCCCAGAACGTGGGACTATTGAGTCACTAATAGAATAGTAAAATAAGAATAAAATAGAATTAAGAATAACAATAATATAAGATATAGTTGTATGATTACGCGGAGTAAGAGTAGGAAAAACATAAACACACAGAACAACACACACGGAGAGAACAATAACATGAATACAGAAACAACATCCCACGATAACGAAATGGACTTCGATATAAACAATCAGCTAGGAGATTCGCAGACGCCCACACACATTTCAATGGGGAATCAAGAGTCAGGGACGCGGGGACGAACGATGAAAATGCAGAAACACAACAGATTACACAAGAAACACTAGTAGAGGTTAGAGAGAGACCAGCATATCAGACATTACCAGAGACAGACAAAGACACCGATATATGTACAATACTCCAACAACTATTACAACAAACACAACGAATTGAAGAACAATCAAAAGAAACACAACAACAATCGAAAGAAACAAAAGAACAAATAAAAGAACTGGCGGAAAAAACAGCACGACAGCTAGCACAACAAGCGACACTATGAAAACAACAACTACAACAATTATCAGAGCAGATACACAAACAAAATATGGAACTAAGAAACGAAGTATTCGCACAACTCAATCAAGAAAGAGCAAATAACCAAAAAGTTCTCCAGGAGTTTAGAGTAGACATTGATAATAAGATCAAAGAAAATTATAAGATTAATACCGAAATTAGTGCCAATACAAAACAACAAATTAAAGAACTTGACGAAAAATACAATAATAATTTTAAAATAATTACTGAAACAGTAAATGAAAACAATAAAAGATGTGTAGACAACACGGCAGCTATAAATGAATTGAAGGTCGAAAAACTAAGAGAGTTGGAGACTAAAATTGATAGCAAGTCGGACGAGACACATCTTAAGTTACAACAAATACAACGGGAAGTCAGAACTAAACTAGCGTCAATAAGCAACACACCATGTAATCAAAGCATGACAAATGAACAGGTGAAGAAGATAAAATTTAATGGTACGGGTGATTTCCCGATGGAATTTATTAAAGAATTAAATGAAATATTCAGAGAACATTATCAAGATGCTGGAAACATCAAGTGGATAGCAAGACATCTTGAAGGAGAGACAGCAATATGGTGGAGGTTAGTAAAAGATAGCATTAACAATTTTGTTGATTTTACTGACGCATTTATAAATAAATATGGGAATGATGTCGTTAAAGAAAAGGCAAGGAATCACAGTAAGTAAATTTCTGATAATCACAGTCGTTCAGTTTATGATAGGCCAAGGCTTATGAGAAGATCTCGTTCAGATTCAAGTCACCGAAGACGGTATCGCTCTCAATCTTTGTCAAAAGGTGGACGCAAGCATTCTAGTTCACGGACCAGATCTAATGAAAGGTACAGATCATCAGTTCGTAAAAGGTTCCCATCATATCGTGCTGATAACAGATACTCACGAGGAAGAGGCCGACGTGACAGCCATCCAGAGGAGAGAGAAAGATCATGGAGAGGATGTATATCTTTGTACGACTACAATGAAGAGAAGAGTGAAGGCAGAAACCAAGAGGAGAGAAGACACGACTACCAGGATGTAGCCAGAGAAATTTTAACATATGACAATTAAAACCTTATTATGAGCAATGACCCATTACTACACATACGAACACTGACACTACATAGATACGAAACAGATTGTGATAGCACACAAACGTTTACATATGTAATAATTGTAAGATTAAAATACTGTTGTAATAAATAAGATAATCATTGTTAATTACTAAATTGTATAAGGATTCCAAAAGATATTAGCGTAGTTGTTATGAATGTACTACATTGTAAGAGTGAGTTAAGGGAAGTAGAACGTAAACAAATGTTAGGGCGAAATGTCACTATAACATTGTGTTGAGATGAAAGTAAAAGTGGAGCAGAATATTTTAAAAGTAGTTGTTTGACCAGTTTGTCAAGGGTGGGATGGAGAGTCTGTTTGTAAACAAACCTTGAAATGCCGCTGACACTTAGGGTACAACAACAGATCGTAAACTAGCTAATATTACAATGTTGTGTTAAATGAATTAAAAGTAATTAATATAATGTGATGTATAAACAAATCTAGATTATAGCAAAGGTTAAACAAATTATTGCTAGTAATATAAAAATTAGCATGGGGTTAGGGACGCATCAATAGAATCAATTCCAAATTTTATTAAAAATTTGATATAATTCTATCGGGGGACGATATCACGGAAAATTGCATTCTCAACAATTTTACGGGGACAAAGTCATATGATACCCAGGGAGAGATATAAATTTATAGAAAGCGGTGATTTTTTAAAGTAAGAAAACATTAAAATATGTAGTAGGGAGCGGCAGATATTCATACAGACGACCTTGCGTTGACGCCTGTAAGTCGGCTAAAAAACTATGAATAGTCACGTACCGGACGGACCGTCATAAAACTGTATTGTTTGCTAGGGTGTAAGAAACATTCACCAAGATTGTAAAAGTTAAGTGCATCTAACAAAAGGCTCCGTTAGTTTAGAAAGAGAGCATAAAAAGCGAGATGAAGAGTGACGCGAAGTTTTCCTACCACGTGTTCACGTGCATTTAGTTGACGAATAACGGATAGCGTCACTTTTTATGCGGGTTGTTTCGTTAGACAGATTGGGTAGATTTGAATTTAGCGGTAAGTCAGACCAATAGGCGTGTACTTTGCCGATAGTGGGTGAGGGTAGTTTGTAGCGAAGTATAAAAAATACGTAGAGTAGGAAGTTAAGTCAGTCAATGGAGAGATTACAGCTACTAGACTCGTAACATTTATTTTAGTCTACGGGAAGATCACAACACTAAGACTCGTATTAGTTGTAATAAAAATTTGTCAGTAATTTTAATAAGTATATTTCAATCGCCACATAAATCAGTTACGGTAACGCGATAGTAATCTGTGCGGAAGTTACGCATCGTAAACACTTAATAAATGTTAATAAGAAGAACTCTAGTGTAACTAAAGATCAAATTAAAGCCGAGTAATATATCTAAATTTTAATACATCAACCATTAAAAAGTCGAGTTACTTAGCGATTGTAAATGTGTCACACGTCATTGTACGGGACTGTCGGTCGATAGCAGTTATCAATCCGGTGTTAAACGCACTTAGCTTTGATAAGGATATACTGTGTTTTTCTACAAGTGTATTAATATACAGCACCTGTGTAATTATCACTAAGTAAATTGAGTGAATGGTGTAATACTTGTGAAACCAGTGTAAATAGCGCGACCTGACAAGGATAACTATTCAACGGATAACTTCGGATCAGCAGTCTGGAACCCGCAGCGTGGATGACATCGCATCGCAGAGTAATTCAACAAACACGTAAATAACAACAATGAACAATCATTTTCATATTGCTTATTAATTTCAATTATATGTCAATGTTGTTTTGGTGACTCAATCAGTCTAAGAATCCATTGCTAAGAAATAAACACTAACAAATTTTATAGTAAATGATTGAAGTACTGAATTAAAAATTTTGTAATATTTGAATGCAATCGTTATTAAAAAACTTAATTAATAACAACCAAATTGTGTTTATTTATTACTGGCGCCCTGGGATAATTCTAAAGAGTCGGTATACGAAAGTAAGTGTGATATCTTATTGTTAAAATTTAATATGTGATAAATATTAATTTTGTCATTGAATAATTTAATTTGATAAACCCTTACTTTATACATGCTCGTAGGCCAAGTAGTATGCAAAGTAGTAACAAAATAGTAGTAATATAAGGCCTATATCTAAAAGTGTATTACATTACCATTATCATTGTTATTGCAGAGTATGTCATTAAAAGTTATTATTACAGTGGTACCCCGCTGATCCGAACTAATTGGGACCAAGTCCTGTTCGGATTGGCATAAATTCGGATTAACCAGGTTATAGGTTATATAGTACTGTAGCCTACTAATTACTTCCATATTCCTTAAGGAATGGAAGTATGGTGATGGCAAAAAAAATCGTGTTCGAGATTATTGCAGATTCTGATTCTACTACACTCAAAACATGAAAAAAAGTCGTTTTCCGAAAAGTGTCTGTGTGTCTGTCTGTCTGTGTGTCTGTCTGTAGATTTTTTTTCTATGGCAAACGATAACTGCCGCAAATTCAAACAGAATCAAATAATTTTTTGCATACAGCCCGGTTTTGCAGAGTTCTCGCGACCTATTGTTTTTGGTGAAGATCGGTTGAGGGAAAGGGGTAGTTTACCTGCAACGGTTTTTTTTTAGCAAGGGAAATTTTGTTTGTTTGGCAAACGATAACAGCCGCAAATTCAAACAGAATCAAATAATGTTTCGCATACAGCCCTGAATTGTAGAGTTCTCAAGACCTATTGTTTTTGGTGAAGATCGGTTAAGGGAAAGGGGTAGTTTACCTGTAACGTTTTATGTTTTAACAAGGGTATTTCCTATGGCAAACGATAACAGCCGCAAATTCAAACAGAATGAAAAGATTATTTGCATACAGCCCTAAATTGTAGAGTTCTCAATACCTTTTGTTTTTGGTGAAGATCGGTTAAGGGAAAGGGGTAGTTTACCTACAACGTTTTTTTAACAAGGGTATTTTCTATGGCAAACGATAACAGCCGCAAATTCAAACAGAATCAAATAATTTTCTGCATACAGCCCTGATTTGTAGAGTACTCAAGACCTATTGTTTTTGGTGAAGATCGGTTGAGGGGAAGGGGTAGTTTACCAGCAACGTTTTTTATCATGCGTATTTTCTATGGCAAACGACAACTGCCGCAAATTCAAACAGAATCAAATAATTTTTTGCATACAGCCCTGATTTGTAGAGTACTCGCGACCTATTGTTTTTGGTGAAGATCGGTTGAGGGGAAGGGGTAGTTTACCTGCAACGGTTTTTTTTATCAAGGGAAATTTTTTTTTTTTTTGGCAAACGATAACAGCCGCAAATTCAAACAGAATCAAATAATGTTTCGCATACAGCCCTGAATTGTAGATTTCTCAAGACCTATTGTTTTTGGTGAAGATCGGTTGAGGGAAAGGGGTAGTTTACCTGCAACGTTTTTTTAACAAGGGTATTTTATATGGCAAACGATAACAGCCGCAAATTCAAACAGAATCAAATAATGTTTTGCATACAGTCCTGATTTGTAGAGTACTCAAGACCTATTGTTTTTGGTGAAGATCGGTTAAGGGGAAGGGGTAGTTTACCTGCAACCTTTTACGTTTTATTTTCTATGGCAAACGATAACAGCCGCAAATTCAAACAGAATCAAATAATGTTTTGCATACAGCCCTGATTTGTAGAGTACTCAAGACCTATTGTTTTTGGTGAAGATCGGTTAAGGGGAAGGGGTAGTTTACCTGCAACGTTTTTTTATCAAGCGTATTTTCTATGGCAAACGATAACAGCCGCAAATTCAAACAGAATCAAATAATTTTTTGCATACGTCCCTGAATTGTAGAGGTCTCAATGACTTTCGATTTTGGTGAAGATCGGTTAAGGGGAAGGGGTAGTTTACCTGCAACCTTTTACGTTTTATTTTCTATGGCAAACGATAACAGCCGCAAATTCAAACAGAATCAAATAATGTTTTGCATACAGCCCTGATTTGTAGAGTACTCAAGACCTATTGTTTTTGGTGAAGATCGGTTAAGGGGAAGGGGTAGTTTACCTGCAACGTTTTTTTATCAAGCGTATTTTCTATGGCAAACGATAACAGCCGCAAATTCAAACAGAATCAAATAATTTTTTGCATACGTCCCTGAATTGTAGAGGTCTCAATGACTTTCGATTTTGGTGAAGATCGGTTAAGGGGAAGGGGTAGTTTACCTGCAACCTTTTACGTTTTAACAAGAGTAAAGTACTTGAAAATTTATTTAAACTTTTTGAAACAATGGTAATTGTTAAAAATAAAATAATTTTGTTGCCAGGCAATAAAATTATAATTTTTTCATTTTAATGTAATATAATATTTTTCATTTAATACAGCAATAAAAAGGCAGGTAAGACACAGCCTGGCTGTTTGGCTGAAAATGATTTTAAATATAAATCTTAGAATATGGAAGTCATGTATGGTTCTCAATATTAATTTTGTCATTGAATAATTTAATTTGATAAACCCTTACTTTATACATGCTCGTAGGCCAAGTAGTATGCAAAGTAGTAACAAAATAGTAGTAATATAAGGCCTATATCTAAAAGTGTATTACATTACCATTATCATTGTTATTGCAGAGTATGTCATTAAAAGTTAGTATTACAGTGGTACCCCGCTGATCCGAACTAATTGGGACCAAGTCCTGTTCGGATTGGCATAAATTCGGATTAACCAGGTTATAGGTTATATAGTACTGTAGCCTACTAATTTTTGATCTTGCGATCTCTCTTTTATACTATAAAAATACAGTGAATACCAGTTAAATATTGCATTGGCTACTGTTAATTCCGATACACTACGTGACTCGCTTCAATGAACGACACTGAACAACTAGCAGCTAGCAGACGACACAGACGTCAACGAATGGCTGGCAGCTGACATAGAAGATCATCAAGTTTTGACTGATGAAGAAATCGTATCTTTGATACAACAAACACGTGATGACGATTCCGATGAAAATGAAGAAGCAGATGATCCTGTGCCACAGATCTCACATGCCTAAGCAGCGAGAGCTTTTGAACTACCGTTAGCATATGTAGAGCACAATGCCAATGCTACACCAGCAGACGTCTTATTTTTGAGGCGCTGGCGGAACATCGCGGTGTCTGCTGGATTTACAGCTTTGCATCAGAGAAAAATGACTGATCTTGTACAACACCTTAAATAGTGTCTAGTTATGTAGTGTGTATTTATTGTATTTTTTTGTGTTTTATATACTTTTACTGGTACTAAACTGCAAGTACCAATATGTTTTTCCATACATTTTACAGACGCTAATTTGTTGATAACGTAATTCAAAACTTTATTTTGCCATATATTTAAAACAATCTAAAGTACTTAGTTTTAACAAAAATTTCACTAAAAATGCATTAGTGTGTATTTATCTAAGCTTTTTATGTACAAATTATATTGATATGTTCCAGTTATTTTGTCGTATTTTTTTATCAAATTTTTAGACCCTTTTTTCAAACTACCGGTTCGGATTAAGCAGGTTTTCGGACTAGCAGTGTTCGGACCTGTGGGGTTCCACTGTATTAAATTGTAAAACCAGTGGTAACATTATATAATTCTGTCGGGTCACACACATTTATATGTTTGTATATGGTGTATATTTATTCAAGTTTGCATATGGGGGTGTTGAGTCTAGTTCCCGGTTTGGCTTTAATTTACGGAGTATGAATTAAACCGGGTACTTTCTATTTAAGGTTTTATGTATGTTTTGTGTTAGTTTTGGATTATGTTCTGCACCCGCAGAACACTTGTCGGTGTTGGTCATAACCTGTCCGACCCTGTTAGGGATTGATCCAATTTCTTGAAAGCTATATGGTCTAATGATACCTCAGCTCTGGAGTGATTGTGCTAATGGGTTTTATTTCAAATTTATTGAGTTACTGGGCCACGCGATCGGAGTTAGACTGATCAAGATATATTGATTTTTGTGTGTGTGGAGAATGCGGTTATGGTCGGACCCTGGACCCTTGCTGCTGACACATTGAGTTTTGGATCTCGAATTTTTCTTGGGTATTTTTAAAATTCTCTAGAGTGAGAAGTGCTTAGTTGATTTAATGGATTGTACTTATTTAATTGGGTGTTGTGTAATAATATTTATTCTAGTGTTATTGTTGTTGTGTGTTTGGTGAACTCGGGGAGCTGGCTCTGCCTTTTGTCTTCACCCCTTTCTCTTGCTTCGCTGGGGACCCTGAAAACCACTTGCATGAAGTCAAGTATTTCCTTCTTCTGTCATGTGTTTGTGGTGAATTGTTATTTGTGTCCATTTTTTTTTTAAATTATGTAATTTTTGGTGGCACAGAATATGAGCTTAGTCCATGTAGATCTCCCACCAATTTTATTGTAATTCTGATGTCTTTATTATCCGTCCCTGTTTTGGGAAGAGTCCTGTTGGTTCAGGAGATAATCTATGACTAGTGAGCATCAAATATGTACGGTGCGGCAATAACATTTTGCTGTACATTCAACAGTGCTTTCTTCATGGGTGTCCTATTTTCTGCTGGAGAAATCTACTCTGTATTGGTTACGAGCACCCATCAGCTTTGGTCACCAATGGAAAATTATTGTTAGTCAACATTATCTTGTCCCCAAGTTTCCCTGGTTTAGAGTCAACAGGTACAGGCTGAGTGTGGTATGGTTCAATGGCCCCTCCAATCATGCGCCTCCCATGCATGGGTCCATGGATACCATTATCCTCACCATCAGGTTCTCTTCTGGATTCTCCAAAAACTCATTGCCTGTACTCGCTGTTGTAACATGGCTGCACCTTCTCCTCCTCCTCCACTACGGTGGGAAACTCTATCAGCGCCAATACTCTGGGGAACTGCTTCTGCTGTTGTGGTGGGCCACACTGTTGCTGTGGTTCTCCACACTGTTCACTGGGACGTTTCTGTTGTTGCTCCTGCAGTGGTGGACCCTGTTGCTGAGTTGGCTGTTGTGCCCGGGCATGTGCCCGCCCCCTCCCTGTCGCTTGTCCACCTTGCTGCTCCATTAAAAAACCATCACCTCACTGAAAATACTAGGGCATAAGGCTGATGTCTTTGGATCATTCTTAATATAAAGTCTGCTTTCTTCCCAACCCAAAACACGAAACTTTAGTACCACATGTGATCAATCGCTCCCCCACTCAATGATTTACATAAAAAAGGAGCTAAATTTGAATGGGGAGAAAAGCAACAGAAGGCTTTTGAGGCGCTTAAGGAGGCCATCATGTCTCCGCATGTGTTATGGATGCCCAATTTTTCTAAGCAGTTTGTCCTGCAGACGGACGCTAGTTCGGTTGTGCTCGGGCTGTTCTTTCCCAGGTTGTTGATGGTGCTAGGCAGCCAGTGGCTTTTATATCTCGTACCTTGACCCAACAAGAAAAGAAGTCATCTGTCTATGAATTAGAGTGTTTGGCAGTGGTATACGCTCTAGATAAGTTCAGGCGTTTCTTTTGGAACATGCTGAGTTCCTACTTGAGACCGATAATCACGCCCTCTCTTGGCTCCTTGCTCATCCCCGGCAACTGGGTAAAATTAGAAAATGGGTAGTAAAAATTTCATCCTTGAAAGTCAAGGTGCAACACATTGGGGGAACTCAGAATGTGGTTGTTGATGCTTTGTCCCGCATGTTTTCCCTACCCAGTGAAGTTCAATCTAAACAACCCTGTGCCTTATTGTTAGACTTTCCGCTAGCCTTTACTGATGTGTTACCCCATCAGTTAGATGATGAAGAGTTGGGTCCTATCATCAATAAGTTAAAAGAGGGTAACGTACAGGCCCCATATTTCTTGTCCAAGGGTGTCCTGTGTTGCAAAGAAAGAAAAGGACGAGCCTCTAAAATCGTGCTGCCTAGCAAGTTAGTGCCCATGGTCTTCAGCTACTATCATAATTCCCCAGTAGGTGGACATAAGGGGATTTCAGAGACCATTTCCAGCATTAGGAAGCATTTTATCTGGAAGAGCATGGATAGGGATATTGCTGCTGGAGCTAAGGCATGTCATCTTTGTGGGTTAAGCAAGCCTGCCCAAAACACCAAGTTGGGTTTCTTGTCATCGGACGTGGCGAGCAGACCAATGGAGAAGTTATTCATCGACTACGTGGGACCTCTCCCACGTAGCAAGTCAGATAATTCTTTCCTGCTTGTTTGTGTGGATGCTTTCTCTAAGATTGTCTGGTTATTGCCCTTATGGCAGGCAAACGCTCGGTTAACCATTCTAGCACTCCAGACCAATATCCCAATATCTATAAGCATTTCGGACTTCCGGCCATCATTGTCTCTGACCATTGTCAGAGAATTCATTTCGGGCGAATTCCGGTGAATGTGCTTCGCAAACGGTATCCAACATGTAACCACTTCCCCTTACTACCCTCAGCCGTCCCACGCGGAAAGATTCAACAGGAATCTTAGGTCTGCTCTGATTGATTACCACGCAGAGCAACAGAATTGTTGGGACCAGAATCTCAAGTGCTTACAGTTAGCCTTCAATACGGCCCTCCACGAGTCATAAGGCCATTCCCTTTGAGGTGATGTTTGGATTCTCGCCCACACTTCCATTGGCCAACTTGTGGAAAATTTAAGGTATTCTGCCTAGTACTCCCGACATTATAACAGTAGACAGGTGGAAAGAAGCCCAGAAGAATCTGCTTCGTGCGCACGAGGGTGTCCGTGTTCATTACAATCAGGAGCGAACTCCTAATCCCTTTAAGGTTGGGGATTTAGTCTATTGCCAGAGCCACCCGATCAGCTCAGCCGTGGACAAAAGAGCCGCCAAGTTGTGCTATCGTTGGTCCGGTCCATACCGCATTCTGAGGTTTGTGTCACCAGTGACGGTGAGGTTGGGAGATCCCAACAGTGATGAGAAGTTGACCACTCACATATCCAAGTTGAAGTTTTGCCATAGGGCATAGGTAGGTGAGTGGTGGTAGAAAGGTTATCCTTGTTAAAGTATTAATTCGGCTCGTGGGTGCTCAGTTTGTGAGGCCTTAGGAGGTCAGAGCTCTAGTGCGCACGATTTCTTGCCTTTCTTCTTCTTCTGTCTTTTGTCTCAGTTTGCTGACCCTGATCAAGTCAGCATACAGTTACCATACACTTATACACATACACACCCAGGTACACATGCACTCTCAGTCCATTTCTTCCTTCTTCTTGTTTCGTTTTCTCCTCTGAGACTCTTGTCTTCCTGAGAGCGGTCTATTTTCCTGAGACTCCCGAAGCAGCCCAGATGATTGTGGTTGTCATTGTGCCAGGAGGCTGTGGATTGATTGTTTTTGGGGGGGGAGGGGGGCAACCAGGTTGCCCTTTTGGGGTGGGGGTGTGCCAGGGTTTGAATTTTCCTGGCGCAGTTTGAATCCGAACAGTGCCGCCAATGCGCGTGGCAGCTGTGCTTGCTACAGCTACCTCGATTATTAAGATGTGATTCCAAAGGCCGTGTCTGCGCCACGGCGACGCAATCTAGCAGGCCTAGTCAACTGTATCAGCTGTTCCTTGTATGTTGTTAATAAGGAAGTTACCAAAGGTTGTGATCGGCAAATCAGAACAGGTCGCCTTATGCAGGATAGTGGGACCGACTAATCCAGGCCTCATTCTCATTCCTTTGCCAACCTTCACGGAGTGTCCAATGGTCTGACGGCCCAGGGTTAGCTGCAAATCTTTCCTAATGAGTTCGTAATCCAGTAAAGGCTTTCAGGTTAGACTCAATTATATTATTCTACGTTCATTTAATGATGGATTATGTGTTATATTTGTGTACGTGTGTGTGTGGCCCAGACGTCTGTAAAGCCTATTTCATCGTAAAACCTTTGAATTGTAAAATTGATTTACACGTTACTTCCAGTCTGGAAACAAGTGGTGATATTGTGTTAGATTGTCTTTTGATAAAGTTAATTAAAAGTAATGACTATAACTGGATAAAATAAACTATGCTAAATTAATAAGAGCAAATAAAATGTTGATTAAAATTGTAACAGTGAGTGTGGTGTCTGTGTTCTGAGGCTAGAGAGTGTATGGGTGGGTGTATTGACTGACGGCTAATCTCCAAATAAAAATGTTGTAGGATCCCCGCACCAGCCGGGAGGAAGGGGAAGCAGCGGTAGTAACATCAACACCTGTCACTATCCACAAAGCAGTGCACCAGGATGCTCCCCGAAGCCGTCCGGCCCCAGGAATACTCATCCAACAGAACACCGAAGGACCCACATCTGCCCGGAATGAGACTCGCTGGAGATTCACCACACTCTAAGGACAGTCTGCAGCACGCATGGCACACTGGTCAGCATGGTACTGTTTGAGTTCTTCAACAAAAGTACAGGTGGGAGCGTTCTAATTATTACCCTTCAGTAAACATCAATTCAATAGACTGGCCCCCTGGTGTTCACGTTAAACAGCTTGTTAAGAAATCATAATAACTCAGATCAAAAACTCCAGCTGTTTAAAAAAACTTGTAACTGAATATTTTGTAATAACGTAAATTAATGCTCTTAAAGAAAATGGTACATGATTCTAACAGTGTATCACATGTTAGCACTAATAAAAATTGTTACTTGTTACAAGAGTGTTGATTGCAAATCCTGTCACCCTGTTTGCGCTCTAGCACACTTTTCACTTCCTCTAGGCCAAGTAGCCTAGTTATTAAATTTTGCGTAATGGCCTAAGTGGCCGTTACACAGTAGTATAACAGAGTGACTATTCATTTTTCAAATACTTCTGTTTCATAAAGTGACAACAGTTAAAAGACGACAAAACATGCTTGCTCTTCACAAAACTTGCTTCATGCTAAGTAAATGTGAAAAATATTCAACAAATAATATATATATTTTGCAACAATACATATATGTGCATATTTGCCCAGGGCGGTATGTTTTACATTGTAATTAGCGTAAATAGAATAAGGAACAGTTTTATACAGTTTTGTGCAAGAAAATGCAGGCTAAGGCCTGTCGAAAAACGTACACCTGCCACCGCGTAAGATACAGCATGTGTGTGAGCCAGCTGTGACCTGTTTTGAACGACACGATGGGGTGATGCGTTACAGCTGTAATCAGGTTTTAACAGGATTATAATAAACTAATTACTTGTGTTAAACCTGTAAGCAAAGACTTACGCCAATTATAAAGACACCATTACGTAAAGGGATTTGTAACAAGTATGGTAATGTAAAATTTATTTCCAGAGGTGCAATATTAAAGATGCTATTTAATTAATATTAATTACTAGTGTAATTGAAGAGTAATTAATATGTGTGGTATATGTGTGACCAGAGAAAAATTACGCAAACAATGAGATCGCTCATGTGACGAATATGGTCATGAGTTCACGATAATTAACCAAAAAGTGAGTGTAAGTAAAAGGATGCTTTGCATGAATTGACAGAATCTGGCATGTCGAAAGACAGTCTTAAACCTGTCAAATCGCCTCCAGTATAAATACCACTGGCAACTTTGGGCGATCACACACTCAGACTCAAGAAATCTACAGACGACGTTACGCTGCCCGATTGCAGATCGACATGGACACACACACACACTACTATACTAACACCAAGATGTAAGGAGGAATTCTGGAGCATCAACAACAACAACACTTAGAGACAACGACCACAGCAGCAGAATCATCATCAGCATACTCTCAGGATTCTGCACACACACACACACACACACACACACACACACACACACACACACACACACACACACACACACACACACACACACACACACACACACACACACACACACACACACACACACACACACACACACACACACAGCAGATAAACGCAGGTGATAAAAAAACAATTATATTTTATTATGAAGAGAGCTCTCGAAAAGAACTTAAATATGAACAGATCATAATTAGTTTTAAAGTAAAATAGTAGTTAGATAAGAGAGTGTAATTTAACAACAACTCAGAAAAGAAATACTAATCTTTTGTTGTATTTTTTGGGTGTGTCAGTAATAGATCAACAATAGATTGGAAGTAAATGTAATATCATTTTTATTTGTTTATAGCAACAATAAATTAATTCTTGAATTTTAATATTATTTTGTTGGTAAATGAGTTGCTATCAGAAATTAAAATTTGAGTTAATTTCTGACACAAATAAAATGAATTTAAATAACTTGTTTACCATGTTTGGTTAATAAGATTATTTTGGTGTTTATTTTTGTTGTATGTTATGAATAGCATAGCAGGTTACAGATTTGTAAAGCTGATAAAGGTGAATATTTATTTGTATAATGTTGGAAATTTTAATAGTTAAATATTTTTCTATCAAATAATAATTCTTAGAATGATTATTTTGAAACGGGTTTAATTGATTATTTCATGTCAACAACATCTCAATCCTCTTTAAAAAGTATTTAATTACTGTGCAACCACATATACTTGACGCAACGAGAAACAAAATCCTGCGACCTGGCCGGTGTAATACATATTTAGTTGCGTTGAGTACATGGTAATATATTTGTATAATTGTGTAACGTTGCAATATATATATATTTTTTAAGAGCACTGAAGAAAATTAGGCCCCCCCACACACACACGCACGCGCGCGCGCGTATGTAACATATCATCAACTTATTTTCTTGCATGAATATAATCTTCTAAATAATCTTTTTTATTTATACCTCTATCCATAATCATAGTATTTACTTTAGAATGTGTCTAACTGAGGCAAACAGTAAAACCTAAGGTTAACAAAACCTCCTCAAAAGGTAGAGTTTTACATGGCTCAATTAGATATATGTACGTCTTGTGAAATTGAACCTTTAACATAACCAGATACTCTAAGTAAACCTTTGAGAACAACTACTGTTTCAGTTACAGGGTTACGACTGAACTGGCATGCATTAGGTGGGCAACAACATTAAGTCATTACATATCCATTACTTTCTTTTGAATGGATTACTCACATTTTCTCAAAATGTAACCTTTCTTAAGTAAACAGCATATATGATACATTACAGGATTAGCAATGTAGGCAATCCATTATTTTTAAAATGTTTTTCCCCCAAATAAGTAGGTGGCCATTGGACATTTTTTTTGTAACTTTGTTTAAACAAAAAACATGATTAATATTTAATTCACAACGTTTTGCACATGTAGTATCTCTGTCCTGCAAAATAAGTTTCAGATTTAGAGTTAAAAAATAAATGCTTTAGAAGCCACTGAAATAATTATTATGAAAAAATGCAAACTGATAATATTTATATTAAAAAACCATGATAGTCATTAGGTGATTTAATTGAAATTTTTTTCTACTACCTAGTATTCTCTCAACAATAAATATCTCTACAATGATCAAACTTTTGATAAGATGTTTGTATTTCAGAAATTTTACCATATTTTGTTGAAAATAAACGTTTGATATCACTATTCATTCTATTTATCATTATGTTTCTATTATCATTATTTAGCTTCTATTTACAATGATTTGGCTTTTTAATAATAAAGTCAATCTTTATTACATGTGTCACTCATTCCACTATACAGTTTGACAAAACATAATTTTTAAGCTTAAGCTTTACACCGCTGTGATTGGCTATATATTCAATGTTCATAATCACACCCACTATGGATGTAGTTAGGTGTACTAAATTTGAAATTTATTCCATTACTTATGTTATTGTATAAACACGATTTGTCTATTTGTGCTGCACTCTGTTGTCTACTACTTGTACTACAATGAATATTTTTTCAGTATCACAAAGCATTACCCATTATTTACTACCTGATCGCACCGAATGTTTGGTATGTATCTTTGTTGCTATTGTGGTTCTTGTTACTTTTGTTATTTTCTCATTTCCACAAAGTATTGGCCAATTAGATATTTCAACGTATTTACTGTTTTTAATAATTCTGTTTACTACTTGTTTTAGTGTTAGTTTTTAGTATATAACTTGTTGGAGTTTACTGTGTACACGTAGTACTTTCACGATATTTTTAAACCTGCACTTGGAACTTTTAAATATATATCTGATCATATTTTCCTTTCTGAAAAATAAATTTTAGAATTATTTATCGATCAGATGTTCTACTTCTGAGTGATATTTTTTCAAAGATACTGGTGATAAACATGTTGCAGGTTAGGGTGCAGGGTGTAGTACTGTTGTGTAGATCATGCCAATCATATCAGTTGCAATGAAGGGTTAAACATCTGGTATGGTTGCAGTGGCAATGCAAAATGTAATGAAACCATATTCATGGCATTTTTGTTATCACCATGTCATAAAAGATGCCAGTCTTCAGGATGGTTTGAAATGAAAATTGTACATGACATATGGACCATTTACTTTTACATGTTTTAATGAAACAAACACATAGTCTCAGTTGGACTAACGATCACAATTTACTGGTAACGCTATTTTCATCATGTTTTCAAAATTCAGAACTTAATGTATCCATTTTAATTTAAATAGTTTTACAGTGAACACGGCAGATTTTGAAAAATGTAGTTTTTATAATGTTTTTCATTTCTTGTTTCATTTTACGTGGGAAATAATTACAGTTTTTTATGTATAACTTTTCATATAAATCTGAAAATGTAAAAGACAACACCATTCAAGTGATACAATTTAATTTTATTAGTCTTAGTTATCATAAAAACAAAACTAAATCATCTTTGAAATAAGTCACTAAAATTAAAAATGAATATCATACCACTACCGTAATCTATTGTGAAAACTAGATCAAAATCTATATTGTCCGGTCTTTTAATAGCTGAATGTGAATAGTTCCAAACTAAATTTCTGTGCATGGTTTCTATTCTGTTAATGTTGTATATTTATTAATTTTTTGGTATACATTATTTTCCTATACCATAAATCA
This sequence comes from Magicicada septendecula, assembly GCA_034769895.1. Classification (NCBI taxonomy): domain Eukaryota; kingdom Metazoa; phylum Arthropoda; class Insecta; order Hemiptera; family Cicadidae; genus Magicicada; species Magicicada septendecula. Next base: position 285,785,729 of record CM068371.1, read on the forward strand.
ATCTACTAACATATATGTTGTACAAATTCCTGTGCCAAAGCAACATTTAATTATATTTTCTCAATATTAGTTAATTGGATTGTACACGAACAAAATGTACGTGCAGTTTCTTGAAACATATTTTAAGACTATACATGCCAGGTAATTTTTTGTACACCACATATCACATATTATAATTGTCAGTGAAAAAAAAAATACTAACCTTTGCTTCATGTGAATAAGAACTGATTTTTGCAGAAAAGTCAGCTACTTTGCTAATGTCTGCAATCATAGCTTCATATGTTTTCCGCTGAACTTGAGCGGCTGCAGCTGAACTGGGCTGTGACATCTTGATAGCTTGTTGCTGTTGTAGCAGTTGCTGCTGTAACTGCTGCTGTTGTTTCAGTAACAGATTGTGTTGTTCGGCTTGTGCTAAATATGAAGCAATCGAAGGAGCAAGTGACTCCTGGTTTTTCACTGAAGAAGTGCTTTGAGGCCGTGGACTAGGACTAGGTGTTGTTTTTGTTACTGTCAAACTGACACTAATATTTGCACCCATACTAGTGCCAGTGCTTGTGTTGTTACTATTATTGTTAGAAACAAGATTTGCCGTCAAGCCACTAATACTTTTCTTTGGTTCTTGGTGCTGTTCCTTAGCCGCTGAAAGACCAAGTACAATTTCGTCCAGTTTTCTACGTTTCTTTTCTTTACCAATTACTGGCTCTTCTACAGGCTGAAAATACAGAAGGTATATTTTTTATTTGAACCATTTACAAGAAAATCGTAACTTTGTGTGTGGTTTAAAGGTGGATAAAAGTTTTACTAAAATAAGTTTTCAAGTATAAATTTACATATAAATACAATACTCTAACAGACGTGATCTTTAAAGTTGGATCACAGTTTTACTAACGTAAGTTTTGCAAGTACAAAATTAAATATTACTACTATTTTAATATAGCACAACTTGCCTAATTCCAATTTCTGTAATTTGAGTCATACAATTCAAACTTTAACAAGGTCCTTTGAATGTCTTATGTAAAACCATACAAAAATATGATTTAAAATTTTATTTTGTTAATTCAAACAAATGTTGAACGAACTATAAAAGCTGCCTACAGTATAGTGATTCATTGACAATGAAATTAAAAAATTCATGGAAAGATGTTTTGTTGCACATGATTTCTGGTAGACACTGTCTTTACGTGAAAAACAAAATCTTAATTGAGACAGGAACACAAAAGCACAACTCCTAGTGTGGGCCTGATTAATTATGGAGAACGACATGGGCACCCATTGTCACCTTCTCTTTTTATTTGTATATAGATGATGTCATATACAATTGGCAGATGAACATTTTATGATTGGTAACTCTGCAGTTGACACATTGTTATTTGCTGATGACCAGGCATCCTGTCAAACTCGGGTTTGAAAAAAAAAGCTAATTGTTTGTACTGAACATAATACATATGTGTAAGGAAGTATATGGAAAATTATTTATTTAATAAGGTAACATCGTGATTTATTACACTTGAGTTTTTGATCAGATTTTTCTATTATCCTTAAAACTTTCTTAATTCAAATTTTTTGATGACTGAATGTTTTACTGGTCCCTTCAGTTTTGAATTAAACCAAGTTCTACTGTTCTTAAAAGATTACAGAAATTCATCAATAATATTCTGAGACACTTGTAGCATATACTAAACACAAATTCTATAGGAAGTAATTTGAATCTAATCAATAGTACTCTACACTGATGTGACACTAATGAAAGGAAATACTATAAAAATGAAAATATAAATATATACCTTTGTTCAGAAAAGTACTGGCAGTACAAACATAAAAATAGTACAATGAAGTTAATGAAACATAAAAATAGTACAAGACTGGAAAATCAGGAGTTAATGAAATACGAGGGGCAGTCAAAAAGTTAGTTGCACTTGCATAAAAAACGCAACATGTAGATTATTTATGAAAAAACTTTTATTTATATGAAAGTACAATTAAAGATCTACTTTTCTATAAAGTCCCCAAGTTTATTCAAACACTTATCATAGCGCGACACGAGCTTCTCTATTCCTTTGTTGAAAAAATCCCATCCAACGTCTGATAACCATTCCTGTGTCACAATTTGGACTTCTTCATTGGTAAAATATCGCAGCTTTGCAAGGGCCTCTTTCATAGGACTGAACACGTGGAAGTCACACGGCGCAAGATCAGGACTGTAAGGAGGGTGTTCCCACTCCTCCCACTTAAATGTTTCGAGAAGTTCCTTCGTAATGCGTGCCGAATGAGGTGTTGCATTGTCATGCAGAAGCACAATCCCTTTTGTCAGTTTTCCGGGCCGTCGATCTTTAATCGCCTTTCTCAGCCTTTTTAAGGTTTCACAGTATGATACTGAATTAATCGTAGACCCCTTCGGCATAAATTCAGTATGCACAACACCTTTGTTATCGAAGAAAATGGTCAGCATCACCTTTTCGACAGATGGAACCTTTCGGCACTTTTTTGGAGGTGGGGAATGAGGATGTTTCCACTCACGCGAACTTCGTTTCGTTTCGGGTGAAAAATGATGAACCCAGCATTCATCTCCGGTAACAATTTTGTCCAAAAAGTCATTACCTTCCTTCTCATATCGATCCAAAAACTTGAGAGCTGACAGAAAACGTTTTCCCTTGTGTTCTTCTGTCAATAAACGAGGCACCCATCGAGCGCAAATTTTTCGACATTGCAGTTTCTCAGAGATGATGTAGTGTACACTTCCATGCAAAATACGCAATTCGGCTACAATTTCGTCTACTGTGATTTGCCTATTTGCAAGCACCAATTGGTGAACCCGTTCAACGTTGTCATCTGTGACCGAAGTTGACGGCCTTCCCTGCTGGTAATCGTCCTCCATATTCGTGCGGCCATTTTCAAACAACTCACACCATTTTGAGATGGCCTGGCGTGAAAATGCTATGTCACCATACACTTCTCTCAACTGGTAATGAATTTCAGTAGGGTTGCACCCCTTTGCCCACAGAAAACGAGTCACTGCGCGTAATTCTAACTTGGATGCAACTTGCAAATGACGCGACATATTTTATGGCTAACAATGGAGTAACTGTTCCAACCACGTAGACGCGTTAATAAAGCTGAGGAAACGGAAGTTTAAACCAGTGTTGCTAACAACTTTCATCAAAATATCCCTTGTAGAAAAAAAAATACGGTCCAGCGCAACTAACTTTTTGACTGCCCCTCGTACATAGAAATACTATGACAGCGTTCCACTTTCTCAATATGTTTTATGTTTATGAGAACTTTGTCTTAATTATGTCTTAAGAGAATTAATTGTACACCTAACACACCTTATGCAGAATAATACGGTGAAAGCTGGTGATATAGGCCCTCTATAAAGTTGACACGTGAAAGAACACTTCTACCAATGATACTATGGTATGGTAGATATATTTAAGTAGCACACGTTTCAGGTTTATGTATTTCTGAGATGTACACAGTAAAGTTCTATTATGGTGCAATTAGGATTACATAACAAGACCAAATAGCTACTGGCACTTTAGGAACCTGTGCCAGCATTTGGTGTTTAATAATAAATAAATGTCACTAAAAAAATAAAGCTCAAGTTAGAGTACTAAGATAACATGATAAAATAGGTAAAGGCCACCATTAGAATAAACCTTTGGTTTCTTGTATTTTCTTGTAGGATTTTCGTTTAAACATGGGCTGTTGCGATATAAAAACATTCTGAACCACAATCACACAGCAGAGTAAAAAAACAAGCCCTATAAAATGTTTTAAAATAATGACTCAATTTAGAATCTAATTCAAGTAGGCTTACAATGAGCTATTTCTACAGCCATTAATAAATGACATTTTTGTGTCTAAAGAACAAGAGTTGTTTAACATTCCAGCTCTGATAATTTATAATGTTTGAATCATGTTTAAGACTTGACTTATTATAATTTAAGTTATACAGTTATTATATCATATTCTCTCATTTTTAATTTTTATTTACTTTTTTAAGAGGAAGCAATAACATAATCACTATAACTTACCCTACTTATCTACAAACTTACGCTTGCATCATTTCAACATAATTTTTATTTTCCAAAAAACTTATATCTGCATTTACCACTTATATTTTGCTATTGTGATGAGTAACCTGCACAAGCTACGAGGGTAGGCTGAAAAGTAATGCACACATGCTTGTAGAACACGAACAAAATTACCTACAGAAGCGCACCTGGTGGCATTCGGGAGTAACATTCCCCCTCCAAATGCATGCGCAGTTTGAAGGAGTTTCGTACAACAGTACGCTTTAAGTAGCAGAAGTATGGAAACGTGTTGTAGTGCTATGTCAACGCGAGTTAAACAGCGTGCGGTTATCGAATTTTTAACTGCTGAAAATGTGATTCCTAATGAGATTCATCGTCGTTTAAAGGCTGTTTATGGTGACGATGCTGTTGATAGGTCTACTGTGAATTGATGGGTAATAAAATTTTGTGGTTGCGAGCCTGGAAAAGCCGTAATTGATGACAAAAATGCAGCGGACGTCCGATCACTGCCACAGACGATGAATATCGCAAACTCATCGACGATTTGATTCAAAATGATCGGTGAATCACTCAAAAGCATATCGCAAACCATATTTGTCGGGTTAGAGGCAGCCTGGCGCCAATAATCTTGCAGCATGACAACGCTTGTCCACACACCTCGCGCACAACCCAAGAGGCTCTGCGAAACCTGAAGTTTGAACCGATTCCACACCCTCCCTACTCCCCTGATCTCGCGCCTTGCGATTTCTATTTTTTTCCTCTACACAAGAGAGACCTCAAGGGTAATCATTGCACCCCGGACGATGAGGTGAAGGCAGCTGTCGCGTCCTGGATTCGAGAAAAGTCGGAAGAATATTTCAGTGACGGGATAAAAAAACTTGTTACGCGTTGGGAGAAATGTGTTAGACTTAACGGCGACTATGTTGAAAAATAAATATATAATTTTGAAGCTAAGGAAATGTACTTTTATTTACTTTTTGCCCCATCTTGCTATTTCTTTTCGTTCGTGTTCTACAAGCATGTGTGCATTACTTTTCAGCCTACCCTCGTACAAATGTGTACATCAATAACTGTGAGCGTTTCAACACACAGTTTTAATATGTAAGTGTCTTCATCAGTCAACATTTTTCATATCACTGAAACCAAAATTGTATCCAATTCTTCTTAAAAGAATGACAGTGATGGATCTTGCATATTACTGTCGTACAACTGCAATCTAATACTTGAGTGATAGAGTAGTGTTTATTAAATTTCAGTTCTACTGTTGAAGTTTGTTTTTAGCCTGAAGACGGCTGCTGACTGGATAGATGAAACAATGATTTCCAAATATATTATCAGTGACAGCACAAGTCTGTCTGTCCACTGGATTTAGAATGTCCATTCTCATAAAAAGCTACAGTACTGAATCAAAATTTTATTTTACCAGTTTATTTTATAGGGATACTAGCTGTTACCTGGAGCTTCACACACGAATATTTGACTTTTAATAAGTATTTTAATATAATTTTTATTGTCTGTCTATATGGCATTCTGTCAGCTCTTGTAACAATTTTGTACTCATTACTCAAAGTCTCTTCAAAGTTGTTTTCAACACTTGTACTAAATTATTATGTTGGTGCAACAGCCTTTGGAGATTTAAAAGTACCCGTTTATAATAAAGCCTTTGGAGATATTTATAAATTACCTGTTAAATCAAAAACGCTAAATTCTTTATTTTAAGTGTTACTGTGTTAGAAGAATTGTATAACATTAAACATTGTTTTCCTCAACCATGGCTTTTATTTATTTCAACAGTAAACTAAAAACCAAAAACCGTTGTTACCCAACATCACAAATGAAAACAACACGTATTTTAGCTTTGCATTAAGTAATGGGACGATTTAAAATTAGTACACTTCTTCTTTTCCACATCGTAATATATAGATACAATCGCATATTATATAAAACATCGAAAATGTACTCCAGGAATGGATAAATGTACAGTTCCGATGCCGCTAAATAGCTTTTGTTTATTTACTTGTTACTATGGTTAGCTTTTGCTTTTTACTTGTTAATTCTGGTCTCCATGGTGTTGTTGACATCTTTATACGTGTGAAGGAAAAGGCACAATTAAAAGGGCCTAAATTGTGCGAACAGGGCAAAATATCAAATTCCAAGTGAGACAGTATTTTTCGCCTTGTGTCAAAGGTTACCTGTGCAAAATTGGTGGCAATCGGTGTAACGGTGTGGATTTGTATTCAGTACCCATAAATCCTCAGACTTTGAGTTATATATATATATATAGATAGTGTAATCTCCAGTCCAATGATATTTAAGTGGGAAAATTAGCTAACTTTAGGTACCAATATTTCAAAATGTATTACACCTATTTATATGAAAAACGTTTAACAAATACTAAGCTCACTTATCTTAGTCTACTGTAGCAGGCATATCAAGTCTGGTTCTCACTCAAAAAAACTTAAACTTTTTCAAATTTAATGCACCTAAAATTTCACTCTGATATACACTCTGGAATGGCAAACTACAATACAAGTAACTAACATGTATGTACAATTTCCAGTATGTATTACAGTTTTTTTGGGAAAACTGTACCTGAGAGTTCAAAAATTAGGAAAAGCTAAATTAAAGATTGTAATCTAAAATTCGCCAGGACAACAGTTTCACTTTCACTTTCGTTTCTCTTCCTTCTTAACAAACTTCTTCTCACTCTACATTTTTATTTTGTTCTCGATCCACCTTATCAGCCTTTCTTGTATGTTTTGCATCAACAATTCACAATTTCAACTACAAACTTTCTAGCATCTGTGGGTTTCAAAGAACATTTTACTTTCCAATATAACCCTAATTCAAATACATAACCATAACTGTAACTCCAAGTTTTAGGGTTTACAGGTTCACCAAATATAGTTTTTGGAAGTTGTTGTTAGGTAGTTGTATTGAAAGTTTTGTCAGATTCTGAGTTTTTCCATGAAGGGTGTTTATTTTAATAGATCTTCAGTATACAAGTCTCTGTACAGGGGCTTGAAAGCTTCCATTACTATTTCAAGTAGAGTGTTGTAACAGTACATAATGACCCAATACCATAATTATGGGAGTTAAGGGTAATTTTCAATGTTTTATTGTTTAATTATTAAAATACAGAATAGTTAGGTCCATTGTCCCAATATACGGAGGAACAAAGCAGAATCAACCAGAGTATCATACCAAGGTCACCGGTGGAACGTGCAGGAGTCGGTAAAAGCCATGGCGGTGTTTGTGACGAATGACTTTAAATATACATTGTGATTGGACAATAACGCTGTTCCGTCATAACCAAAAACAATGACGCACTGAATACAATGCATACGACTAGACGTTGTCCTGTATGACAAAGCTTAATGACGTCAAACACACTAACACAAGCATAAATTAGCATATTCATCGGTCTCTTATTATCATATTAATGAGCTCATTAAACAAATCACAAAATTGTATGAAATGTAATTGTAACAGAGCGTGAATGAGTGTGCGATTGAACTAAGGCGTGGCCATGCTTCTATACATAGAGGGCATTGGTTTGTGTTTCATATAAGACGATAACTGCAGTTATAAAAACCAAAAGAATATATCTAAAACTGATGATGAGATTTTCAATTCCTATAATTAATCAAAATAATGAAATAAAGACGGAAGAAATATAGCCACCATTTTGTTTTTGTAATAACACTTGACGCCATTTTGGGGCACCTTTTGATGTGTTATGTTATTCATGCAATTAAAACTAGTAATCATATTCTATAAAGAAACTGTGTTATCATTGTGTCGCCTTTTCTGTGTATTCAAATCTCGCTGTAACGAAACCCTGGATCCCTTAGGTAAAAAGTGTTGCAAAAGGAAAAGCACGTGCTCTCAAATAACAAAAAACGGTAAGTACACACGTGTACCATACTTTGATAATTATTATACATATATAATTACAAATAAATTATGTATAAATGTGAGTAGAGTAACAGATGGCGCCCTTACTGTGGACATTATATAAAATTATTTTATATAAAACAGGCCAGATTTGAAAACAGAGAAGGTGGTACAAGACGGAACATAACCTAATACACAAGAGGTTATATTGATGAAACAAAGCAACCAGTAATTGTATAATTAAAAAATAAAGAGTCATTTAAACAGCTAAATTATGGCAGAAAGAAATGATAGTATGTTATGTGTAAACAATACAGACACAGAATCTATTTTATTAGACAAAATAAGTGCGAATTCTACGCCTAGGGCAGTCAAAAAAAAATATCGTTGGAAGATCTGTTTATATTAATTAAAACACAAAATAGTGTATTAAAAGAAATTGACGAAAAGTTTGATAGCCTTGAGAATGAATTAAAGAAACAAAACAATATACAAGATGTAAAATTGAACCAATTAGATGAGAAACTTAAAAAAGTTGAAAACGAAATACATAAACAAAATTCCAATGTTAATGAGAAAATTAATACAATAGAAACACAATATAATGATATTAAAAAGCAAACAGAAATTGTAGATGAGCAAGTTAAAACTAAGATAAGTAATTTAGATGATAAAGTCAAACAAATTAATGAAACAGTTCAAAATCAGATAGAAATCCAGAGTAGAGAAATAGACAGATTAGATAGAAACAAAAACAAGGTAAGTGGGGTAGAAAAGTATGATAATATAAATAAAAGTATGATGTTAGAGAATGATTGTGTAAACAGGAGTAGTAATAATGAGGTTGTATGGGGAATAGAATATAATAATGATGGAATGATAATGTGTGTTAAAGGGTTGAAGAGAGTGTGTAGAGGGAGCATAATCGTAAAAGAATTGCAGGGGTTAGATTTTTCTCTTAATGGTGTATTTGGGGGTGATGTACATGTTTTTAGGAAGGACGAGAGTGCCTTCGATGTAGATTTTGGAGACAAAAGGTCTGCAAATAGTTGTCCCTGGATTTTTTGTGCACCTGATAGGTGGTGCGAGAATAAAGTTGTAGTGTCCCCTGCATATATTGAGAGAGAGTGTAGCTTGGTGTGATAGAGAGAGATGTTTTAAAAGTAAGAGATATTGTGAGAGAAAAAGAGAAGTAGAAAATTTTAAAATATGTAGAAATTATGAAGAGTTTATAGTAAGGTTAGGTGGAGATAGAAGTGATAAAAATAATGAATACTTACCTTGGATTGAAGCTGATATGGCAGCAGTAGGAGATGATGTTGATAACAATGATGATATAACTTACCTGATTATGACTAATTACACTAAGGGTGACTGGACCATACCGAATGTTGACAAGTTTTATGATATAGTAATGTGGAGTAATCCTGCAGAGTATTACTATGATATAATGGACAAAATAAATTTAAATAGTTATTATATTACAAAAGATGATATAATGTACTTAATTAAAAATGAGTTATGTATACGTAAGATAAGACTATTATTTGACGATGGAGGGTAAACAGTTTATTGTGTTTATGAACATTTAATTATGTGAACAGTGTTTTTTAGGATGGACTGTTTAGGACTGATTATGGCAAATGATTAATTGATAATGTGGATTGTATATTTTTTGTGTATATTGATGTCTATGTATTTGTGTATTTTTGTTGTTGTGTACTTTATGTATTTTTTTTATGTAAACATGTATTGTAGAATTTTAAATAATTGATAAGGAATTTAAATGATATTCGGGAATTCAGAGTCTAATGGTTAGTAAATGATGATATATTTGGATATTGAGAGGTATTGTTGTTAGTAGATAAGTGATGAATTTTCTAGTGATATATTAAGTTGAAATGTTGTAAAAGAGTTTGGGTAATAGTGATAAATAAGGGCATTGGAGTTAGTTAAACAGAGTTATTGGGAGTTAGGAAAAATAAAGTGTTGAGATGTTGATAATATATAAAGAGGTGTTAGATATTTTAGGGACACAGTAGTTAGTGATTATATGTAGAGTTGAGTAATGTGAATGGTATAATTATATTTGTGGTTAATGGTGATATTTTGTAATAAGAGTATTGGTGTAAGGAGTCTGCAACGAAAGGTGTTGAGACAGGAAGGGACCGTTGTGTGCCGGAAAGGGTTATCTGAAAGGGTCAGGAACCAATGAGGGAATGAGCATAGATAGGGAACACACATACTAGTACAAAAAATGAGCGGTGCCAGAGGTTTTAAAGGGATTTGTGAAGGGGGTTATTATAGAGATATTGGTGTCATGATATATTAATGGTTAGAAGCGGTTAGTGTAAAAAAAGAGGTGAGTAAGGTTAGATTGACAATGCCAAAATAAGAGATAGAGAATAGCGAATAATAGAGAGTCACCCAAACTAGAAAGGATAAAAAGGTTAGAAAAGGAAAATTCATGGTAGGAAGGTAATTGTAACTGAAGGGTAAATGATAAATTTGAAATTTTTTTGTATAGAATCTGATCTAAACGAATGTTAAATAATAAAAGTTAATAGAGAATTGTTGATAGTAATGATGTGATAAAGTTTTGGTACAAGTCATGTAAATGTAAATTGTTTAATGTTTAATGTAAATGTAACAATGTTAATGTGTAATGTTTAATGTTTGATGATGTTTTATTGTTATTAGTAATGACGTTAATAAGTGTCAAAGAATAGTAGCTTTTAAAAGTTGAAAGTCCAAAGGTACAATTGAAGTTGAGCAAAAATATAGTATGATACCTGTTGCAATAGATAGCTGATTGTAAGTTGAGTAACAAAATTTAAATAATAAAAGTGTCGGCCATAATAGTTGTAGGTTGAGTTTGATAGAAATAAGTAGGTGAAGGTATTTTGGGGAATATTAAAGAATTGTTCATGTATAGTGTTATTTGTAGTTGTATACATAGTTTGTTTTCTTACAAGGAAGAAATTGAGTTTGGTGGTAGTAAAAGAATATACATTTTAAAGTCTTGTTGTTGTTATGTTAAACTTTTAAATTAGAACAAACCAATGCCCCAAATACAAACCAATGCGTCTAAAAGGGAACATATCAGTTGTAGATATGGAAGTGTACTAGACCACTATATTAAATTTTTGTATGCAATGTTTCAGAGTTTTGTGGTGTTGTGACCGCGGTCCTGGGCTGGCTGGAGCGTCAGAACAGGAGCGTAGAGTGCCTCATGGCCTTATGGTGTAGGGATCTCTCAGGAGAAGTCCAGTAAGGTCAGAGGGTGCGACCAAGGGTAACATCATTGGACCAAGGGTAAGTGATGACAAATTGTTTTTATAGTAACATTACAGGGGGTTGTGGTGACATATCTAGACTGATCCTTTTAGGAAAGTGTGAATGAGTCAATGAAAGTTTTTGTGTCTCGACACAAAATCTTTCATTGAGGGGGTTTGTAACAGTACATAATGACCCAATACCATACTTATGGGAGTTAAGGGTAATTTTCAATGTTTTATTGTTTAATTATTAAAATACAGAATGGTTAGGTCCATTGTCCCAATATACGGAGGAACAAAGCAGAATCAGCCAGAGTATCATACCAAGGTCACCGGTGGAACGTGCAGGAGTCGGTAAAAGCCATGGCGGTGTTTGTGACGAATGACTTTAAATATACATTGTGATTGGACAATAACGCTGTTCCGTCATAACCAAAAACAATGACGCACTGAATACAATGCATACGACTAGACGTTGTCCTGTATGACAAAGCTTAATGACGTCAAACACACTAACACAAGCATAAATTAGCATATTTATCGGTCTCAGTTCAGCACAGTACACCAGAGAGGCCACAGCGATGTATCGCTGTTGGCATTAGTATTCATCCAAAAGTTGTAAAAGCCTAGTAAAAATTTTATAAAATGTGATTAAAAAGTCAGAGAACACTTAAACAACAGTATATAACAAAAAGCATTAAATGTAGAGTCAGTGCAGACAATTTAAAAACCAGAATGATGAGGCGAACACCGACCATACTCCTGGGGAACATCTGAGGCCAGCGAGGGAGCGACGCTACACCGTTCTCAGAGAAGTCACAATATCTTTCTTTTATTATCATATTAATGAGCTCATTAAACAAATCACAAAATTGTATGAAATGTAATTGTAACAGAGCGTGAATGAGTGTGCGATTGAACTAAGGCGTGGCCATGCTTCTATACATAGAGGGCATTGGTTTGTGTTTCACATAAGACGATAACTGCAGTTATAAAAACCAAAAGAATATATCTAAAACTGATGACGAGATTTTCAATTCCTATAATTAATCAAAATAATGAAATAAAGACGGAAGAAATATAGCCACCATTTTGTTTTTGTAATAACACTTGACGCCATTTTGGGGCACCTTTTGATGTATGTTATGTTATTCATGCAATTAAAACTAGTAATCATATTCTATAAAGAAACTGTGTTATCATTGTGTCGCCTTTTCTGTGTATTCAAATCTCGCTGTAACGAAACCCTGGATCCCTTAGGTAAAAAGTGTTGCAAAAGGAAAAGCACGTGCTCTCAAATAACAAAAAACGGTAAGTACACACGTGTGCCATACTTTGATAATTATTATACATATATAATTACAAATAAATTATGTATAAATGTGAGTAGAGTAACAGTGTTGATATTTCATAAGTTGAACTGGTTGTATTATATACAAAATTACTCTCTGGCAGTGTTTTCCAGAGTACACATTTTGCTTTATTTATTTATGTTTTACAACAAACTTTTATTTAGAAACATACAATGTTATATGTATTTTCTTAAAGAGAAAGAAATTGAGAACTTCATATGCCCAAAAGTGTACTATGGGACATCAGTAACACTAATATATATTATGGTTCCTTTTTTAAGAACATGCCGATTGTTTAAAAATTTTTCTGAGGCTCCTGATTCTGTCTTTAATGAACAAAGAACTGGTTAGCACAATCTAAGTGTTTATATTTTTGGTCTTCCGTTCTTCCGCTTTACACATTATATCAAGTCTTTGGTGTCTTCAAGGCATAAGAAGTATACCTTAACTTTGCAATATATTGTAGCGCGCATCTTTTAATGAAATATGCTCATTGTAAGTCTCTTCATTATTTTCTGTTTTGTCACAAGAAGATGATGTTACTTCTTAGTCTATATCATCCACTTTACTTGAGGAGCTCCCAATCTCTAAATTTAATGAAGTGTCTTCCACATCAAGTTGAGTGTTTATACCCAAAAAATCACTGTGGCTCATTTCAAACACATCTAAAAGATGACTAAGTTCTTCTTCAGCTTCATTATCTTGTGGATCAGTAGAGGTACTAATGCTATCTTTTACTAATGCTATCTTTATCAGGGAAACCACACTTCAGAAAACAATTATAAACCACCTGTGGTTTTATGTGTTGAACAGTATGATAATCCACGTGATCGTGTCCAAAACAGTCACAATTTTATTTGATACTACAATGAACAGTTGTTCAAAGTTATCAACATTACGTGGCATATGTTTCAACACCCACCATCTGTGGTGAACTTACACTACAAGATTATGATCCTTATGATCATTTAATCTAAAGGCTGGCAAACACGTTTAATATATAAAGCCATAGATATGAGTTTTGTATTGGTACACTGTGAATTGTCAGGACGTGATGCAGCATTGTCTAAAAAATAAAACCACATTCCTTTATTCTTTCTCATTTTATTATTAACCTTCGACAACCATTCACTTATTATTTCATCATCCAAGCTTTTTTTGTTAGAATACCAGTCAGTTTGTAAAGCAATAGGGGTTTTTCACACACTTAATTATTAAAGGTTGTTGAAACTCTCCAACCATGTTTACATACAACATCATAGTTAAACCATTTTTTGACTGCTTGTACCTCAGGCCTGTCCATCTGATACCATTGTTTTCATCGGCAAAACTTGATGAAACAGTCTGGTTTCATCAACATTATAAATATCTTCCTTACTGTAGTCAGCGGCTGTGACATCACTTCTGATGTGGATTATGATGTTGATCACAAGTTTGCTAAGTTTCAGTCAATACTTAGCACAATTCATCAAGTGCTGTCAAGAAAAACAAGGAAAGAGACTTGACTAACATTTTATAAGGCAATGGCTGTGCCAGTGTTAGTCTATACTTCTGAAACTTGGGTTCTGGAAAAAAAATCTGAGTAAAATACAGCCATCGGAGATGAGATTCTTATGATCTGTTTAAGGCTGCACACAATGTGATAAGACTCTACAATGAAGACGTCTGTAAAGAGTTGAACATTTTTAATATCCACGATTATATTGCAGAGAACAAAGAGAAATGGACTGCTTATCTGAATAGGATTCCAGACGGTAGGTTTCCAAAGAAACTTTGCTAATACAAGCCTGTTGGACAAGTATAGGAAGATCATGGAAGCGCTGGTGAAGTGTATAACATTTATTTGCAACCGGATCAGGTGATTCACCTAGTCTCTGATAGAAGAATAAGACTGTAGTCAGCAATAATATCTTGCAAAAAAAAATATTCCAGTCTTAGACTTCTTCCATATTAACAGTGGTGGCTGAAAAATTTGGGGGTTGCAGGTGGGTTGGATAGAATAAAATTGTTTTATTCTCTGAATAGAAAATGTCCAAGTCTCCTCCCCTCCAAACAATACACAAGGAAAGCAAAATACTGCAATTTTAGTGTCATTCCCACGTAACCACGAATATTTATTTATGAATCTTTTTTAAATTTACGATTAAATATTTTGTTACCTGATTTTACACTTTTATTAAAATTTGAAAGGTCTGATGTAGGCCTCCCTACTCTCTTAATTTCAATTTTTTCCTCAATAAGACGTCAACTGAACGGTGTTTTCGTTAAGTTTTTTGACAGAATTCATCGCGTCCTACCAGTTAAATATAATAATTATCTTACACTATGACACCTTAATCCTTTATATGTACTATTATTTACATTTGACGACGAATTGGACTGATACTAACAACGAACTTACAAATTCCAACCTGGTGCACCATGTGTTATTTACAAACACATTGGTGGTGCCGTGACGTACAAGCGCGGTTTGCAGTCCCTAATCACGCCAAGCGAGCCTATACCATTGTAATAGGAACAACCGAGTCCTGCCAGCCTGAGCACTACTCCATTGTATTTTCCCATATACAAAGCGCGTCACAGTTGGTGCATACACCGTGGCAAGAGCATTTATGGTTTTTAGTATTTCTCTGCGCTTTTCAACCGGCAAATGATTAATTACGATGATTTAGGTTCAAAACACTATTATTAGTTATTGTTTTATTCATAATTCTATAATTTAAAATACAATTCGAGAATTATTGGTGGTTGTACAACCATGCAACCTAAGCACGGGCCGCCACTGGTATTAACTGATCAAGCTTCTACTGCATTTTTGTACGAAATTTTGTGCTGTTTCTGAAATTTATTAAGCCAACCATAAGAAATCTTGAAGGAACTTCTTCCTAAGCAATTTCAGACACCTTTTCTTGAATTAAGGGCCCCGAAATTGGGATATTACTAGCTCTTGCTCTGCACAACCATTCATATGTAATTTCATCTATTACTAGTCCCTTTGTATTTAGAAACATCCTTTTTGTTTCTTGATTTACATTTTCTGGCCAAGAGTTCCAACAGTTCTCTTTTGGACTTTACCAGTGTGCTTATTTGTGTTTTACTAACACCAGACGTGGTCATTGCTTCTCCAACTATTTAACAATGTCAACTTTTTCTTTTAACGTAAAATGTTGCGTTTCTGAGACAACTACATACAACCGCTTCTGCCTGAAGATTATACACTTCAGGAACTACACTACACTGATGTAAGATAAAAAATTAATTACTATGATAACAATTTTCTTGAAGTTTCTCCTGCAAGTTCTCCTAAGCAAGAGTTTCTTTTTTAATATTGTACCAAAACAAGCTGTCTTTAGTGTGTTGGTACTATATAGTAAAAAAGCCAACAACTGGAAATATAAACATTCATCGCGGTTTGTTGAAAGGGCCCATGGTTTGTTATATAACACAGTCTCACAGTTCTTTGATGTCCTGTTGTAGGTATAATTTCTAATAAGCAAAAGTTTGCAGATATGATAGGCGTTATAGTAATTATTACGGTTTGGACGATTTTGCTCACCTCTTATCTGTCTGCTACAGAAAAAAACAAGGTTATAAATTTTGCTTTGTGGGATGTCTGGAGTCCGTTTTTCGCAATGTCCATTTTGGGATTAGAAAGGTAATTTCAAACTCTCCATTATAGAAAGTTGTCTGCTTTTCGGAGTGTCCACTAAATGGAGATCTTAATGTATACAATTCTTTCAGTTTTCTACCTAGTAATTCTCATAATTGAAAATAATAAAGGCGAAGAATTTAAAATTTAATTTTCAAATTATCTAGTGCTGTAATGCTATCATATCAGAATACAGTAACAAAAAACAAAACAAATCATGCTTTACAATCATGGTTGATATTACCCACTACATGTTATAGCAACACTTTCATTAGCCTCTCATTTTAAAAATGGAGATTTTATACAACTAGGAATTGTTTTCAGTTAATTTTTAATGTAAACTGCCAGTATGAATTAACGATTACTGTGACATCTACTGAAACATTAACAGTTACATATAACTTTTGTGCACAGAATTTTGGTAATGGTTTTTTACACAGTTCCTGAACAATTTACTTCAGACGCTTAATAGACTTTTTTGAAGTTGTTAGGGCTGTGAAATACTCTGCACTGAGAAAGGTTTACTTCTATGAATTTTAAACTCTACACCTTACATATATTGTTCATACTTACACAATTTTTCCTTTGCATCAGTTTGTTAAGCATATCATCTAATTTGCTCTTGGTCTGTTGAGGCTGTTTGTTTTTGGAAGGCAATGAGAAGTCCTGTGCTTCTTCTGTAACTATTTCTTTTGTGCTTGAACTACTTGGCCGTACTACCAGGTCAGTAGCTGCGTTAGATTTATTCACACTAAAAAATGTTATTATTTAATTACAAATATGACAATAACAATATTGCTTAACTTTGTCACGTATAGTTGTAATAAATGGAATGCCTACACTCTCGGGAAAAAATTTTCACATATACTCATTACATGTACTGCACAACTTATAAACCACGTCAGAATCAAAAAAGTCCAAACGCGCCGACATCAATATTAAAGCTAATATTAATAATCAGATTAAAGCTACACATTAAACTTTAAAACATAAACCAAATCAAGATACTTAGCACTTTGCTGAAAAGGAATTTTGGGAAAGGGAGAAATTTCTGGGTATGTTACTGCAATTTATAAAAAGATCCCATATGTTAATGAATCATTATGTAATGTCTATTTCTTGGACCAAAAAACTTATCTATGTTAGAAGAAATAGCAGAGAAAGAAAATGTTTCCAATATATACTCTCTTTACTATATACAATTGTGTATTTTCCAATGTTCAAAAATCTTCTCATCACTTCTGGCCTCAAAGCTATGTCATAATTAATGTGGAGTAATGCCTACAATTCTTCTGCCAACTCTCTTCCAAGCACTGATATTTGTGGTCAAGTTGTGATCTAATACAATGTTGACATGAAAATGTTTATAATTACAAATTTGTTACTTGTATCAATACTAAAATTCTGTTGAAGCCAATGAATAGTAAAGTACAATTCTTTATTATTCTTGGTTTTAGTATACAGTATATTACAAATAAACCTAACCTTTCCAGAAACATTTTTCTTTTCTTTCTTTTTTTTAATAGGGTTATAGAAAGTACCTATTTTTTTTGAGTACTAATCCCTAATATGTTCAGGATTTGATTCTAATATGCACAAAAAAAGAGCGTGATCAGTCATAGGGAAAATGTTTTTCTAAACTGAGAAGTGAAATTAAATACTGGACTGGGAGCTTATCATTGTACTAAAATGGGTTTAAATATGTGGTATAAAGACGTGTATTTTATAGGGCGACAAAGGTATCAACTGTGTCAATATAGTAACACTGTTCCATTTAACACTGGATCATGGACTGAAGGATGGGGTTATACTGTAAAACATGAGTGTTGTGTTATAAGACAACCAACAGCAGTTCCCTCTGAAAGCTGAATATCTACGTAAATAATATTACATATTACGTATTGAAGTGTAAACATTACATTTATGAACAAATATTACTAAAAAGTCACACAAATGTAATTAAAATAATACACACATCTGAATTTGTTTCTGTTACATATCAAAATGTTTTATATACACGTGGCTCTCTGTTTTTTTTTCTTTCCACTGTCTGCTGTCAAAACTACAGCTTTCGTACTCGCAGCTCTTACTGTACTGGAATGTGCAGACTGCGCACTTCTGTTCCTGAATAACTGACCACACATTTTACCTTACCATAAAGGAAATAACTGTTTCCAATGAGTGTTTCATGTTCACATGATTTTTTGTGATAAAGGGCAAATAATTACTGGAATCAGTGGTTCACATTAGTTTTCTTGTAGTAATCTTTTAATGCTATAGAACAGAAATCCGCTTCCTTCCCTAATTCCCTTTCATTTTAAATAAAGTGAAAAAGCTAAGAGTTAAAACATGTGATGTTCAATATTTTTGACTATTTTTAATGTTCTACTTCACTTTATTGTCCCCCCCCCCCACACACACACAACTATATTCTACTATTACTTTTCTATAGGTGTTATTTTACATTCAGTTACAATCTTTCTTTTAATCTTTCACAAAACCCTTGAGTTTTTTTAAAACAAAAATTCGACAGGAACTAATTTGGGTATTAAAGTTAACGTTTTCTGTAATTAGGGGTTTAGCACAACGGGTTTCTCTAGCAATGAGCTTAGTGGTGGATCCTTTGTACTACCTAACAACATCAACAAAACATGCAGGAAAAATGTGAACTAAGGGAGTTCAGAGACAAACGCCCAAGCGCGTCTCACCCCACCAAGCAGTTTACAGTCATACTCAAAAGTCTGTCATTTGAATGTATGTTTTCCAGCTATGAATATCGTGAGCGTCAATTTGCGTTACAAGTATTAGGGTGTTATTTGTGCGTGTTCGTGTTACAGAGTTTGTCACTTGTATTTATATTTACTAATTGTGAGTATTGTGAGTGTTGATCTGCGGTATAATTAATATTTGTGCGTGTTCGTCTTCCAGAGTTTTTTATTTGATTTTATATTTACTAATTGTGAGTATCGTAGCGTTGATCTATGGTATAATTAATATTTGTGTGTGTTCGTGTTAGGGCTACAGAGTTTGTCACTTGAATTTATGTTTATTAACTACGAGTACTGTGAGCGTCGATTTGCGTTAGGCCTGTAATTAATATTTGTGCATGTAAACCCGATAGAAGTATTTAAACTTGAACTTTTTATATAGTGTAATTTCCAGACTTTTAACACCACACTCGACATATAAAATTTAGAACAGCGTAGAACGTGATAATACAAGAGTTAAATAATAGTTTATAATCAACTCTGAAATTAAAATTCATTAACTGTTGTAAAGAAAAGAAATAACTAGCGTTTTTATCTTTACCATACTGTTGAAATTGTCAATTTGTAATAAAAAGTAACTTGTGATATGTTTTTTCTGTTTGTGAACAGTCACCTGCTCAAGCGTTAATTTGTACTAAATATTATTGAGAAATATAATATGTTCTTATCTCTAATGTAATAATTAAATCTGTTCGGAAAGAGTAGAGTACAATATTAGTGAGTATATTGGATGATTATCTTGTTACTATTCAGGCCTAGTCTGTACACAACATTAAGAGAGGAGAGTAAGATCCATAAATAGTTTTTCTCTTCTCTCGTAATTCAACAGCTGTACGCAAGCTAGCGCTGTGGTTTACTGTCAGCCGGTTATTATAGGTTAAGTTGTTCTAAGCCTTGTATTCCTCTCGTTTCTCTCTCTGTACTCTATAAATTACTCAAAACACACTAAATCATCAACAAATAATAATAATTCATCAATTTCAGAAAAGATTCTTTATTTTTATGTTTTTTAAAACAGATGTTATTTCTTGGCACAGGTACAACACATCGATCACACTGGAATGAATCGATTAGTTACCGAATTCGGATTTTAGATGTTTAATTTTAATTATATTGTTATTTTTTCTTAATCTCAGGGTTCGAAAGGTTCTTGTCACTATTAGGAAGGTCAGAAAATGCAAAATAAAATTACAAGGTATTACAATTTAATTATAAAATCTTATTAATTAATATTTTAAACGTAAGTGTAGAGTTTTACCGTCCGTTGACACAGTCACTTGTGATGGCCGTGCACTGATGAACTCGTGGCTTGTGATGGTTGATCAACTAAGATACAGATGTATAAATCATCGCCCATCTTCACTCCAGTTTCGAAATAAAGTTTGATGTTTTGGTCCCTGGATGAAGCAGAAACTCCAATTCTTAATCTTCACTAATGTTATAGTTCTGGTGGTTACAGGTTCCAATGGATTTTGTGTAGTAATAGTTTCCTCTACCGAGTCGTAAAAAGTGAGGTTCAAGTACAATTTTAATTCCTTATTTCGTCTTTTATAATACTGGATTACTTTAATTTCTTCAGGTATATAGTTGTCTTTATTTATTTATTATTTAAATTTCATTATTAATCATTTTACTGGAATTAATTGGTAAATTTCATCCTTTTGAATTTTTGTTAATTTTATTGATAGGCTGGATTATACTCTCTTATAGATGACCATTGAAAGTCAGCCAACTATCTTTTTTGTTAATTAATGGTTATTAGAATTTACTAAGTAATTTATTCTTCAGATTTTTCTTTTTTTTCTCGATTCATGAAACTGAACTGTCCTCGTTCATATATAACAATTGACTCCTATTGAATAAACAAAATATCTTGCATTTTGTCGTCCTTGACAACCAGTCTTTGTTCTGTTATTGGATAATATTTGTAATCCTAGAGCCATAATTAAAAAAACGTTCTTGCACTTACTTAATAAAATACTCCCTTACTAAAGTTACATTATATCATTTTAAACTTTCACATATTCTTTGTTATTAAATTATATACATTTTGCTATCTTTTCCCCTTAATCTTCTTAGTCTAACAAGTACTATCTTCTCATTACAAAATACTAATTTTGGGCCTATTTGTTCTATTACATATTTTATGATTTTATTGTAATTGAAGTTACTTATCTGCTATTAATAACTACTACTGCTTTCTACTAATTCATTATATTACATTTAGTGTTTTTACAATTTTTGTTACCTAACTTTTCTGACCTGACTTCCTGTACAATGTGTCACTGGCTTATGGCCAATCATTCCATTTTTATTTAAATTTATTATTACTTAGTTTAGTATAGAACCCTTCATCTGTTTATAACATAGTTACAATAAACCCTTTGGCATCTTATCAACAATTATTGCCTTCCTGGCCAATTTTACAATTATAATCTAGCAATACCTCCATTTAATGTGAGTACTAAAATATTTACTCTTTATGAAGTTTACCACAAATTCTATGGTGACATATTCGTTAACATAAATCAAATTACCATCAATTATTTGATATTCTCTTAAAGCAATTGCTTCACACCTCCTACATACAAAATACAACATAAACACCATGATAACAAAACAACATGATAAAACATGATAACGTGATAAATTAAATTAACATCAATTAATTAGTCTACTCTCAATGTAATCATTTTCGATCATTGACTAAACTGTCTATATTATTTTCCACATTACTTGACACTGTATTTATCAGTCACACTTTTCACTGACCACTTCATAGTTTGTATTTATAAACATTTATTTTTTTACTCTATTACCTTGTACTCTTATTTGGTGTTATTTATTTATTTAATAAGAGTTTACTTTTCTGACCTTTATTACAATGGACAATTAGCGTTTTTTTATTTTAATAATTATAAATTTTTATGTAACGTAGGGGACCTTAGTTTCGTTACGTTACACTGTAGAATTGAAAGATGACAAGTAACAAAGGCCTACAATTTGCAGTCGAGCATGCCAAATAGTTGGGCGAGTTATTGAATTTTTTGATGAAGAAAAGAACAGTGGTTGTTATAAGTACCCAATAAACAACGCGACAAAGCGAGCAGCAGCTGCAACAGGAAAGTCAGAAACCACAATTTGTAAGATACGGAAAGAGGTAAGTGTCAAAATCGACTGGTAGAAAACTGAGCACTTTACTCAATAAAAATAAAACAAAAAAGCAAACCAAAAATGGTTTAACTTTTAATCAGTTAGTTTTTGTAACTATTAACTATAACTTTAACTTAGTTTGTTTGGACAGTAACTTTAACTTTGAACAGTTAACAATTATTATGAGATTTCCCAAGTCCGTTTATAACGTGGTATACACAATATCACGTTAGAAACTTGCTAATTGAATAGAAATTAAATTTACTTGTTCCTCATAATTTCACTCGTTTATAGAACTACTATTTGTAATAGCAAAACCTTTCTTTACCAGCTACTGTTTCACATTGTAATTCGAAAAAATCATGAGCAAAAGTAACATAACTTTATACATTTATGAAGAGTACAAAAAAAATTAAACATTGAATAGCCTTATTGACATATTAAGCTCCAAACTGAAGTAACAATAAGTATGTTGATCAACAACGGAGACACAACTAGTTATGTTTTACAGAACAATACCTAATTGAAATTGTGGAGCTTATTGCTCACATTGTTTATGTTTATGGTCAAAGTAATTTAATAATTTTTGAAACGGTGTAGAATAACAATTTTGACACCATATGCGTACTGTTTAAGTATTATAATGCTCTAACTTTAATTTTTGGACGTGTAAATTTTCTGGTTGCGTATGAGTTTTACTTTGACTGTACAAACGTCAAGCAGCGTAGGGGAACGTACTGAACCCCCACACAATTGGCAGTGCCAGTGCTGCTTCGCTTCCCCTCTCCAGATTCTGTGTTAACGGAGCCATGTAGTACATAACATGGATGTGTAAAAGGCATCTGCATTTGTCTATGGTCTAAGTTAGGAATAGGTCTTTTAAATGTTTATAATTTTTTTCCCTCTTACACAACTGGTGATAACGTGTGAGCTCATAACTCAGTTTCCTCCTGTACTGTTCAAAAACACTTTTAATTTGAATGTATATTCCTTCAACCACTTTTACTCTCATAAACTGTAAAACATCAAAAATTATTTCTTGCACTTGATTGTAAATAATTTGTGAGTATTTTTCTGTTACATTAGCAGAAGTATCTTCTTTAACAAGAAGACACATTAACAGATAATTTAAATAATTATGAACATACATAATGAGTCAATTAAAGTAACTATGCAAGTAACTTAACTACAAAATTAAATAATGGTCAATTCGATACTCTATAATAAAGGAATTGCTACACTGAGGAAACAGATAACACTGTATTGTTGTGTGACTACATGATGCTCTGCATGTATGGTGTGTGCGGAATAATTACATAATGCTCTAGATCAGTGGTTCCCAAACTATTCAGTCCGTGACCCCCCCCCCCAAATAAAAATTTCACGTACCCCATTTGAGTTCTGAAATAAAACAAACAGTAAATATGATAGAAACTCCAATATTTTAATTAAAATGTATTAAAATCAAAATTCTCGTAACTTTCAAAATTGTAATATTAATGATATCAAACGTAGTTTAATATGAACAATGAAGCTGATTTTGAACAATTACCTCTGCAATATTGGGTTTAATGTCTGAAAATTTCAATATTAAGTCACTCTTCACTCTCGAGGTCAAGTTTATTTCTTAACTTTGACTTCAAGTAGGTGAGCCGGGAGAATGTGGTTTCACACAAATAAGTAGAGGGAAACACAGTTAAACACTTCAAAACTTTTTTTATGAGTTCAGGATAGTCAGCCATTATATATAACGAGAAGTCAGCTAGCTGTAATTGTGAAAACTATAATTTTAATGAACTGTCAGTTGAAAGTTCTGCCAATAAATCTTCTTGTAGTGTAAGAGAGAGGTCTAGTCAGTTCGGCTGACAAACAGATGTCACATGACGTGATTTAAAGAGTATTACAGCCATTAGTTTGAAATTACTTTATAATTACAATTAGTCTGAGCAATTGTAATTACTAACTGAAATTGTAATTGTAACTGGAATCTTCTACTAATTGTTATAATATTCTAAAAGGTTTTTTTAAAAAATTGGAGAAAATTAGTATATTCTATTTTTCCTTAAAGTGTCTGCGGACCCCCAGGGGTCTACAGACCCTACTTTGGAAACCACTGCTCTAGATCATTCGAGATGCCCCTTTCAGACACTGGACACCTATTCTTCCAGCATCCAGGCCTTGTGTCACTTCCGTGCTAGAGAGCAGGAGTATAAAGAGAGAAGACAGTGGCCAGCAAATTTGTTTAGACTTGGCAATATTACAAGTGCGGTTCATGTTTTGTGACTTGTGGTTTAGTGTTACTTATATTGCGGTTATCAAAAGATACTTATTGGTGGAGTCAGATATAGTGAACTAAAGCAAATGCTACGACTGGCAAGCACCAGAATAGTGCAGATGCTCTTGTATATGTACTACAGTTTGAAGCTACCATTTAGCATCTGGTTACACAAATTATCAAGTGTGCGGATTAAAAGAGTATGACAGTATAGACGATGAAGAGGAATAACAAAGAACAGAGACCCAATGATTGGCACCATAGTAAAAGGGAAGAAAGAATAGAAGACTGAAGTGTTATAAATGTCAGAAACCTGGACTTCTACAAAGAGATTGTCAGTCCCGAGTTAATTCAAGCAAACAGCATAGAAGCAAGCAGTAACTGGGCATATGCTAACTAGCTGGAGGAATGAAGCCCCTAGACAACATGCAATTTCTACACTTCAGAAAAACAGTGGGTACTTTGCAGTTACCAGATTCATTCAAGAAAGGTCAACCTCAATTACAGTTTTACAGTTTCCATAATGCTACACTTTCCATTGTACTGTGCTTTTGCACCTTTAAAACAGCTACTGGAAGGCCTCTAAGTGTTTGGAAAAGTGGAGATATATCTATGCCTCCAGACATACTCAACTTAAGTCTCATCATCAGGTACTTGTTGCAGACATCGTGGATGAAGCAATTTTTGGGTTGGACATTATGAACGTGTATGGGTTTGTAGTTAATTTCAAAAACAATGTTTTTAGAATTGGGCAAAAAGAAGTAATGCTCTCTACAACTGTCAGAAAATTCAATGTATTTGATAAATGGCTGTAAATATCCGGCCAAACTACAAAAAATCATCATGGTTAAAAACGGGATAGATACTAGGGGAAACCAGTGTTCTACACTCAAACCCCATGTGGTCAGCACACCGGGGATATTAATTGCTAGAAGTTTAGTAAAACCAGACGCATCCAGAAGTGTTCCCATTAGAAAGGCAAAGGCTGTCACTTTACACAGTAGTACACACCTGGGTAAAATTTCTCCTGTGGGGTGGGTACCTGGAATGACACAACGAAGACCCAGGGCTTCAGTCATTTCCAAAATTATCAGAGGAACTTAAGGAGCTGTTGAACAGATCTTCTGATGATCTCTCAAGGGCTGGAGTTTAAGAATTCAAACAGTGTTTACATGAATTTAAAGATGCTTCTCCAGGTCAGACCCAGTCACTGGTGAGAACCTCTCTTGTAAAACATCGTATCAATAACACCAATACACCAACCTCCACAAAGGCCTCTGTTAGCTAAGCAGGAGGAAATGTCTTGGTTAGTACAGGACATGTTAACAAAGGGAATAATTGAGTATTTGTCAAATGTTCCAGTAGTGCTAATAGCGAAGAAGGATGATAGGCTGTTTCTGCATAGACTATTGGAAGCTGAATGACGTGGCAAAGAAAGATTGCTATCCACTACCTCATGTCGACAATATGCTCGACACACTGTCTGGAGCTCAGTGGTTTTCCATATTGGATCTGAAGAGCAGATATTGGTAAGTGAGTCTTTATCAAGAAGATAAGGAAAAGAGCTTTTCCGACCCAAGTGACCTCTTACAGTTTAAAATCTATTTGGACTCTGCACCACCAATGTTTGAAAGACTAATGGATTTGGTCCTCTCAAACTGACAAGGAAAACTTCCCATGTTTACTTAGACGATCTTATAGTTATCGGAAAGATTTTTAAAGATCGAAAACCTTTAGGAGGTTCTAACCAGAATTCACAATGCCCAAATGAAGCAGAGCCCAAATAAGCGTTCTCTATTTCAGAAGGAAGTACAATATTTGGGCCATTTACTCTTCGCAGCTGGTGTTGGTATGGATCCCAATAAAGTAGACACAGTGAGAAAATGGCCCATTCTGAAGACTAAACACGGTTATGCTCATATTACAAACGTTTTGTAAAAGACTTTGCTCCTATTGCTAAACCACTACATGAACTAACTGAAAATAGATGAACACTTCAGTGGTCAAGAGACTGTGAGCAAGCCACCAGGAATTTGAAAATTGCATTATGCTCAGAGCCAATTCTTGCTTTCCCAGCTTCTAAAAGTAAGTAGACTATAGTCACAGACGCCAGTAATACTGGTCTGGAAGCAGTATTGTTTCAAGTTCAAAACAGTGAGGAATGACTAGTAGTGTATTACAGCTAGAGGCTTTCCAAACCAGAGAGAAATTATTGCATTACAAGAAGGGAGCTGCTGGGTGTCGTCTGAGTTTTGGAGCATTTCCATAGATATCTGTGTTTGGGAGGGAGTTTTCACTACATACCAACCTACCGACCATGCTGCACTTGCACTTGAAATTTAAAAATCCAAAAAGGCAATTGGTAAGGTGGCTCGAACACTGATGGGGGTGGCTGCATGGCTTATCTCGAAGATCATGCTCAGAAGATTGCCAACATTGCCTCAGAAAGGAAGAAGGGAATGCAAATGAACAGTTAAAAGCCATCACTATAGATTTCTTTGTACACTGATGGATGACACAAGATTTCTGAAAAGAACAAACGGGCGATGAATATACTGGACCAATCTCGATGGCAAAAGAAGAGGGTTGTTGCCCTGATTGGCAAGCTATCTGCCATGGTTCTGAAGTGGTGAAGAGTAATTGGGAAAATGCAGATGGCTGAGACATGGTCATGCAGCTGACTGCTGCCAAAAGTGAAGTGCCCTCTGTTTTGAAGGAAATGAATGATGGAGGATCTGTAGGTCATCTTGGTGTCAATAAAAACCATTGACAAAATACGGAAACAATTCTATTGGCTTTAACTTTGCCATGACATAGAGGAATAGTGCTGGACCTGTGAAATACGTGCTGCAAGCAATGGCCCACACACCAGAAATGGGGGGAAAATGATACACCATCATGCTGGAATGCCATTTGAAAGAATTGCTACAGACATTGCTGGACCCTTCCCATTTACTGACAATGGAAACCAGTACATCATGGTTATAACTGACTATTTTACAAAGCGGGTGGAAGCTTATGCAATTCCAAATCTGGAGGTTACCACTGTGCCAAATGTGTTAGTTCACAACTTCTGTTGGTGGTACGGAGTTCTTATGGAAACCCATATGAATCAAGGGAGGAATTTTGAGTCAGGGATTTTTAAAGAATGTCACCTACTTGGTAGACGAAAGCCTGCACAACACCTTTTCATCCTCAGTCCAGCACAATGGTAGAGAGGTTCAATAGGACACTTGAGCAGCATCTATCAAAGGTTGTTGACAACAACCAAACAGACTGGGACCAGTGTATACCATTATTCCTAATGGTGTGTAGGTCACATAAGTATACAACACAACCGGCATGACTCCAGCAAAACTATTGTTTGGGTGAGTGATTCATCTTCCTGGGGACCTGATGTAAAGATCGCCTGAGACTAAGTTCTAAGAACTGCAGAACTGTTATTCACAATTAAAGAACTAACTGCAAAAAAAAAAATTGTTTGATAAGGGGACAGCTGAAGATAGCCAGTGACAAAATGAAAATGCGGTATGACATTCACAGCACCAGTGAGGGTTTTGAAGAAGAGACCAGGTTTGGTTGTACAACTCAAACCACTATCATGGCTGCTGCCTGAAACTTTCAACTAACTGGGAAGGCCCTTACACTATGAAAATGAGAATCAATGATATTTCACTTATCTTATTTATCAGACACAGGGACAATCGAAATTCAAGGTCATCCACATAGATCACCATGAAAGTATTTTTGCAGAGACAGTTGCCAGCTCAGGTCAGACAGGCTTAAACGAGGGGGCAGTGTTATACTGAGGAAGTAGATAATACTGCATCGCTGTGTGACTATGCGATGCTTTGCACATATAGTGTACGTGGTATAATTATGTAGGTCTCTAGATCATCTGGGATGCCCCTTCCAGACATTGGTCGACTATTCTACCAGCATCCAGGCCTGTTGTATTACTACAATGCCACATAGCAGGGATGTAAACTGAGCAATCAGCAGCCGGCAAAGTTTTGTTAAGACCTGGCAATATTACAAGTGTGGTTTAGAGTGTTCATGACTTAAGAGTTTAGTGTTACTTAGTGCATAACTGTAATAAGGTGACACTTATTGTTGTGTGCTGGACAAATTAAACTCAAATTATTGTATAAGAATGCCTTCGTTGATTTTTAACTGTCATTTGTTTCTAATTAGTGACTTCACTGGTATCAGTTATTCTGTTTTCACTGTACAAGACGATGATTCATGTGCCTGTCGTAACAGTAAAATTAATAATAACTAGAAATAATAATAGCAAATTCAAGATGGTAATAACAATAGCACTTTAAAGTACAATGAAAACTGGTTTCATTAATGTCAAATGTAAACTGATTTCTGCACACATACCTCTAGCTTTTAATACTACTATACAGTAGTTATTACGTCTTGAATAAGTTACTTTACATTAAAATGGAAACCAAATGAATTACTTATTAGGGACAGATATCAATTCTATATATAATATACAATGTCTGTATTTGTAGCACTTTTTCCAATTTGTCCCTACTAACACAGATTTACCCCCGTTACCCATGATCCATGTTGTAACAGCATTCTACACTTAATATTTTACATTCATCATCTCAATACCATCACCATATTCCAATAGTCACTTGTGTGT
This sequence comes from Magicicada septendecula, assembly GCA_034769895.1. Lineage (NCBI taxonomy): Eukaryota > Metazoa > Arthropoda > Insecta > Hemiptera > Cicadidae > Magicicada > Magicicada septendecula. Next base: position 285,814,795 of record CM068371.1, read on the forward strand.
AAGTCAGGGGTGTGCGGTAGGTAAAAACTTTGGTGAAGCTGAGTTGTATCCAACAACGTACTAACAGAGGAAGAAGGTGAGCGCTGATCATATCCCCTTTGTTTTGTGGCCTGACATTTAGTGTCTCAGGGAACAGAAAATTGTGGTAGACTAGCCTGTTAGTCACCACTTTGTACAAAGCTGTTTGTGATAAAAGGAAGAAGTTCCATACTTCAGTAACTGTGATTTTCTTACATTTTTTATTCACCTTTTTTTCACAAGTTCATCAGTACTGAAGACATCAGTACTTTCCACTTCTTTGTTCATCATGGAGATTAGTTCATCCATCACAAAAAATGTGGCACCACTATTAACAGCCCTATCATTCACCAATGCTCTTGTTGTAAACAGCAGAAATTTTGCAAGGAATGTCTGCAGCTTTTAAGTTTCTGGTCCACAGAAAACGAATAATCACACGTCCTTTATAGTCAGCACGATGTTAAATGAAAACAGCCATTTAAGTATCACTGTTGCAGCAAGTAACACCCAAGCAACATACTAGTGCTGTCAGATGCACACTGACCCAAGCTACACAACAGCATTTGGTAGGTGCCACTACCCCCATACTCCTTCATGCAGCAGATAAAAATGGTTACTTTCTTAATAGGCCTCATATACCAGAGCACAGTGGCAAAAGGGAACTATTAAAAACTCCACAGCCTCAATGCTGTTGCTGAACACTTAAAGCTTTAAAATTATCAATTTTGTGCAAGTTAATTTATGTGGTGTATACTGTATAGTTTACAAAATATTCAATAAGAACTGAAATTTATATTTTGTGTACAGATTAACAGTTACGCCACTGTTTATGAATGATTTCAACCATCGCTGCTTGTGATCACCCAGGTCCTCTTTTGTTCACAATTCTACTGTCACCACTTCTCAAGATTTCTCATGATCTAGCCACCCCAATTTGTTTTTCTTTTCCTGTTCACTTCTCTTTTTGATTCAATCTAGATTTGTTACAACTTGGTTACTATCATATGTCATAAATTCTAATAAGGTCTATAGTCATAGACTTGATAATTCTATTCTTAGTTGTACAGCTTACTTAAATTTCTCTCTAAGATTATACATTGTAACAGGACAAAATTGGCATAACCATTTTTTTTTGTAATAATTTTCTATAATAATTTTGTAAAACATTTATTGTAATAAAGTAACGTGTATCTGGTTGAGAGTGTGGAAGTTGTAGTAGAGGAATTTGACGGCCTTACAAGGTGAGGAATTTTGCTAATTACCATCACATGACCTGTGAGTCACTCGAGCACCACATGCTTCTAACTATGCAGAGAGTTTCCGGTGGATGAAGAAGAACGGGGGTATTCAGCATCTAGGACAGGATGCAAGTAGGTGAACCGCCTAAAACCAGTTCCAAAGGCAGAAAAAGTGAATCAGTGTACCTACGCCACGCCAATATCTCGCCCCAGTCTTACGTTGTCAGCATACGAGATACAAGGACGTAATACAGCAGTGGACTCGGGTGTTTTTGGTAGGCCGAAACAATCACAGTAGGCCTACCGAATATTGTGAATAAAGTGCAACAGCAGTTTTGAACACGGTAAAGAAAACAATAGTGAACATTATACAACAGTTGGGAACCGTTTTTTGGAGTGTTTTAGTAAAAAGTGTGGTGATACATCAGGTGGTGTAACAATTTGTACAGCATCTGCAGATAAGTAATAGTAAAGACAAAATTTGTTGGCCAAAATTAATTAAAATTACACATCAATTTATATTATTCTGAAATTAAAATATATAAAAAAGGAGAAGGAGGGAGAGGGAGAGAGAGGGTGAGGAGAGGAGAGAGAGAGATTGAAGATCATCTTTGTTTTATTGTTTAAGTATATTACATATGGTTTTCGTTTAACATAGTTGACTATGAATTAAATTTTGTGTAAAAGAACAGAAACCTTCTACTAATGCATATAAAGAAAATGAAACCAGATTTCTGTGCTACAATAACCATGTGTTAAGTGTAATTATTACGCCTAATTACCATAACCTATTCTGTGCTGAAGGCTCGCCTAAACGAACTTGGAAGTTTTTTTTAAGGGATTTAATTATTATCTAAATTATTTAAGTGGTAAGAGTGTAAAAGGTTTTATACATTTCATCCTCAAAATGTATTGGCAGCCCTGTAAGCTTTGTGGAAAGGTTTCTTTTAATAAGGTAAGTTCGTAAAAAGATCGTAGTCAACGGGGTAAGTAAAGTAGTATATTCTCTGTGTTATTTGTAATTATGTTTTAACAGTTACATGTCAAATTATGCACTGTTCCCAGCTTTTTATTCTCATCACCTTTTATCTAATACCAGCTTCAAGGAGGTGAAAGCTGATAATTGTCTCAAAACAACAATCGTGTATTTGCTGTTGGCAATCCACTTGTCTGTTCATACTCCAAACCACAGTTCATTTTTAACCATTCTTTCATTCACATGAGCCCAATTTTACCCACATCCCTGCCTAGACTTTCAAAGTTTTCTCTGAAATATGAAGATCTACCAACAATGACACCACTTACACAGGTTAGAATTTGTTTACAATTTACAAAAAAAATACTGCCTCAAAAATAAAATTATTTCAGCTTGTAATAAGAATGTACTTATGTATACACAATCTGAGCTCTTTCTTAGATTTTATAAACTGAGTAAGGGAGATTTGTATACTTACCCTGATGAAAGATCTATTGGTGTCAGTGTACTTGAAGTTCCTGGGATAATACTGCCAGATGGTGAAGGGGTCTGTTTTGGTGTTGAATGGGCATGGAACTTAAGATCAAATGGCATACTCAAGACCCGTGGGCTTTGATGCGAATGCTGATGAGCTGGTGGTGGTTGTAAGTTGGCAGGAGTTACAGGTGTTGATCTCCTACAGAAATACATATTACGATTAATATGGTTAAAGAAACTTTAAATTAACATAAATAACTTACTCTTCTTGACACATTTTTAGTCTATAAAGTATTAATGGTACTCTTCTTTCATTTGAAAAAAAAAGACTACTACCATTTTCCTTATTAGCAAGTCAAATTAAATTTGTTTTTTATTTAAAAACTGATTAAAAGAAAGACACATTTTACAATCTTTAGGGATTTAGTAATAACACAATTCTATTCTCACTTGTTTTTCTGAGCATCTGACAACTAAGTAATCAAAAACAAGAAAACCACTGACTCTCCCTCTCCAAAGGTAAAGACCACTAAATTTTAAAACTAGAGGAAATTTCAAGTGAGAAACGATTTGATAAATCACTTTTATGAAATAAATAAATGAGATAAAGTCTTTTGTTCACACGAAGGCATTATTTTTAAATAAAAAAAAGAAACTCATTATGCTGGCCATAATAAACATTACTGTTCAGCAACAGATTTTTTAAAGTAAAAGCATCCTGGACACTGGTTAAGTTGGCCATGGATGATGGCCATAAAATTTGAACATGAACAAAAAAAAAGCATAAATACACATATAACGTAGCATATTGTAATAATTTTATATCTTTAAACATGAAGTTATATGAACCGATACCAATCTTGGAACCATATCAATAATAATTTTACTTCCATATTCCTTAAGGAATGGAAGTATGGTGATGGCAAAAAAAATCGTGTTCGAGATTATTGCAGATTCTGATTGTACTACACTCAAAACATGAAAAAAAGTCGTTTTCCGAAAAGTGTCTGTGTGTGTGTCTGTCTGTCTGTGTGTAGATTTTTTTTCTATGGCAAACGATAACTGCCGCAAATTCAAACAGAATCAAATAATTTTTTGCATACAGCCCTGATTTGTAGAGTACTCACGACCTATTGTTTTTGGTGAAGATCGGTTGAGGGAAAGGGGTAGTTTACCTGCAACGGTTTTTTTTTATCAAGGGAAATTTTTTTTTTTGGCAAACGATAACAGCCGCAAATTCAAACAGAATTAAATAATGTTTCGTATACAGCCCTCAATTGTAGAGTTTTCAAGACCTATTGTTTTTGGTGAAGATCGGTTAAGGGAAAGGGGTAGTTTACCTGTAACATTTTATGTTTTAACAAGGGTATTTCCTATGGCAAACGATAGCAGCCGCAAATTCAAACAGAATCAAACGATTATTTGCATACAGCCCTAAATTGTAGAGTTCTCAAGACCTATTGTTTTTGGTGAAGATCGGTTGAGGGAAAGGGGTAGTTTACCTGCAACGTTTTTTTAACAAGGGTATTTTCTATGGCAAACGATAACAGCCGCAAATTCAAACAGAATCAAATAATGTTTTGCATACAGCCCTGATTTGTAGAGTACTCAAGACCTATTGTTTTTGGTGAAGATCGGTTAAGGGGAAGGGGTAGTTTACCTGCAACGTTTTTTTATCAAGCGTATTTTCTATGGCAAACGATAACAGCCACAAATTCAAACAGAATCAAATAATTTTTTGCATACGTCCCTGAATTGTAGAGGTCTCAAGGACTTTCGATTTTGGTGAAGATCGGTTAAGGGGAAGGGGTAGTTTACCTGCAACCTTTTACGTTTTAACAAGAGTAAAGTACTTGAAAATTTATTTAAACTTTTTGAAACAATGGTAATTGTTAAAAATAAAATAATTTTGTTGCCAGGCAATAAAATTAAAATTTTTTCATTTTAATGTAATATAATATTTTTCATTTAATACGGCAATAAAAAGGCAGGTAACACACACACACACACACACACACACACACACACACACACACACACACACACACACACACACACAATTCACATTATTTCTGGCCTCACTCATGTTTATTTTCTTACGTTTGCACGCTTTTTAAATGGAAAGTGCCGAAACCCACACCAACATAACGCGTGCAAGCCAAAAAAATGGACATCAATTTGCTTACTGGCGAAGCTAGTAGTTAATGAATGGGTAGGCAAAAATCTTATCTTAAATTTTTTTTAAGGAATCACTAAAAGGACGGTGGGTCAAATCGGACGCTGAGGTAGAGTTTGCTGTAACCAAATGGTTCCACAAACAGCCGTAAGAATTTTACTAGCAGGGAATCTACAGGTTAGCGCAACAGTGGAACTCATGTCTTAATGTTATTGGAGACTTCTTTTAAAATCGTTGAATAAAAAATGCTTTACAGCTCTATACGTGTGTCTATTGAACAATCCTTGTATTAGTCATACACAATAATACAACTGATTGAACTTCAAATTTTTAAACTTGATTAGTTTCTATATATATGTTTAATGTTACAAATAATTCAAATAACAATCTTGATCATCTGTTAGTTCAGCGGAATAACAGTGACACTTTTAATAACCGCATAAAATAAACACTTAGAAACAACACAGGCGCTTTAACTTAACTGTTTGGATCACAGAAGTGAGGCATGCCTCAACGCTCTATGTGTACAGCGCGGGACAATCCCCCCTCCCTACACTTCCCTATCACACCACTACATTGCTTACATACGATGTATACAAAAAACGCTGAGGCAAGTTCAGGTTGCCTCATACGCTTTAAACGAACTATGCCGAATCTCACCGGTCGCTTAATAAAGCACGTTTCGGTTTAATAAATTTGACAGTCGCAGTAACAATGTATAATCTTTACGTTATGTAGTTCATACGTGTTTATAATTTTTATTCTACAGAATTTTTTAGGGTAGGCATTGCCTCAATTGCCTCCATGTAACTTCGCCACTGATATATATGTGTACAACGTTATCGGCAACAAAGAAGTAGTTTTTGTTAAAATTCCTTCCCGGGATATTTGGCCGTAGTCCAATGTTTTCTACAAAACCAGACATTTCGGCAATGCCATCGACTTCCATCATCAGTGAAAATCGAGTGCGATAACGTGAGGTGGTATACATTAGTGACCACAGTACTGTGGTTAAGGCTGAAGCAGTAAGTAGAAAGAAGTAGTTTCTATGGTAATATTTCATTTTGAAAATGATTTTAAATATAAATCTTAGAATATGGAAGTCATGTACGGTTCTCCATACCGATATTTTATTTTGGAACCTTGACTTCAGACAAAGTAGAAAACAGTGAGAAATAAAAACGTGACCAAAAACAGGTATGTCACAACTAGAGAAAATTATAAATCACGGGATATAATTATAAATTATAATCTTATAATTTTATGAGAATATGATATACACATAGCAACCTATGCCTCAGAAGCCTAGAAAATGAAAGGAAGAAATGACAAAAGTTTCAAAGGTATGGGATGAAAAATTATTGAAGACAAAACTGTGTTGCCACAAGAACCGAGTGAAGAAACACCAGTTCTGATTATTGTAGTAAAGTTCTTAAATAGATATGGGTAAGTTTTCATATCATTATGAATTTTCTGAACTCCTACCATGAGATACAGTCCTCCGCTAATCAGATCGAATTTTCAGTTCCCTAGAACTGTACGACAAGTGCTCGACATCTTCAAGATTTAACACTTACAAATTATATCTTTTGAGGTTAAGCCAAAATGACCTATAATGTCATATTATGCTCAGTCCATTAAAGTTTTCACAATTAAGCATAATACTGAATATCTATAAAAATAACTTGATGAAAATCAAGACAAACAGAAAAATGTACAGAATGACTTTCTCATGATATTACTATATGAGTGTTCTGGTTCAAAACTTGCAGATCACCAATCCATAGAGATGTCAAGTGGGAGAACTGCACCATTTAGTGAATTCTATTAATGACAATCTGAATATAGCTAACGAATTGTTGTTGGCTTGCCACCTGCCCCTATGAAAGCCAATCTCAAAGAAAGTTGTTAATACGGCAAAAATAAAAGCATTGTAATATTTATATTGTGACCAGCATACCTCGATTCTTCTGACAGAGATTCATCATTTGTTTCCCAAGGAGTTGCTGGTGAGTGTTTCATTGCATGTTGCAGCTGCAGATTTGTACTATTTAAAAGCGCATGTAGTTTTGCTAGAAAAACATACATTATCATTAGAATGCTGATTAATAGTTCACTATCATAAATAATTTCAATTATACTCCATAAATAATTTCCTTAAATGCTAGTGCAGTTCTTCGGAATATACAATGTTAAAACATTTTAATTTTAATCATTTTACATTTTGCTAAATTATTGGGAACTGAAACCTAAATCTCCGCAAACAAAAATTTAAAAAATGTGTACAGAAATGTTATCATTTAAGGAAACAAGCAGGGTTAATCTTGCATATCAAAAACACTGTTTACCTATCAGATTATTATTTTTAAGAAACATTGGAAGTTTCATTTACAATACACATGCATCTTCTATTATTTATGTATAGCTAGTAAAAACAGATGGCAAAAATTAAAATCTCTTTATTTTCTATCTCTCCATGTTATGTAATTCAAACATAATGGGTACATTTTGAGACAAGAGAATCCATTATGAGGAGATTTTACTGTATAAACAAATTATGTTACTTACAATCATGATTATACAGACAATTTGAACATACATAAACACGCATCTGTATAAATTACCTCTCTCTGTTTCTACATCAATAGCAATATGTCTCTTGCGTTTCATAGTATGTGGAGTATGAACAGGTTGTCTTGAAGAATGGTCTGTTGTTATTGTAATTACTTCTGATCCTTCTGAGAGAGAGCGTGGTGTTGATGTAGGCGTGCATGTTGCTTCAGGCGTGTCATGGTCTGTTTCTGTTGTTCCAACTCCAGTTGACACAGAACCACCAGAATATGCTGAGAAATTTCGTCCAACTGGCCACTCTTTGTGCTCCACAGCATGCACTATGTGCTGTAATCGTACTTGCAATGCATGGTCCTAAAAATACAAAGACAATTTAAATGCCATTATTATATTTTTTTTCTTTGAAGAGAGAAATGATATTCTTGACAGATGCACGTATTGCTAAAATATGCTTTTAATTCAAACAATGTCACTTATAAGATTACATTGTTATATATGCATAATTTTAATAGTATGCATCTCTTTTTTGTATACAGTCTGTTCAAAATTATTTGACCTTATTTTTTCTCAGTAACTAGTTGGATTAAGCAGCAGTGGTTCCTAAGTGTGCACAGTGCAATTTCTTATAACCAAACTTCTTACAATGAATTAGTTGCTGTTCAGCAGGTACATGTATATTTATGTGACGCAGGCTTATTATATGTTTATGTTGTTATGTTATAACAGAATTTCTTAACCAAGCACAGAATTCCCTATGTTTGCCAGGCTCATTTTTCCCTGTAATTTTTGTTTTATTTTTCCAAGTTAAGACAAGTTGTCACTGAAAGGATTCGGATCTGAGAGTATAATAATATAGCAGGTAGCCATACAAAAATAAGACTTCAATATATTGTTACGACGGTCTACTCGATCGTCGTAGGTACAGTGGAAACAAAATAAGTACAAGACACCAATTAAGTCACTAATCACACCTTTAATTGTTATAGTAAAACAGTTCGTAATTAACAACACAGTGTCTACAACAAATCAAATGAAATTGTTCATACGCAATAAAATGTCCACTAATATTAAAACTTAACTGTATTACAATTATACCGTCCGAATATAAAACGCAACACTTCACTAATAACTACTTGAACGTACACCGTAATAACCCGAACCGCTCTGTAAATATATCGCACTAATCTCTCGAACCGCACAGTCAAAAATCTCGCATTGAACTGAAAAACTAAGGCCGCGACGCGATGTATTTATAGTTACGCTCACACACCAGAAGCTTCCAAACTGCGTCTTATCTCTCGCGAACTACGTAATTGCTGCGGCCTTGACACAGTCCGAGCGCCCGAGCGAAGGCTGACACAGTCGATAAAATTCTCGCAACATGCGTTTAGTAGCACGTACACCACACGCTTACGTCGAGATCTTTCTGGCGCATTCGATAAACGCGTAGATTGTTCTGTGCTGTCGTAGCACTGCCCCCTCCTTAAGCCTGTTCGTCCCGAACTGGCAAAGCGTCTCTAAATTTGTATTTAGCCAGGCGATCTAGGTGGACGACCTTGAACTTTCGCTGTCCTTCCTGTTGAATCCGATAAACAACATCGTTAATCCTTTTTTTTACAATGTAGGGTCCTTCCCAGTTAGACTGAAGCTTAGGTGAGCGACCACGACGGCGCTTTGGATTGAACAACCAGACCTGATCTCCTTCTTGGAAACCCACACTATTGCTGCGAATGTCATACCGAGTTTTCATTTTATCACTGGCAATCTTGAGCCGTCCTCTTACCAAGCGATTCATTTCTCGCAGTTGGCTCTTGGGACTGAGTCTCAGGTGATCCAAACATCAAGTCCCCAGGAAGACGAATCTCCCGCCCAAACACCAATTTTGCTGGAGTCATGCCGGTTGTGTCATGTACTGATGACCTATACGCCATAAGGAATAGTGATATACGTTGGTCCCAGTCTGTTTGGTTCTCATCAACAACTTTCGAAAGATGCTGCTCAAGTGTCCTGTTGAATCTCTCAACCATCCCGTCCGACTGAGGATGCAGAGGCGTTGTCCTGGTCTTTCGAATTCCCAGTAGACGGCATAATTCTTTAAACACTCCTGATTCGAAATTTCTCCCTTGATCCGTATGGATTTCCATAGGGGCTCCAAAACGGCAACAGAAGTTGTGAACTAGCTGCTTTGCCACAGTGGTAACCTCCTGATTTGGAATTGCGTATGCTTCCACCCACTTAGTAAAGTAGTCACCTACAACCATGATGTACCGGTTTCCATCGTCAGTAACTGGGAATGGTCCAGCAATTCTATGGCAATTCTCTCGAAAGGTTGTCCAACGTTATACTGTCTCATTTTTCCCCTGCTTCTGGTTTGTGGGCCCTTGCTTGCAGCACATATTTCACACGTCCGAACCCATTCCTCTACGTCGTGGCGAAGATGAAGCCAACAGAATCGCTTCCGTATTTTGTCAAGGGTTTTGTTAACGCCAAGATGGCCTCCAGATGTTCCATCATGCATCTCCTTCAAAACAGACTGCACTTTACTTCGGGGAACTATCAACTGCATGACCACGTCTCGTCCATCTGCACTTTCCCAAGCCCTTTTCAGCAATCCGTCTTCTAAGGTGAGAGATTCCCATTGTGCCCAGTAGCCCTTCAGCACTTCGGAACCATGGCAGATATCTTGCCAATCCGGGCAGCGACCTTCCTCTTTTGCTGTCAAGATCGGTCCAATGTCTTCATCAGTCATCTGTTCTTGTCGACAGTCTTGTGTTGTCCAGCCATCAGCCAGGAAATCTACAGTGATGGCTTGAACATGTTCACTTGAGTTTTGTTCTTCCTTTCTGTGGCAATGTCGGCAGTCTTCCGGGCATGGTCTTCGTGATAAGCCATCTGCATTACTGTGCAGGCGCCCCCGCCGATGTTGTACCTTGAAGTTGTACTCTTGCAGACGTTCGAGCCACCTTGCCAACTGTCCTTCCGGATTTTTAAATCTCAAGAGCCATGCAAGTGCAGCATGGTCGGTACGTAGTGAAAACTCTCTCCCATAGAGGTATTTATGGAAGTGCTCCAAAGCTCTGACAATTGCCAACAACTCTCTTCTTGTAACACAATAATTTCTCTCTGGTTTAGAAAGCGTCTTGCTGTAATACGCTATTACTCGTTCTTCACCGTTCTGCACTTGAGACAAAACTGCTCCTAGACCAGTATTGCTTGCGTCTGTGTCTACGATGTACTTCCCTTCGGAAGCTGGAAAAGCGAGAATTGGCTGCGAACATAATGCAATCTTCAACGTTCTAAATGCTTGTTCACACTCTCTCAACCATTGGAAGTTTCGTTTATTTTCCGTTAGCTCATGTAGTGGTTTAGCAATAGTAGCGAAGCCTTTCACAAAACGTCGGTAATATGAGCATAACCCCAGGAAACTCCGAACTTCGTGTTTATTCTTCGGAACTGGCCAGTCTCTTACGGTGTCTACTTTATTAGGATCCATGCTAACGCCCGCTGCCGAAACCAGATGGCCCCAAATACTGTACTTCCTTCTGGAATAGAGAACACTTCTTCGGGCTCAGCTTCAGTTGTGCACCGTGAATTCTAGTTAGAACTTCCTTAAGGTTTTCCAAATGATCTTCGAAAGTCTTCCCGATCACTATGACATCGTCTAAGTAAACAAGGCAAGTTTTCCACGTCAGGCCTCGGAGTATCAGGTCCATCAATCTCTCAAATGTTGCCGGTGCATTACAGAGTCCAAATGGCATGACGTTAAATTGGAATAAGCCACTTGGCGTCGAGAAAGCGGTCTTTTCCTTGTCTTCTTGATGAAGACCCACTTGCCAATATCCACTCTTCAGGTCCAATGTGGAAAACCACTGTGCTCCGGACAACATGTCGAGTGTATCGTCAACGCGAGGTAATGGATAGCAGTCTTTCTTTGTAACGTCATTTAACCTCCGGTAGTCTACGCAGAAACGCAATCCACCATCCTTCTTCGCTACCAGCACTACAGGGGAAGACCAAGCACTTGACGAAGGTTCGATTACTCCCTCTGTCAACATGTCCTGTACTAACCGAGACATCTCCTCTTGTTTAGATAATGGAGGCCTTCGAGGAGGTTGGCGTATCGGTGTTGTGTCCCCGGTATTGATGCGATGTTGCACAAGAGAGGTTCTTCCCAGTGACTGTCCCCGAACTGCAAAACAATCTTTGTATTCGTGTAAAAACTGTCAGAGTTCTTTTACCTCACCACTTGAGAGGTCGTTAGAAGATCTGTTCAATAATTCTTGCAGTTCCTCTGGTAATTTAGAAGTATCCGAAGAACTGGATCTTCGTTGCGTTATTCCGGCTACCCAGGCCACAGGAGTCAATTTGCCTAGGAGTGTATTGCTTTGTAAAGTGATAGCTTGATCCAAAATATTCGCCACTCTAATAGGTACGTTTCCGGTTTTGTCAGGTTTTACTAAACTTCTGGCAATTAGTATGCCCGGTGTGCTGACTACCTGGGGTTCGAATATAGAGCACTGATTGCCCCTAGTATCTACCGCAGTTCTAACCATGATGATCTTTTCGGAGTTTGGCGGAACAGTTACGGCCACTTGGTTTATGACGTCCATCGATTTTTCTGCTGTCGTCATTGTTGATAGCATTACCTCTTCGCCTCCGATTCTCAAGACATTGTTTTTGAAGTCGACTATAAATCCGTATGCGTTCATAACGTCCACACCAAGAATTGCTTCATCCACAATGTCTGCAACAAGTACTTGATGATTAAACTCAAGTCTACCAAGGCGAAGGTGTATCTCCACTTTTCCATACACTTTTACAGGCCGTCCAGTAGCTGTTCGCAAGCTGCAAGAGCACCAGATTGGCTTGAGATCTTTCACCACGTCGGGGCGCACAATAGAAACTGTTGCGCCTGTGTCAACTGTAATCGAGGTTGGCCTTTCTTGAACAAATCCGGTAACTAACAAGCTCCCGGTGTTTTTCTGAAGGGTAGAAATTGCGTATTCTCTAGGGGCTTCGTTCCTCCAGTTAGTCAGCACACGCCCCGTTGCACCGACTATTGCTCGTTTCCCTGCTGCTGAATTCTAACCCGACAATCTCGTTGTAGATGTCCAGGTTTCCCACATCGATAACACTTCGGTCTTCCATCCTTTCTTATTTTATTCTGTGGCGCCGACCGTCGAGTCTCTGTTCCTTGTTCTTCTTCCTCATCGTCTGTGCCGTTGCGATCTTTTAGCTCGCGCACTTTATGACTTGTCCAACCAGACGCTGATTTGGCGGCCTCAAATTGCAAAGCATGTACCAGGGCGTCTGCACTGTTCTGGTGTCTTGCCATTCGTAACACTTGCTGTAGTTCGTTATCTCGGACACCGGCAGTAAATGTCTGCATCGCAAAACGCGTTCGAAAATCTTCTGGCGCTTCAGGATAGGCCAGTCTAATTAGTCTGTCGATACTTGCTTCTAACTCTTGAAGACTTTCCCCGGAATGCTGTCGCCTTGCTCTCAACTGGATGCAGTACACATCTCGCAAATGTTTATCACCATACCGTAATTCCAAAGCTTTTATCAACTCGGCATAGGTGTTCTGGCTGTCAGGTGGCACTTTCTGTAGTAGTTCTGCCGCGGGTCCTTTTAATGCAAGAACAAGTGAAACAGCCTTGTCTTTTTCTGTCCAATTATTTGCGCATGCAGCAGCTTCAAATTGGCGGAGGTACGTTGCCCAGTGAGTGCTTCCGTCAAAGGTTGGAGCTTTGACATGAACTGTCCCTACTGCAGGCAAAGTGACTTTCTCTGTTAACTTATTTTCTGTGTATTTTTCTGTCTTGATCACTGGTACAGTCTGTTCAGAAATTTGTTTTGGTTGAATCTTCATGCACTGTTCAACTTCAATTTTAATTTGTTCTCTTATGTTTGTAATCGAGTCTTCTACTGCAGATATTTTTGTTGACATACTTTCTTCCACAGTCAAGACAGATTTTTCTACTTCAGATATTTTTGTAGCCATCGATTCTTCAACACTCGAGACAGATTTTTCTACTTCCGCTATTTTTAATGTCATTGATTCTTGTACCTCCGATATTTTAGTAACTTGTTTATTAAGCTCACCTCGTAGGAGACCCAATTCTGCGGTACTATGTTCTTGCAACTGTTTCTGCATAGTTTCAAAGAGAGCTTCCGTTTTATCTTTTTGTCTTTCTTCTGTTTCTAGCATTAGTGCTTTCTGACGTTCCTCAGCTTCTTCTCTTTCTTGTATTCGTTCTTCTTTTTGTCGTCTTTCTGCTTCTTCTCTTTCTTGTATTCGTTCTTCTTTTTGTCGTCTTTCTGCTTCTTCCTGTGTCTGCCGCAGCAGTGTTTGTAAAGCTTCCATCATCTGACTGGGATCCATGTTTACTGATTAATTACGAATCACACTCGTCTTGTACAAAGCGTCCACTGTTTCCACTGTTAACCGTTCTATCCCAGTTCTGACACCACTGTTACGACGGTCTACTCGATCGTCGTAGGTACAGTGGAAACAAAATAAGTACAAGACACCAATTAAGTCACTAATCACACCTTTAATTGTTATAGTAAAACAGTTCGTAATTAACAACACAGTGTCTACAACAAATCAAATGAAATTGTTCATACGCAATAAAATGTCCACTAATATTAAAACTCAACTGTATTACAATTATACCGTCCGAATATAAAATGCAACACTTCACTAATAACTACTTGAACGTACACCGTAATAACCCGAACCGCTCTGTAAATATATCGCACTAATCTCTCGAACCGCACAGTCAAAAATCTCGCATTGAACTGAAAAACTAAGGCCGCGACGCGATGTATTTATAGTTACGCTCACACACCAGAAGCTTCCAAACTGCGTCTTATCTCTCGCGAACTACGTAATTGCTGCAGCCTTGACACAGTCCGAGCGCCCGAGCGAAGGCTGACACAGTCGATAAAATTCTCGCAACATGCGTTTAGTAGCACGTACACCACACGCTTACGTCGATATCTTTCTGGCGCATTCGATAAACGCGTAGATTGTTCTGTGCTGTCGCAGCAATATGATTAGGCTAACTGCTAGGTTACACATGTAGAGTTACAAGGGGACTTCTTTGAAGGAGATTAGGAATGGAAGCCAACATACAAGCTATTCTTCTCCAATACTGTCGAACAGACTTTATACATGCAAATTAGTAATGTATGGAGTAAGAATACATTATGGAGGATAACATAAATATCGGTATGGAGAACCATACATGACTTCCATGTTCTAAGATTTATATTTAAAATCCTTTTCGAAATGGAAATATTTCCATAGAAACTACTTCTTTCTACTTATTCCTTCAGCCTTAACCACAGTACTGTGGTCACTAACGTATACCACCTCAACGTTATCGCACTCGATTTTCACTGATGATGGCAGTCGATGGCACTGCGGAAACGTCTGATTTTGCAGAAAACATTGGACTACGGCCAAACAGCCAGGGAAGGAATTTTAACCACAAACTACTTCTTTGTTGTCGATAACGTAGTAAACATAAAAAATTATCCCCTCCCCCTTCAACTATAATTTTCATTTATAGAAAACTACCCCCACCCCATTCAACTAGCCTCTTCATTTATAGATATTTCATCTACGTTTCTACAGTGGATTATTATGATCTTCTTATCAGGATACTTTATTTATCAAAATTAAGTACTTTACTCTTGTTAAAACATAAAACGTTGCAGGTAAACTACCCCTTTCCCTTAACCAATCTTCACCTAAATCGAGAGGCCTCGAGTCCTTTACAACAATTCAGGGATGTATGAAAAATATTATTTGATTTTGTTTGAATGTGCGGCAGTTATTGTTCATCATAGAAAAAAATTACCCTTGTTAAAACATAAACAGTTGCAGATAAACTACCCCTTTCCCTTAACCGATCTTCACCAAAATCAATAGGCCTTGAGTCCTCTACAATTCAGAACAGTATCTAAAAAATTATTTGATTCTGTTTGAATTTGCAGCTGTTATCGTTTGCCATAGGAAAAATTCTACACATAGACAGACATACGGTACACTTTTCGGAAAAGGACTTTTCTTCATGTTTTGAGGGTTGTATCTCGAACACGATTTTTTTTGCCATCACCATACTTTCATTTCCTTATGGAGCATGGAAGTAATAATAATGATTATATCAGTCAGGTGTACATTTGGAATTTGAAACTGAATGAGTGTTACCTACTATATAATTAAAAGATCAATTTTGAGACAGTGCAATTAAGTACTTGTATATTGTAGAAAAAATAATTTTCACGCATGACAAAATAGTCCAATCTTAAAACACAAATTTAAAGAAAATATAAGTCACAGATGGGATGTCTTTACCTGATGCCATCTGCAGATTAAATTAGACAGTCTTATAATGCTTCCCATAAGTATGAGGAAACAACTTAGTATCTTGTTATTTGTTGCTGTGTTACAGCATTTTTGCATACAGCCCTAAATTGCAGAGTTCTCAAGACCTATTGTTTTTGGTGAAGATCAGTTAAGGGAAAGGGGTAGTTTACCTGCAGCGTTTTTTTATCAAGGGTATTTTCTATGGCAAACGATAACAGCCGCAAATTCAAACAGAATCAAATAATTTTTTGCATACGTCACTGAATTGTAGAGGACTCAAGGCCTTTTGATTTTGGTGAAGATCGGTTAAGGGGAAGGGGTAGTTTACCTGCAACGTTTTTTATCAAACGTATTTTCTATGGCAAACGTAACAGCCGCAAATTCAAACAGAATCAAATAATTTTTTCCATTCCTTGAAGGACTATGGAAGTAAAAATAAAATACTTTTGTTGCCAGGCAATAAAATTATAATTTTTTTCATTTTAATGTAAATCTGTACATAGTATAAAGTAAAGTCGGTCCGTTTTCTCTCTGTGTTTGAAATCGCTAATCTCAGGAAGTACTGAACGGATTTTATTCAAGTTTTCGCCAATAGATAGAGTGTCTATCGAGGAACATTTATGTGTATAATTAATACATATATGTTGTACATTAGCTTAGCTATCACGGTTTATGTCAAGTAAGTGGTATAGTTTACATCTTATATATAAAAATGAATGTTTCTTTGTTTGTCCCGTATGCGTTCCTATACCATTCATCCGATTGCGATGAAACTTCAGTGAGTTGTTGTGCGCACGTCCGCGAAGGTTTCTTCCACATCTCCTCCTAAACCACTGTACCGATTTCAACCAAACTTGGCACAAATATTTTACGCAACGGGAGAACCAACATAGGATAGGTGTTTTGTCGATGGGGTCCTTTTGGGGGTTCTTTGGGGTCTTCCACCTCGCCTCCTAAACCACTGGACCGATTTCAACCAAACTTGGCACAAATATTTTACGCAAAGGGAGACGGGAGAACCAACGTAGGACAAGTGTTTTTTTTCGATACGATCCTTTGGGGGGTCCTTTGGGGTCTTCCACGTCTCCACCTAAACCATTGGACCGATTTCAACCAAACTTGGCACAAATATTTTACGCAACGGGAGAACCAACATAGGACAGGTGTTTTCTTCGATACGATCCTCTGGGGGGTCCTTTGCGGTCTTAAAAAACTATTAGATCTGGTTACTATGGCAACCCAATAGAATAGATTCTGTTCTAAATATATTATCGCATTAAATTGAAGACCACGCGAACAAAGTTGTGGGCAACAGCTATTTATTCTTAAGAAGCCTACTTTAATTAAACTTTATTAATTAACTAACATTTTCATTACGTATAACGTGAAACTCCGTAGCGAAGCACGGGTATTCTGCTAGTCATGTATAAGAGAAAATATATCGTGCGTGGCAGGCAAGCATATCTCAGTTATGTACTGTTTACGTTTCCATTTTATTATTATCACTACCGCAATAATAAGGCAGGGAACACACACACACACACACACACACACGCACGCACGCACACACACACACACACACACACACACAATTCGCTTTATTTCTGGCCTCATTCATGTTTATTTTCTTACATTTGCACGGTTTTTAAATGGAAAATGCCGAACCCATACCAACATAACGCATGCAAGCCGAAAAAGTGTCCAGCGTGGATAGCGATTTGCTTCCTGTGGATCGCTGGGCAGTGTAACTGCACGTGTTTACAGAGGAACGATTATAGACAGACTTTTCGTCTTTAGGGAATGAACCCTCTGCAAGATGCTGAGGGTCCATGAGTGACTTCGGAGCGCTCCTTCTTTTCCGCGTGTTTGTTCTGTGAAACGTACACTGTAGATTCGCAGATTTATTCTAAGCAACGCTCAATAGGAAATGTTGAAAATTTTTGTCCACGGTGAACCCTCATACACACTAAACCTGCTCTGATGTTTTAATTACGGACATCATAATATTAAAACTTTGGAAACTTGAGCACTACTTAATGGAGATAAATCATTAACTTATACAAGCCATTAATTTTATGCATATTTTTTATATATATGTGTACAACGTTATCGGCAACAAAGAAGTAGTTTTTGTTAAAATTCCTTCCTGGGATATTTGGCCGTAGTCCAATGTTTTCTACAAAACCAGACGTTTCGGCAATGCCATTGACTTCCATCATCAGTAAAAATAGAGTGCGATAACGTGAGGTGGTATATGTTAGTGACCACAGTATTGTGGTTGGTTAAGGCTGAAGCAGTAAGTAGAAAGAAGTAGGTTTCTATGGTAATATTTCATTTCGAAAATGATTTTAAAAATAAATCTTAGAATATGGAAGTCATGTATGGTTCTCCATACCAATATTTTAAATAAGTCAAGTGGAAGGAAAAAAAAGAAAAAAGTTCTTTGTAACACATCAAATGTCTTTTTTACCCTATTTGTAGGATAACAAATATTAGTGGATAAACAATATAAAATTTCTTTTTATACTTCTGTATAAAAAATATTATCTTTTGGAAGAAAAATGGGTTTTCCTAAAAAAAATAGCTGGAGACGAAGACTATAATTTGGCAAAGCTGGTGTTACCTATTTCAAATAACAAACATATTTAAACGTAATTGAATAAACACATTCAGTAATTTATAAACTAAAGAAACATTATCGAGTGGAAGGGACCTATTTCATATTAAAATATCGGTATGGAGAACCATACATGACTTCCATGTTCTAAGATTTATATTTAAAATCATTTTCGAAATGAAATATTTCCATAGAAACTACTTCTTTCTACTCACTGCTTCAGCCTTAACCAGAGTACTGTGGTCACTAATGTATACCACCTCACGTTAACGCACTCGATTTTCACTGATGATGGCAGTCGATGGCACTGCTGAAACGTCTGGTTTTACACAAAACATTGGACCCACGGCCAAATAGCTCGGGTAGTAATTTTAACAACAAACTATTTCTTTCTTGCCGATAACGTAGTGCACATATACAAAATTATCTCCTTCCCCTTCAACTATCATTTTCGTTTATAGAAAATAACCCCCTTCCCTTCAACTACCCTTTTCATTTATAGATATTTCATCCACGTTTCTACAGTGTATTATTAAGATTTCTTATCAGGATACTTTATTTATCAAAATTAAGTACTTTACTCTTGTTACGACAAAAAATGTTTCAGGTAAACTACCCTTTCCCCATGACCGATCTTCACCAAAATCAATAGCCTTGAGCCCTCTACAACTCACGCACATATGTAAAAAATTATTTGATTTTGTTTGAATTTACGGCAGTTATTGTTCATCATGAAAAAATTTCTCTTGTTACAACATAAAATGTTGCAGGTAAACTACTCCTTTCCCTTAACCGATCTTCACCAAAATCAACAGGCCTTGAGCTCTCTACAATTTAGGGATGTATGCAAAAAATTATTTGAATATGTCTGAATTTAAGGCAGTTATCGTTCGTCATAGAAAAAATTACCCTAGTCATAGAATAAAACCCTTGGTTTTATTTTATCACATAAAATATTGCAGGTAAACTACCCCTTTCTCTTAACTGATCTTCACCAAAATCAACAGGCCTTGAGTACTCAACAATTCAGGGATGGATGCACAACATTATTTGATTCTGTTTGAATGTGCGGCAGTTATCGTTCGTCATAGAAACAATTACTCTTGTTAAAACATAAAACGTTGCAGGTAAACTACCCCTTTCCCTTAACCGATCTTCACCAAAAACAATAGGTCTTGAGAACTCTACAATTCAGGGCTGTATGCAAAACATTATTTGATTCTGTTTGAATTTGCGGCTGTTATCGTTTGCCATAGAAAAAATTCTACAGAAGCAGACACACACACACACACACAGACACTTTACAAAAAATGACTTTTTTCATGTTTTGACGGTAGTACAATCAGAATCTGCCGCCATCTCGAACACGATTTTTTTTGCCATCACCATACTTCCATTTCCTTATGGAACATGGAAGTAAAAAGGTCATTTTTTTCTACTTTTAAGAATAATTATTTTCCACTTGGCTATGCAAAGTACATTACATGTTCAGTATAAAAAAAATCCGTAACACTTAGTGAGAGGTTTTCTGTTATTTAAATTTTAACACACTGACTTGCTCCGATTTTCCTCAGCAAAAAGTGTTTTATAATGACTGGAAAGGCAATAAACAAATACTTTTAAATTATCAATTTGTGTATCAATTATCAGTTGCTAAACTAGCATTATAGCATTTTCTAAACCACCTTTTAGTCTTGTGAAGTAATACAAGACCAGTCTCTTAACAATCTTTGTCCACAGTTTTTCATCTTTTTATGTGGCAGTTGTAATGGTGAATCTGTTTCATTAGGAGAGTCTTTGATTCCACTTTTTTTGAACATATTGTTACGGCATCACGAACAATCTACGTGTTTATCGAACGTTCTAAGAGAGATCCAGAATGTAAGCATGCTACTAGACGCATTTTTGCGAGAATCTTCTCGACTGTGCCGCGCTTCGCTCGGGCGCTCTGCCTGTGTCAAGGCCGCAGTTAATTACGTAGTTCATACGCACGCTACGACGCAATTAGGAATCGTCTAGATATTCGACTAGCTATAAATACCGATACTCAAACGACGTTCAGTTTAGTATGAGGCGAATTTTTGACTGTGCGGTTCGAGAGTATTAGTGCGATATATTTCCAGAGCGGTTCGAGTTATTACTGTATATGTTCAAGTAGTTATTAGTGAAATGTTGCGTTTTATAATCAGACGGTATAATTGTAATACAATTGAGTTTTAATATTAGTGGACATTTTATTGTGTGTGAACAATTTTCGTTTGATTTGTTGTAGAGACTGTATTGTTAATTACGAACTGTTGTAACAATTAAAGGTGTGATTAGTAACTTAATTGGTGTCTTGTACTTATTTTGTTTCCACTGTACCTACGACGATCGAGTAGACCGTCGTAACAGTGGTGCAGAACTGGGATAGAACGGTTAACAGTGGATACTTTGTACAAGACGAGTGTATTTCGTAATTAATCGGAAAACAATGGGTGCCAGTCAGATGATGGAAAATTTACAGGCGTTGCTGTTACAGACAGAAAAACGACAAGACGAAAAGCGGAAGCGAGACAGAAACCCTCCTGCTGGAAGCAGAGGAAAGACGCAGACAGGAGGCGGAAGAAGCAGAAAGACAACGACAAAAAGAAGAACGAAGACAAGAAAGGGAAGAAACAGAGGAACGACGTAAGCAGGAAGCAGAGGAACATAAACGTGAAACAGAAGACATCAAAGCATTAATACAGGAGCAGAAACAGATGCAAGAACTTAGTACCGCAGAATTGAGTCTCCTACGAGGTGAGCTTAATAAACAAGTTGCTAAAATATCAGAGGTACAAGAATCAATGACATTAAAAATAGCTGAAGTAGAAAAATCTGCCTTGACTGTGGAATAAACTATGTCAACAAAAATATCAGCAGTAGAAAACTCAATGGCAAACATAAAAGAGCAGATTAAAAATGAGGTCGAGCAGTGCCTGAAGTTACAACCAAAACAACTTTGTGAACAGACTGTACCAATGATAAAGACAAAAAAAGACACAGAAAATAAGTTAATAGAGAAAGTCACTTTGCCTGCAGTAGGGACAGTTCATGTCATGGCCCCAACCTTTGACGGAAGCAGTCACTGTGCAACGTACCTTCGCCAATTTGAACCTGCTGCATGCGCAAATAATTGGACAGAGGAAGACAAGCCAATTTCACTCGTTCTCGCATTAAAAGGACCTGCGGCAGAATTACTATAGAAACTCCCACCTGACAGCCAAAACGTCTATGCCAAGTTGATAAAAGCTCTAGAATTACGCTACGGTGATAAAAATTTGTGAGAGGTGTACTACGCTCAGTTGAGAATAAGACAACAACGTTCCGGGGAAAGTCTTCAAGAATTTGAAGCAAGTATCAACAGATTGATTAGATTGGCCTATCCTGAAGCACCAGAAGACTTCCGAATAAGGTTTGCGGTGCAGACATTTATTGATGGCATCGGAGATTGTGAACTTCAGCAAGTGTTACGAATGGCAAGACACTGAGATAGCTCAGAAGCTCTTGTTCACGCCCTAGAGTCTGAAGCTGCCAAGTCAGCGTCCCGCTACATTAATGGGTTTGTGCCATCACGATGCAGTCAGATGATCCCTGTATCACATTACTGTTACGATGGGTGCAGAAAAACAATGTTGTCGGACAAACAATTCAAAAGTTCAAGAAAGTCGCAACAATTTGAAAAAGACAGAAGACCGAAATGTTACAACTGTGGAAAACGTGGTCATCTACAGGTAGACTGCTAGGAGAAGAAGATACCGAGAGAAGAGACTGATCGCACCAATTGGAGAAGTAAAGCCCCAGAACAGCACACAGTTTCCACACTACATAAGATCAGTGGAAACTTGATTGTTAATGGATTTGCGGATGGTAAACCAACATCATTTACAGTTGACACGGGCCCAACAGTGTCCATTGTGCGCCCTGACTTAGTCTGTAACCGCCATCCTCTAATTAGCTCTTGTACAATACAGACTGTGACTGGAAGCCCTGTCAAGGTGCTAGGAAAGGTAGACGTACGTGTATGACTGGGTCTTCTCGAGTTTAGCTACCAAATGCTCATTGCAGACATCGTCGATGAAGTGATTCTTGGCACGGACATTATGAATGTCTACGGATTCGTTGTGGACTTAAGAGAGAATGTCCTGAAGGTTGGCCAAGAGAAGATAAAGCTTTGCATGGCTAAAATGACAGGGTCTACCAACCATTCGATTAAGCGAATGGCATTAGTCGAAGAAAAAGTCAACAAGTCTGGTCAAGAGGAACCCTCCCTGTTGCAAGCGGAAATGGAGGAAGAACTAGCAGAGGAAGTACAAATAAGTATAACAACAAAAGAAGTGATTGGAAAGCCAACTATGGGTGTCGAGACAAAACTCTTGCTTGTTCCTGAGCTGATAGAAGCGTCCGAGGGTAAAGTGGCTGAAGAAGAGGTTACGCAAGAGGTTGTTGACGAGAACCAAACAAACTTGGATCAGCCAGTGGTATTTAGGTCATCAGTACATGATGCAATTGGAGTGATTCCCGCGAAACTAGTGGTCGCGTGAAAGACTCGCATTCCTGGGAACGTGATGTTCGGATCACACGAGACTGAATTCGAAGAATGGGAAAATTATCCTTCGCAAGGACGTCCACCTAGATCGCCTTGTCGAGTATTACTTCGGAGACGGTTTGCCAGTTCGGGACGAACAGGCTTAAGGAGGGGGCAGTGTTACGGCATCACAAACAATCTACGTGTTTATCGAACGTTCCAGAGAGATCCAGAATGTAAGCGTGCTACTAGATGCATTTTTGCGAGAATCTTCTCGACTGTACCGGGCTTTGCTCGGGCGCTCGGCCTGTGTCAAGGCCGCAGTTAATTATGTAGTTCATACGCACACTACGACGCAATTAGGAATCGTCTAGATATTTGACTAGAGAGTATTTAAGTTCGAGAGTATTAGTGCGATATATTTCCAGAGCGGTTCGAGTTATTACTGTATACGTTCAAATAGTTATTAATGGAAGTGTTGCGTTTTATAATCAGACGGTATAATTGTAATACAATTGAGTTTTAATATTAGTGGACATTTTATTGCGTGTGAACAATTTTCGTTTGACCTGTTGTAGAGACTGTATTGTTAATTACGAACTGTTTTACTGTAACAATTAAAGGTGTGATTAGTGATTTAATTGGTGTCTTGTACTTATTCTGTTTCCACTGTACCTAGGACGATCGAGTAGACCGTCATAACAATATTAATATGCAACTTCTTGTTTTTATCTTGTTACAAGAGGTATAAAACTTAAAGTATATTGTTCTCTTGTGCAACCAGTTGTTACATATGGATCTAAGGTGTGGCCTTTGACAGAGAATGACAAAACTGCTTTAAAGTCACTTGAGCGCAAAATATTGCTTAACCTTTATAGCCCAGTACGAGAAGAATGCTGCTGGAGAATATGCACTAACACTGAACTACAGGCTCTCATGCATGGAAAAGACATAGTAAAATTCATCAAATCACAGAGGTTGCGTTGGCTGGTGTAACGGTACAGAATCGTATGCAGCCCAAGTTTTAATTTTATATCAATTCAGTCAATCTTTAAAATTGTTAACTTTCACCTGTGAGGTACCCCAGTAACCAGCAATGCACATTGTTAGCCAAAACAATTGCCCAGACGTATTGCATAACTACCCCAGCAGCAGGCTTTTTGTGAATCACAGTAGGCAGTCTGTCACCAGTTGTTGTAACATTAGCCAGCAGCAGGAAGCAGCATAAAGTTGGTGAATTTAAAAACAGTGGCCTCGGGCTTACAAGATAGGCCGTTAAAAAAATTCGGCCTATCTAATAACGTGTGAAAACATTTAAATAAAAGTACGTAAATAATATAGCGCGGCCAACCTAAACGAGCAAAGTGTTCGAAAAATTATGTCGGCCGACAAAATAAAAAGAAATGTTATTCTAAAGTGGATTAAAATAATAGTGGCGCATCAACCAAATACGAAATAATCAATAACAGTACCGCGGTTAAACAGTGTCAAAACTAATTTATGGTGTGTTAACCAAAGAAAATAAAACCAGTGCATTCACAGCAGAGGTGCAAAACAGCGGAGTTCTTCAGACGTTAAGTATTAACTGAGTTTTAACCAATATCATTTTACCTTTTTCTCCAGAGTATAATTCAACATAAATAAATTGTAAATCTTAAATGTACATCAGAGATCTCAAAGTGGGGTTTAAATAGAACGACAAAGTCAAAGAACGAATGTGTGTGAGTGTGTGGCTAAATTACGTATTGGTTCATTGCAAAAAATAAATAGTTGTGGTATACCATAGTTGTCATAAGCTAGTTAATTAAGAAATATCCATTTTGTCACTTTGTTTGATTTTTACAAATTGTTACTCATTCAACAAGTATTTAATCTAAATGTCATGAAAGAGAGACGAAGTAGTTATTTTGCATAATAAACCAGAGGCAATTTGTTTTAGCACAAACTGTGTATTTGATCTTTACCCCTTGTATCTCGAATAATCCTTTCTGCAGCAGTTTCGTCTGTACGACCCTGGACCCCGAACACGAAGGTAAGAATTAATTATTAATAAGATTAAAGTTAGAAGTTACATTGGCGCCCGAACAGGGACGCGAGTGT
Organism: Magicicada septendecula; assembly: GCA_034769895.1. NCBI lineage: Eukaryota > Metazoa > Arthropoda > Insecta > Hemiptera > Cicadidae > Magicicada > Magicicada septendecula. The sequence continues at coordinate 285,839,897 of CM068371.1, forward strand.
AGGTTACAACTTACATTCGCCAGACCTAACCAAGCTGCAGAACGGGTTATTTGGAAGTGAGGGCGTAAATAAAGTAATTTCAGAATGGAGAATAAAAACATGTTAAATGAGCCGGCCAATAAAGGCGACTCAGGAATTCAAATGAGTGAAAATAATGATGAAGTCAGCTTCACTGACAGTAATAGCCAGTTAACAGAATCAAAAATAATGAAAGATGTCGAACATCAATCGACACCTATCCAAAGTAAAAAATCTGACGATAGGTATGAATTGTTTAAAGTAATACAAGCAATGATAGAAAAACAGAGTGTGAAGTTTGATGAACAGAGTGTAAAATTAAATGAATTAAGTAGCAATGTCAACACAAAATTTGACATTATAGATTGTCGGTTTGATGAAATAAATAAGCAGAATGCCAAGTTAGAAGATAATACCGATAATATTAACAAACGTTTAAGTGAGACAAAAATGATATGCGAAAGTAGTTGTAACGAATTGAAACAAGATATTGAGAGAATAGTAGAGTCAGTAGAAGAACGGATCAAAAGTAAGAGTAATAATGACAGTAAGAAATTAACAAGTGATAACAATAAGGTCGAAAATGAGAATATAATTAAAAATGTGGTAGTAGAGAGTAAGATAACAAATGTTAACAATGATATTGAAAGTGGTAATGTAATTGAAAAGGTGGTATCAGAGAGTGATACGTTGAAAATAGATAGTGAAATAGTGAGTGAGAGAGAGAAAGTGATATGTTGTAACGAGGTAGTAATTAGTGTTGATGAATTAGAAAAAGAATGGAAAGAAAGAGTAGCTGAATGTGTAGGGCAGAGGGTAAATTTTCCCCTTATTTGTGATGAACCAAGGTGTTCAAAAATGTTATTATTGAAGGGCAAGAGTCCCGTTTTAGTAGAAGATTTGAGTTGTTTAATTTTGTTGTATAATTTTGTACCCTCTGTCTGGAGTAATATTGAGAGTGTGATACGGTATTATGATAAGAGAGAATTAGATAGAGAATTGTGTGTTGAAAGAGAAATAGAATTATATAATTTAAAGAGAGGTCATGGTGAGTTGAAAGAGATGTTAAATGATATGAATTACTGGTCTGTTAAAATAAAGAGTGGAGATTATTTTGATGTCTGGTTGAACAATAATGATTTGATTTATAATAAAAAAGTAACTAACCCGATAATGAATATATTTACTGATGGAGACTTAACAGAAATAAATAATGTTGACCTGGTATATGATTATTATGGTAAAATGAATAAACTGAAATTTTATGGTTACTATACACAAGATAGCCGTATGTGGAATGCAAATAAAATTGAAAATTGTTATGTGGAACCCAGACTAATTTTTGACGATGGAGGCTGAAATTTATAAATGGACAATTTTAAATAGTTTGTTTAAGGGTTCTGACCTCGCAACCTTGGACAATGACGTGTGATATAACTGAATAATTATTGCTGAAGAATTGTAAATACATGTTTAGTGAAATTAATTGTATGTATTATAAAATGTTAGATAAACAATGTATGTATGTAGTAGAACTTGTTGTGATGATAATAATAATATTAATATTTTGCAGCTTAAATAAATAACAAAAATAATTTGGAAGAAGATAATGAATGAGTTGTAGTTATTGCAATGGGTGAAAGTAATTAAAATGTTGTGTTTTCAATAATTGATTTAATTAAAATAATTTGGGATGTTTAAATATTCTGATTAATTTAAAGGTTGTATAATTGAATTTTCCAATGGATTTAAATTGTTTTATGAGATTTGATATTAATTATTAAATAAAGGTTAAATTGTTTGATATGAAATAACATTGTTGTTAAATGTTTCAGAGGTTACGTGGAGATATTGGTGTGTGTGTGTATGGTGTGTATTTTGTGTTCAGGTCAATTGGTGGATAATGTACTGTAAGTATAAAGTTCATAATACCAATCAGATAGAATAAAATGCTTACAGGTGTGAAAAGAGTTTAATTCAATAATAAACAAAATGAATTGAGCTAAGGGTATTAAAGAGAAATTGTAATTAAAAAGTAATAATCACTGAAAGGTGAATTAAAATTATATTTGGTTTCAACTGTAATAAATAGACTTTGATAAATATGTTAACAAAAAGATTTATAGAAACAAAAAATTTGTAGGAAGTATATATGTCAGTATATGATGTAACTATGAATGTTGAAACTGAGAGTGTTTATAACACCAGTCTGGCAGACGACTGTTTATGTAAACAGGTGTGTTGTATGTTTTGACTAATGTCTACAGCCAAGTGTTGAAGCCGCTAACCGTTGCAGTTTGATGAATCAATGCCAAGAGCAGATTTTATTATGAAACAAAAGAAACATCTGATGTGATGAAATGTAGATAATATTCTTTTTAGGCCCCTTTGTAAAATGATATTTAAACAAATAAAGTTGTTTCGAACAAATGAGATTGAAATAATGTAGGTAATATTTTATGTCGGATCCTTTTGAAAAATGTAATTAATTTTGAACGTGTTAATTAAAACAATATGAATTAAATTTAATGAAAGGTAATTAAGTAAATTAAAAAGATAATTTTTGATAATGACTTCGAATCTATTTTGATCTGAATTTTGATTGTAATGGTAAAAGAAATAATTGATAAAAAACATAATGATTAAAATATTCATTTAAATTAAAAAATTGAAAGAACGTTTAAGATGAGATAGTGTCTGGAAACTAAGATGTGTATATTACTGTTCATGTAAAATTTTGTCAATATTATACTATTCAATTTGATTGGAATTTATGTGTACCATTGTAAACCTATACTGTTTTATTAACACTATATTCTAGGGTTAAGAGATATTCTATAATATAAAATGAGCCAGTACGTTGTCAATGAACCAGTACGGCTAAGAGGAAACAAATCAGTTGTGGGATATGGAGTGATGGAAGGCCGCTTGTCGATTTATTAATTGAATGTTTTAAAGTCAGGCGATACTGGGGCGGGTATCTGTTCGATTTTTCGGTGTTGGGATCTCGAACAGAGAAGTCCAGTAAGGTCGGAGGGGTGCTGTCACAGTCTCCAGACTAGGGGGGTAAGAACCCATGCTTTTAGTAGAGTGCTCAGGGGGGTTGCGGCGCCATATCCTCACTGATCCCCTTAGGGTTTAGGCAATAAGAGTTTGAACGCTTCGGCCTTCAACCTCTTATTGGGGGGGGGGGGTATTGTAACGGTACAGAATTGTATGCAGCCCAAGTTTTAATTTTATATCAATTCAGTCAATCTTTAAAATTGTTAACTTTCACCTGTGAGGTACCCCAGTAACCAGCAATGCACATTGTTAGCCAAAACAATTGCCCAGACGTATTGCATAACTGCCCCAGCAGCAGGCTTTTTGTGAATCACAGTAGGCAGTCTGTCACCAGTTGTTGTAACATTAGCCAGCAGCAGGAAGCAGCATAAAGTTGGTGAATTTAAAAACAGTGGCCTCGGGCTTACAAGATAGGCCGTTAAAAAAATTCGGCCTATCTAATAACGTGTGAAAACATTTAAATAAAAGTACGTAAATAATATAGCGCGGCCAACCTAAACGAGCTAAGTGTTCGAAAAATTATGTCGGCCGACAAAATAAAAAGAAATGTTATTCTAAAGTGGATTAAAATAATAGTGGCGCATCAACCGAATACGAAATAATCAATAACAGTACCGCGGTTAAACAGTGTCAAAACTAATTTATGGTGTGTTAACCAAAGAAAAAAAAACCAGTGCATTCACAGCAGAGGTGCAAAACAGCGGAGTTCTTCAGACGTTAAGTATTAACTGAGTTTTAACCAATATCATTTTACCTTTTTCTCCAGAGTATAATTCAACATAAATAAATTGTAAACCTTAAATGTACATCAGAGATCTCAAAGTGGGGTTTAAATAGAACGACAAAGTCAAAGAACGAATGTGTGTGAGTGTGTGGCTAAATTACGTATTGGTTCATTGCAAAAAATAAATAGTTGTGGTATACCATAGTTGTCAAAAGCTAGTTAATTAAGAAATATCCATTTTGTCACTTTGTTTGATTTTTACAAATTGTTACTCATTCAACAAGTATTTAATCTAAATGTCATGAAAGAGAGACGAAGTAATTATTTTGCATAATAAACCAGAGGCAATTTGTTTTAGCACAAACTGTGTATTTGATCTTTACCCCTTGTATCTCGAATAATCCTTTCTGCAGCAGTTTCGTCTGTACGACCCTGGACCCCGAACACGAAGGTAAGAATTAATTATTAATAAGATTAAAGTTAGAAGTTACACTGGGACATGTGGAAAGACTATATACTACTAGATGTAGAGGCAGACCAAAGATGGCGTAATAGAATATCTTGCTAGCATGGGAATCAAGAGGTGGAGCATGCGCACAGGCAGGTAAGGTGGAGAACAGGGAAGCATGGAGGAGTATTGTTGAAGAGGTTAAAGCCCACCATAGGCTGTAATGCCAGAAAAGAAGAAGGAAACTTCTTGTTTTTGATATTTGTTACAAATGTTTGTTGTCTTCCATAAGGATTTTCAGTTGTATGAAAAGTCTGGTACATATCAGTCCAAAATTATAAACAGTATCATAAATTAAGTTAGAACTCTACATCTGCATAAATGTATACTATGTACATTATATGCATTACACTTTAATAGCAAGCTTCAACATACACTTCATTTATTTTTCTGATAAGTTTCTTAGCTTTCAAGTTGATTATAAAAAACTGTACGACAATCTTGGCCAATTGAGGAGAGTTGAAAAATAGATAAGGGCAGGGGCACAAAGTAAGACAAATAGTGTCCCCACAACAGTTCACTTAATTGTTGAGACCGCAAACACATTAAAGTATAAATCATAAAAAACATAATTTTTCACTCAACAGACAGTTTTAAACTATTAATGAAAAATAAGGATACAAATAAAATTCTGTTAGTGCAAAAATGCTTGAGTTCCACAGCAGTGTAACTTGAGTCAATTTTTATTATACAGAAGTAAACCAAAAACTAAAAACCAAATTAAGTAGTTCAAATTTGAGAAGTTATATGCAAAAACTCTTTTCGCCCCTTGTTAACTCTTGCCCTTCGGTAAGTCTGAGGAAACTGTTCCTTAAAATTCAAGCATAAGGAAACATCTGTACAAAGGTTGGTTGATTAAACAATTTTTTCCATTTTCTTGTGAATTTTTAACACTTGACTTTTGCTTATTATGTTTTCTACACCTGTCCTATGTTCAACTTCAGAATATTATGTAACTACACATCGATTTCAGAACAAAACAAAATATCAACATTGGATATGTTGTATAGGCGATGTTGGATATTAAATGCCAAATCAAACACATATTGGAGTATTATACACATATTGATGTTAGAGTATTATAGAAAACGTCTTCAACTCGGAAGGAGTAAATACCTGTTGTGCCGAAACTCATGAAGCTAGTTTACACTAAGCCAAATTTGGAGACATATCTATGCACAAAGTATCAATCTTATTATAAGGAAAATACCTGAATTATAAACAGTTATGGTCAGTTTATTATATTATTTTAGAGCTTACAAATTAACAAATAATGACTCAGAGAAATGGAAAAATGTTAGAAAATTCTGTCATACCTACAACATTCCCCCCTCCCAATCACCTTGTATAAAACATATGACTTTCCTAAGAATTAAGGGTCAACCACAATTCAAAATGTGTAAGATGTAAAATGTACTGAATTCCAGAACAGATGTTTTGATGGATTATAAAAAATGTTCAGACTATGGTAAATTGGAATATAATTCTGGGACGAGTAAAAGAACTCCTTTACATCAATACAGTTTAAAAAGTCACTAATATTTTAAAATTCAAGTCTAATGTCAATATCCAAAACCATTTTGCACATTCTTTTCAAAAGCACTATAGGTAGACATAATTCCTGAATTACGAATTCAAAATTTATTGGACTTGTACTGAAACAGTACAACCTTGTAATGAAAACTTCCAACTGCAACACACTCAAATTATTACACTTTCTTTACCTATTAAACCGCTTTGAAAAATAAAAAATTTTTCCTAATTTCCTTTCACTTAATTTTTTTGTTACTAGTTTAGAAGATCGAAACACTAAACAAATTTTACATTTTAACTGTGGAGCAAACTAAACTTCATACACTCTTGGTTCGTTTTAGACTTCCATTTTGTATGCCAAGGCTATTAATTATTTATCAAGGGTCATTCTGAAAATCATATACACAAACTTGTATAATTCAGTGAAACATCACTATATGCAAAATCTTGCTGTAACAGTACAAGAATAAAGACTATATTCTTATTTAAGCAACTCTGGTCTCCATCTCATTTTAAAGTTCTTTTAATATTCTTTATTTTATAATATGACATAATATTACGTATGTTATTCAATATAGTTTCTTCTGCAAGTAGTGTACTATATTTTGGTCGTTTCATTTACCTGACGTACGTTTCACTGAAAGTAAATGAATTCCCTTTAATAGGACATTATTTTTTTTTTACTAATTTAAGAATAAAAACATCTCTAATAATTTCAAAAATCTATAAAAATATATTTTTTTCACACAATTTTGTCTATACGTTTTATAGTAGTAGTAGTCTACTGCATTAGTTACATGGTGATTCACCACAATAAGTGTTGCTCAACATTATGTGAATACTTTTCTTTGTCAAATTTCCAAGAAAATACGAATTCAAAACTTTCTGATTTTGAATAATGTTTAAACAAGAAATATCAACAATCCTATCATATGACAAACTTAATGTAACGTGTCTAAACTTGGGAAAGTTAATACTTTTAACTGATTAAAGTTTATGCCCCCCAAAACTAATTAAGTTAAAGTTAATGCTTACAAAAACTAATTGATTAAAGTTATGTTAAAATAATTAAAATTAGAGTAAAATAAGTAATTAATGAGTTTACAAACAACTTAATTATTTTTAAACTTGTTAGTTATTACTGCAAAAACTTATTTAATTTTAACAAAAGCTGTAATTCAAAAGTTTTGTCATTTTCTTCATCTGTCCCCTAAACTCTTGTGTTATACTTTACAAATAATCTCTTCAGCAGAGGGTTAGCTGCTTCCATTAATAACATCTTCACATTTGATAAATTTATACAAAAATCTATCAGTTTTACTGTCCTTGTCCTTGTAGATAATCTTACAGTTTGTAGATAATATTTTTTTGTAAGCTATCAAATTGTATTGTATTGTAATTGTTTTTTTTATATTCAGTTTGAAATTGTATTTTTTTTAAACACACACTGACATGCGTGCACACACACTTTTGATTGGCATATCAAGAAAGTTCTTAATTTACTAACATTCTTTATTAAAATGTGCATTCAACAGAAACAATTCCACTTAACAATATATGTTAATATACTTACAGCTGTACACTGTTTTGTACACTGAATGTTTTTTTAACTATACAGGCAATCAAGCAGACTGTAATTATTAATTAGGAGACCTTAAAAATGAGGAAATCCATAGAGACCTTCTTTTCTGGAAAGATGATCAATGGGAAAGGATCAAGGGCAACAAAGGAACTGTAAAAACAACAAATACATTAAAAAAATTCTAAAAAACAGTTAATACTACTTAACTAATTTCATAAATGCCAAATATTTCAAGCTTGACACAATGTCAAAGGCCACAAAGGCCACTAACCAGAGTGTATTGAGGTCTATTACCTAAAAAAAAAACACGATATACAGACAGTATGAAAAACTAATATAAAATTATAAAATGTTACAGTAATATCAAAATGCTTTAGACTGTCCAGTCATTTGTTACCAGATACTGCCACGTATAAGTAGAAGTAATCTGACATTATGGCATTCTTTTTCGAAATCCTTAACATATCTACTCTATGTAGCCCATCCCTCAACATCATCAGTTTCACATTTCTTGTGCTCTGAAAAGTTTGTTAATACTCCTACAAACTTCATAGATCATTAAGAAATATGGTGTGCTCTCAGTAGCAGGATCATTCATGGTACACATATTGTCATCTGATGGGACCAAAGTTTGTGCCACCAGTAAGTAAGAATTTAATCAGAAAGATTAAATATTTCAACAACCATTTTTAAGATGACTCCAAGAAATCTGAATTTCTGTAATAGGTATACTTTTGAATTTGCATGCTACAAGTAAGTGCAATAGTAATATTTTCCTCTAACATCTAAACTCAAAATTTCAGTACGCTTTTGCTGAATACAAAAATAACAATACATGGAAAATAAATGAATTTCACTTACTTTTGTAGATTCAAAGAAATTTCAAAAAAGAAACATTTTTCGTTTTTTAAATAAAATTAGTAAGCATCTTACTAAAAAAATACACACAGGAATACAAAAAAATATGCAAGAACCACACGGTAATAATTTTATAGCCTAACCAAATAGTTTTTCAATTAAAAACATTGTGGGTAACTTTGTAATGTTTTTAAATTTGTTACGGATAGAGAGCCACACGTGAGCAATACCTTTGAAAAACTAAATGTAAGTAAGCAAAGTAACTTATCTTGTAGAATTAGTTATCAAGTCAATGGACAGTATACTCTTGATTGAAAGGCATGAGTGTTTTCTGCTTTTTGTTGAGAGTATGCTGCTCATTTCATTTGGCAACCAGATCTTCAAGTTAAGTCAATTTGCTTACTTATACATCGTTCCTATGTCATTCATGTGTGATTATCACTGGAGTGATATGTTTGCATTTATATAATTTGTACTTTTTTTTTTTAATTTAATTAAGAAAGTTGTGTTAGTAATTTTCCAATCTGATGATGACCTGTGAAGTTTGAAAGCGCTAATCAGAATAATTTTTACTTCCATATTCCTTAAGGAATGGAAGTATGGTGATGGCAAAAAAAATCGTGTTCGAGATTATTGCAGATTCTGATTCTACTACACTCAAAACATGAAAAAAAGTCGTTTTCCGAAAAGTGTCTGTGTGTCTGTCTGTCTGTCTGTCTGTGTGTCTGTAGATTTTTTTTCTATGGCAAACGATAACTGCCGCAAATTCAAACAGAATCAAATAATTTTTTGCATACAGCCCGGTTTTGCAGAGTTCTCGCGACCTATTGTTTTTGGTGAAGATCGGTTGAGGGAAAGGGGTAGTTTACCTGCAACGGTTTTTTTTTAGCAAGGGTAATTTTGTCTGTTTGGCAAACGATAACAGCGCAAATTCAAACAGAATCAAATAATGTTTCGCATACAGCCCTGAATTGTAGAGTTCTCAAGACCTATTGTTTTTGGTGAAGATCGGTTAAGGGAAAGGGGTAGTTTACCTGTAACGTTTTATGTTTTAACAAGGGTATTTCCTATGGCAAACGATAACAGCCGCAAATTCAAACAGAATGAAAAGATTATTTGCATACAGCCCTAAATTGTAGAGTTCTCAAGACCTTTTGTTTTTGGTGAAGATCGGTTAAGGGAAAGGGGTAGTTTACCTACAACGTTTTTTTAACAAGGGTATTTTCTATGGCAAACGATAACAGCCGCAAATTCAAACAGAATCAAATAATTTTCTGCATACAGCCCTGATTTGTAGAGTACTCAAGACCTATTGTTTTTGGTGAAGATCGGTTGAGGGGAAGGGGTAGTTTACCAGCAACGTTTTTTATCATGCGTATTTTCTATGGCAAACGACAACTGCCGCAAATTCAAACAGAATCAAATAATTTTTTGCATACAGCCCTGATTTGTAGAGTACTCGCGACCTATTGTTTTTGGTGAAGATCGGTTGAGGGGAAGGGGTAGTTTACCAGCAACGGTTTTTTTATCAAGGGAAATTTTTTTTTTTGGCAAACGATAACAGCCGCAAATTCAAACAGAATCAAATAATGTTTCGCATACAGCCCTGAATTGTAGATTTCTCAAGACCTATTGTTTTTGGTGAAGATCGGTTGAGGGAAAGGGGTAGTTTACCTGCAACGTTTTTTTAACAAGGGTATTTTCTATGGCAAACGATAACAGCCGCAAATTCAAACAGAATCAAATAATGTTTTGCATACAGCCCTGATTTGTAGAGTACTCAAGACCTATTGTTTTTGGTGAATATCGGTTAAGGGGAAGGGGTAGTTTACCTGCAACGTTTTTTTATCAAGCGTATTTTCTATGGCAAACGATAACAGCCGCAAATTCAAACAGAATGAAATAATTTTTTGCATACGTCCCTGAATTGTAGAGGTCTCAATGACTTTCGATTTTGGTGAAGATCGGTTAAGGGGAAGGGGTAGTTTACCTGCAACCTTTTACGTTTTAACAAGAGTAAAGTACTTGAAAATTTATTTAAACTTTTTGAAACAATGGTAATTGTTAAAAATAAAATAATTTTGTTGCCAGGCAATAAAATTATAATTTTTTCATTTTAATGTAATATAATATTTTTCATTTAATACAGCAATAAAAAGGCAGGTAAGACACAGCCTGGTTGTTTGGCTGAAAATGATTTTAAATATAAATCTTAGAATATGGAAGTCATGTATGGTTCTCCATACCGATATTTCTATAGTGGTGTGCAACAGCGTTAATTCTGTTTGTTTCTAAAATTATTAGCCTGACAATGATTATAATAAATTACTCCCAATGTAGTTTTTTTTTGTTAAGAAAAATTAGATCAGGTTTGGCTAACATCCGATTTTCAAGTTTATTCATCAATATTGTATTCATTATCTTTTTTTATATTGCCCCACAATTTTGGCAAAGTTGAGTTTAAAAGCTGTTTTATCAATAAGCATCTCTGACAAAGGTTTAAATAAATTTAAATTTTGAAGAACCGCTTCAATAAATATGCTTCAATGACAATAAACTATCATAAACACTCCTAAAAATACACTCTCCAGATATAACTTAGGCCTATATATATGATGATGATAGTTGGACTACTATCAAAACATATGTAATTTACAAAATAAAATATATTCTTCTAAAAAGTTTGATTATTATTAATAATATACAATACATAACAAGAAAAATTCGAACACACACACACAATAAGTACTAAAGGCCACACCCTCTCCCCTACTTCTCAAGGGGACTACACACCTTCCGTTTATCTGCGCAGTTATCTGTCGTAAATAACTGTGTGAAAATCTGTACATTTATCTGAACTGAAGGTGTGTAGGATACCTTCAGTTTTCGCCTCAGTTCCGTCCGATTTTTTTCAGTTCTCTCTTCACTTTCGACAGGTTTGGTTCTAAGTGTGTTCTAAAATAAATAAAGTTCAATGGGTGACAGAAAAAGAAGAGCCGCGGTTTGTTGCAAAATTGCAGCAGTGCTGCTAGAAGAAGAAGAAGAAGGAAAAAGGAAAAAACGCCGTGAACATTGGTGCAAAGATTGGTATCTGCAAAGAAGCGTTTTGCCCAGTGATTACCACTTACTGAATGAGTTACAAGAAGGAGGGGAAATTAACGATTATAAAAATTACCTAAGGATGGACGAAAATGCATTTCAAATTTTATTGAGCAAAGTTGCTTCCCTCATTGGAAAAAAGTACAGTCTTGAGAGAAGCAATATCACCGCATGTGAGACTGATTGTGACTCTTCGGTTCCTGGCAACTGGGAGAAGTTTTCAAGATTTGAAATTTTCAATGAGAGTATCTCCTCAGGCACTCGGAGAGATAATAATAATAGAAACATGCGTGGCAATACGGAAAGCACTGCAAAATTTTATTCAGGTAAGCATACTTTAATTATTAGATAAGACCATAGGTGTGACTGAATAAATATTCATAAAATAGGAACAATAGTTTATTACCATAGTTACTAAATAAAAATGTACATGTATGTAGAAATACAAAATAAAATTTACAAATTGAGTACGTATGTAGGTATATAATGTTATTGTAAATTATTGTATTCGTTGTCATCGTACGAGAATCCCTCCAACAGAGTCATTGCCGTTTGGGGTTCAGAATGAAGAGAGTACGAATTCGAACTCCAACTGGGAGATCGTGATGGAGTGGATAAAGTTCACCGTGATGGGTGAACCAGATAGCTGCCTCTGGTTAAAAGGCCCATTTGACCATCAAGCAATGTTTCATTGATTACTTTATCAGCAAACATTAGCTGTTGCTGAATTAATTTCCTTAATTTCACAGTGTAACCCTTTGCCAATATCAAAAACTCATCGTCTTCAGCTTCCAAATATCGCGTGGCCTTTGTAAGATCATGTGATGAAGGGGCCAACTTTCTCTTTCTGCTAGGTTGTGCAAACGAATTGGCTGTGGGTGTAGGTCCTGAAGAAGTTGATGGAGAAGACAAGAACCTATAACAAAAACATAAATATTTGTTACCTAAATAGTTATTTTAATTTCTGATTTCAGCTTCCTCAAAGTGAAGAAGAGTGGAAACAAGTCGCTCATGATTTCGAAGAAAAATGGCAATTTCCGCACTGCCTTGGTGCAGTTGACGGAAAACACATTCAGATAAAAAAACCAGCGAATTCCGGCTCTTGTTACTTCAACTATAAAGGAACATTCAGCGTCATATTGATGGCAATAGTTGATGCAAACTACGAAGTTTTGTTGGCTGATGTTGGAACAAACGGAAGAATTTCTGATGGAGGCGTTATTAAAAACACGGCTTTCTACGACAGTCTCAAAAAAGGTGAACTGAATATTCCACTTCCCGAGCACCTTCCAGGAAGTAACAAAACTGCTCCATATGTCTTTGTTGGGGACGAGGCATTCCAGTTACAAGATAATTTCATGAAACCCTATTCTTTTTCTGTACTTAATCATGAAAGGCACATTTTTAACTATCGCCTTTCTAGAGGAAGAATTGAAATTTTTTTTTGGAATTTTAGTTTCCAGATTTACAATATTTCAAAAACCCATCAATCTATCGCCAACTAAGGTCAATGCCATAGTTCTAGCGTGTTGTTATTTGCACAATTTTTTAAGAAGACATTCCAGTAGTTATATCAATAATCAACCGCCTGTTTGTTATCAAAATTCGCTCGACATGGACTCTCGAACATCCTCAAATAGTGGACGTCTCATTGGTATGAGAAACGGCAGCAGTTCATCTTCCTCTAGATCAGCCAAAGAAATTCGCGACACTTTCTGTAGTTACTTTAACGATGAAGGAAAAGTCAAGTGGCAAGAAAATAGCGTTTGAATATTGAATATGAATATTCACGAATTTGTTTCGAGATATACAAAAATAATACAGTGTTATTATAATATAATAATAATAATAAATAATTATTGCACATTTACTTACCGAATTTTCATTGCTGTCATTGCCCAGTTTCATTGGTTGAATCACTGGCATCAGGAGTTTCCTGGTCCACCAAAAACATCAGTTCCCTGAAATACCACAGACTCGGAACATACACATCATTAGCTGAAGCTCCCGATTTCTTTGATTAGTTTACTTTCTTCAACTCCTTGCGAAAAACGGATCTTAGGTTATTTATTTTCTTCACTACACTATCACGTGTTGCATCAGGCTCGAGAGGTTTCAGTTTTTCAATTACAACATCGTAGGCTGCCGCTTTTTTAACACGGTTGGAATAAGATACGCATGCGGTATCCCAAAGCTCGGGAAGGGACCAGTAGCCGTCGATAAATGCTAAAAGCGAATCTTTTTTTGAGACCGTAGTCATCGTGTAGGTACAAAAACCGGACGGCAACTGAACAAACTGTACGATAAACTGCGCAGGTTATTGTTGCAAAAGAGGGTCCGAATGCGCAGACTTTTTAGCTGCGTGAAAACCGGTCTAAACTGCGCAGTTCACACAGTTTATCGCTCAGACATGACGTCACACATGATAAACTGCACAGATAAACAGAAGGTTTGTAGCCCCCTTCACTCCTACATAAATAAAAAATTCTAAACTAATACAAAAATTTCCAATGCCCTAACAGAAATTTCTGACCCACTAACATCTGTCCTCATCATCACAGCCTGTCATTGCATTCCTCAAAGTACTAAACCAAATTTGAGGAATGTCCTTCACTGCTTGGTTGAAACAATTCTTGTTAGCCATGATGACAGATGGCTCATTGAATTTATATTAACCTTACAATATAAGGTTATTGTAACCTTGCAACCTTAGACTCTTCCCCTTCTATGAACATGGCATTCAACTGTATTCTATGCTGTTTGTCCCAAGCACGTTCAGCCAATCTTGAACGTTCGTCTTACCTAACTGTACGTTCTTCATGTGTTCAGACACACCCACATGACTGCCTGTTTCTCTGCCCTCCTCCCAACACACACACACACACACACACACGCGCGCGCGCGCGCGCGCGGAAGTTGGTATATTACATTAAGACTTCGTTAGAGCATTGGAAATTTCCATACGGTTTGAAGGAGTAAGATGTATGTAGGAGTGAGAAGTAGATGAGGGGTGTTGGCCTTTAGGAGGTAGGCGGGGGTATATAAATACGGAAGAAGACAGCTGTCCAACCATTGTTAGGTCTTTCAACCATCACTCACAGTTAAGAAAGGTTATTTTGAAGTTATTATCATATGTTGTTCTCAATAATTGTAAGACTTTTACACTGTTTTGATCAGATTTTAACTGTAATTATTTGTATTTTGCCAATATTTTGTTTTATAATTTTTTATTGTTAAGTTGTTCTGTTTTTAGCTTCTGAAGACGATCCCAGATTTAAAGGACTGAAATATCAAGTGAAAAAATATTACAATGTAGAGTCCGAGTAAAGAGTTCAACTGATAGAAATCACCAATCACTTCGGAGTTTTAAAGTGTTTTCCTTTGTTAGTTTTTTGGTATAACTTTTACTTTTTTCCACTTCATAAAAAGTAATAAATGATTATTCTTATATGACAAGGAATACCTACCTATTCTATCAACTTATTTTGCAGTTGTAGATCTGTAATTTCTTGAGAGAAAAAAAAAATGGAATGGAGATGACAACACAAAAATCAAATAGAAGAACATGTGTTTGTCATTTCTAAGTGCCTTAATTTTCATAGCACATGCAAAAGTAAAGAATATTACAATATATTTTTTTTTATATCAAAAGTATTACAATACTGATAACATCTAGTGTCGACAAGGATAAACTAATCCTAATAAGTGATCATAAGAGGGAAGGATCAAGTTGAATTGGACACTCAAGAAACTGAAATAGAGAGTATGCTTACAAAAGACAATGCCATTAAGTACGAGGGTAGGGTGAAAAGTTCTGGGCCTGACATAGAGATAGCACCATTATGCTCATTATTTTTTATTGTGTTGTATGATTACATCCTTTGTAGGCCAAGTTTAGATATTTCAAGTCAATAGTTGGTTTAGTATTGGTTTGACAGTACATCACAGTAAACACAAGCATTGTTTTAACAGTGACCAGTTTCAAAATTTGTGGAGTCATTAAACACTCCTTTCTTGAAAGAGTTAACTGCAACCAATTTAATAATGAGCTGAAATCATCGTTCGGGGATTCTTCTCCATCGCATACAACAGTTCAGATCTGGGTTGCTGGATTTGAAATGGGTCATGCACAAGCACTACTGATGTCCCATTTTGCACATTTTGTATGTCCCATTATACTGACTACATCAGAAATAAATAGAAAAATTCTACAAAATCGTTTTGGCAGACCGTAGAATGAAAGTGAGTGAGATACCTGATACTGTCGGTATATCAACGGACCATGTGAGCAATCTTACACAAACATCTGTGTATGACAAAGCTGTGTGCTAGATGGGTGCCACGTTTGCTGGCACTTGACCAAAAACAGTGTCGGAAGGATGTTACAACTGATTGTTTGGCACTCTATACGTGCAACCCAACCATATTTTTGTGTTGATTCATAACCGTTGATGAAACTTGGGGCCACCACAACATTCCTGAGACCAAAGAAAAGTCAAAGCAATGGATCGCGATAGACTAACCAACTCCAAAGAAGGCACAGAGAATTTCTTCTGCTGGAAAGGTTATAGGAACTGTTTTTTTGGAACAAACCTGTAGTAAACTTCAACGACTACCTTAAAAAGGGGAAAACATTAGTGGCGAGTACTATGCAAACTTACTGCACCTTTTAAACGACGAAATCAAGAAGAAAACAGGCACACTTAGCAAAAAAGAAAGAAAGTGCTGTTTTGCTGAGACAATGTACCATCTCACACGTCAGTTGTTGCGATGGCTAATCAAAGAATTGAAGTTCGACTTGCTTTCTCACCAACCACACTTACCCGATTTAGCCCCGAGCAACTTCAACCTTTTTCCTAACCTCAAAAATGGCTCTGTGGGAAATGATTTACTGACGTCAATCAAGTCAGCGATTCTGTAAACGGTGACTTTGAGGTCACTGACAAATCAGTTTATCAGTCTGGCATAACTGCTTTAGAACATCATTGTTCCAAAAAAGTGTTGTTTTCTTATTCAGGCCTGGGACTTTTCGCTCAACCCTCGTATATGTCAGAGATGAAGAGAAGAGGAACATTTCCTAACCAATCTTTTCAGAATTAAAAGAAACTGTCCATAAGTAATCATATGGATTTAGAAGTTTCGAGGCAAGTGAAACTACCCTGGGGAAGAAAAGAATGTGTGACTGGACTTGTAGTGATGAATACATACAGAAGGACGACTCAGACTAGTTGGATACAGAGAACAACCAAAAAGGTTAATGGTGCGCTCAAAATACTGGTATAGGACAGAGCTGTTGGTTGAATACCAAAACCTGGCTAGTATACAAGGAAGAATATCTTAGTATGAAAAAAATCCTAAGCTTATAAAAATTTCAACATTAGCCTTTGTCAAGTAATTTTTCCCTACTGAACAAAGACACTCATGCAGGCTTCATACAAACACTGTGTCTATACTGATAAGTTTGTTATTCTTAATGAGGCATGATTACTGACAGATGAGTTAATAGCGTTATACTACTGAGCATTCATATGAACGTAAAACTACTGACAGAAAGAAAATTCAGAGCCTTTTATATACAAAGTGACATAAACTACACATGGACATTTAATTACACATTACAATAATTTAAAAAATATTCTAAAAAAACAACAACAAACTTTATGTACTTACTTTTGGCCATTTTATTGGGTTCTGGTAACTCTGCTGTAATAGTTGTGCAACAGTAGTTTCTCTACTCTGCTTTTCTGAAACAAGGGTCGTATCTATTTCTGGGAGCCTATGCATTACTTCCAGCTCTGGAAACATGGCTTTAAACCTGTCGACTGCCTCTGCATTACCACTTGCACTGCTTTTCATTATTTCGACTCCGGTGGTCACTTCACTTTTTACTTCCACTTTCTTATCTTTTTCACTTTTCACAATTTCACTGCTACTCTTAGTAAATTCTGAACACTTTTCCTTATCACTAACTGTATCTGATTTTACACTAACACTACACTCTGCTTCTTTATTTTCACTATTACTACTGGCAATTTTGTCAGTACTTTTTACACTGGTATTATCTAAAACACTATCACTATCTTTTCCTCCTGGATTAGTTTTGTCATTCTGTTCCTCAACACTTTCCTTACCCTGTGAACCTTTTTCATCAGTCCTATCTGTTTCACCATTAGTCCTATCTAAATTACCACTTTCACTTTCAGACTGGTCCTGTTTACATTTCTTTTCTTCAGTTTCATTACCCTGTATATCCTTATCCACATCCATTGGTTCAACTTTCTTTTCATTCTCTATAATTTTATCATTTTCAGCTTCTGGAACAATATTTTCCTTGACCTCCTCATTGTCATCAAGACCTTTCACGTTATCACAAATTTTTTTATTGATGGTTTCTAATTTATTCTGAATTATACTTTTATCATCTTCTTCTGCAGTTTCTTCTGGAATTTTTGATATTTCATTTTTTATTTCCACCTTCTCTTCCTTTACTATTTCCTTCTTTTCTGGCTTAATAAGTGTCATTTCTACTTGATCAACTTCAGTAACTGCAGATTCCTGTTTAATACCACCAATTTTTTCAATTTTTAGAGTACCCTCTCCTTTCTCAAGTTTCACAACAATCTCATTACGATCAAGCCTAAGTATGTCTTCTGGTCGCTCTATTTTCAGGGCATTGGCTATACCCTCATTTTTTACATTCATTAAATTCTTATGTACAATTTCACGAAATGACAGGTCTGGATCATTGAGAATGAAGAAGTCTGTGCGCCCTAATCCATGCCTAAAAAAAAGAAAATATTACTTTACCAAAAATATTTTGTTTTGATACATGAAATTTTATTAAAAACTTCGAAAAAAAAAACTTACTTTGCTACACCTATTAGAAGATCTTTATCATGCTTGCCAGGTATCCACCAATCAGGCACATCAGCGGAGACCTGGCACAAACGTAATCTCTCATCTAACTGAGGATGTGGCAGAACTTCCTCTCGAATTTTACTTAAAAGGTTTATTCTTTCTAGAGTTCGTCTTGCCTTGTCTTCTGGCAGTGGCTCTACATACATGTCAATACTTTCTGTAAATTAAACAAAACAAAAATTATCAACAATGAGAGAAACACATAATACTAATGCTAAAATTATTATTTTTTTATTTAATTACAAGTTCATACTTGTAAGACACCAGTACAACACCTGGAATGTATAGGTTTATTCTTCCATCTATCTAAACATATTAGGCTTAGAGCTAGTATGGCACCCATCTCCTTTCTTGCCTACCAATGGGTTGTCTCTCACTTGATTTATAATTATTTATTTTGATTGGTCACATTCATGCTTGGCCAGTCATAAAGTTAAAAGTGATATCTGTTCAATCAGCCTGTGATGGGAAAGATAAATTCAGGCTGGAAGAGCATATGAGGCCCCCCCCCAAAAAAAAACCTGGGCCAAGTCCAGAGGCTTCAAGGTGGTAGACCACCAAAAGTCTTCCTCTACAATACAGTGGTATTCCATTTAGGGTACACTTAGAATTTCTCCTAGTACCCAAAGAAACTAGACATACCCAGAAAAGATGTAACATAATATTCTTATCCAATTATGGAATGCTCTCAAGCAGTTGAGAGTGTCATTCTATATGCTTCTAGACTAACCCAGCATGCTCGTCTGTATCAAGGCTGTCTACTCATGTAACACTAAAGTACCTTCCAGACTGTTCAAGAGCACTTGTAAATACGCATTTATGCTGGGACGCCACAGTAAGGATGGATGGCTGGCTTTGTCAGTCAGTTACAGTGAGCGATTTCTTTAGTGTGGATCGAGTGGTCGTTCGATTTTAGTGTAAAGTGATTACTGTGTTATATTTAGTGACGAACTCTATTACTTGACATTATTAGTGCATGCGGACAAATTTAACTCAAATTACTGTAAGAGACTACCTTGTCGATTAAAAATTGTTATTTGTGATTAATTAAAGCTGGTAATTAGTGATTTCATTGGTGTCTGTATTTTGTTTCCACTGTACCATACGATGATCAGTGAGACCGTCATAACAATATGTTATTAGAGAATCACATACAAAAGAACCATGCTAAACTGTGTCCTGCGCATTGCATTTGTACATACACTGTATTGGGAGGGTTACACTGTTCTCCATAAACAGTGCACAAGTGTAATATATTTGTGCTAAGTATTATGTGTACGTATTGATATTATATAATGTGCGAGTTTGCTCAACTTTATGAGGTCCGATTAAAAAGTATCTGACCAATCTGAATATTATGGGAACTGGTTGTGCAACTGCATTACAACTCAGTAGCCAATCAGATAGGACCTTTTGTTGAGACATGCATGAAAATTCATTAACATATTGGCCTACTGAGTTAACTGTGAGACTCTGTTGATTAAACAAGTTTGTCTGTGACTCGTACTATTGATATTGTAACGCGTCAAAATGGGGTAATTTCATTTATTACTGTTATGGGGTCTTTGTATTTCATTTATTTCATTTTTTGGGGTTTTGGAAAAAATATTGTGAAAGTTTTATTTTACGACAAACGTTCATTCCATTGTAACAGACCACGTGGCAAGAAAACAGTGTTAAAACAAAGACAAGACGCAGTTTCTGTTGTGTAACCAGGCAAGGAATTTGCACCACCCTCGAATTCTCAGAACTCTGTATAAGTGTGACGGTGCACGCACTCAACGGCTCAAGTATGCGCGCTGTTGGGACGCCGAGAGAAACAAACGGCGCTGGAGCGAACAGTTTGTAACACCAACCAGCCAAGCTACAGGAAATGGAGCTAAGGACTGCCTCCGTGTTAATGACGTCAGTCTAGCAGCGACTAATATCATCAGCCAACACTAGAAAAAAACACTATGTGTTATATTCATAGCTGATAAGCCACAGCAAATCAGCTATGAACAGCGACGAAATCAGGTGGCAGTGAACGGCAGCTTCCTCCCGCCTCAACACAGTCTACGTTAGGCAGTCTACGAGAAACAGAGTACCGCTACAGACACCTACAGTTTCGTTTCGGGCCCGGTTGGTCGAGTTTTCGTAAAATGTAATTAATTCAATAAGACCGACCGGGATCCCAGAAATTAATAAACATATCGTAGTCATAAGTTGGTACAGTGATGTGGGGGAATCATAAAGTGATAAAGTACGGACATTGAAGTTGCGGGACTAAGCACGTGTTCGGCCGGCAACGTGTTCGTGGACGGGTATCTCGTATAACAATAACGGAATGTATAAAATTTAATAAATAAAGGGTAATGTATAAAAATGTATGGAAGCGTGCGTGAGCAGATTGGGCTGCCTTAGATGTAAGAATAGTAATTCAAAATTTATGATGCCTTAAATGTAATTCAAAATTGGTTTTGTAGCGCTCTGGTCATAATAATAATGAAAATTGATTTGATTCATTAAAACGATTTAGTTAACAGCATAACCATGTGTTAGACTAAGTTATTTCGTCATTACCACTTTCTCATTTCTGTGTTGAAAAATTCGTCTAAACGTTCCGGGATCTTTCTGAATTATTAATTGGGTGTGGTCAGATAGCAAAATTGTCCTTTTTTATTTAAGGTGGAGTATAAAGGTTTTCGATATTTTAGCCTATAAAAAATAATCGTGGCGACCCTGATCTTCTGAGTGAAATTTAATACGGTAAGTAGTTGCGACTGAGTACAGGTAAGTCCTGGTAGTGTATTTTATGTATTTAATATATTTCGGCCTCTTTTTTATTGTCACAAATGGCGACCCTGCCAGGATTTTCGTTTAATTTTATTTATACGAGATAGACCTATTTTAATGCACAGAAAATAGGATGTGGTAATGACGAATTGGTAAACAACATTTAGAGTACGTATTTACGTGTGAGTAGGTTATGTTTGTGTTGTGATTCACAGTAGTATTAGGCGTTTGATTATAGAAAAAAAAGTGGTTTTATATATAAAAAGTGTTGTATAAATAAACTTTAAACATGTCTCTAATACAAAGTAAGGATATGGGTTTTGCGTGGGATGAGTGGGAGAGTGAATTTCGAGGTGTTGTGGGTGAGATGACAGATGAGGAGTGGGGTAATTTAGATGATAGGTTAACACGAATGGAAGAACAAGAGGAAGGAATATTTGCAGAAATCAATAAACATAGCGAGATGACCAATGATAAAGGTAAGATAGTTGATATAACAGTGGTAGAGAATAAGGCAGTAAATAGGCCTAGTGATAATGATGAGAGTGTGGGGGTGGTAAACACAGATAGAGAGATAGACCAAGTTAACAAAAATAAAGTCGATCAGGTGGCAGATAATAAAATAAGTTATGCTAATCTAAGTGAGTCGAATCAAGAGCTGATGAAAAAGTTACAAGTAATGTTAGACGAAATGTTTAGTAAACAAAACGCAGTGTTAAATGACATGATTAGTGATGTCAAGGGATTCAATAATAAATTGGAAAAACAAAACAAGAAGTGGAGAAGAGATGTCAATTAAAGGAGAGTACAGAATTTGAACCAAAACAGGTAAGTGTTTGTGGTGGTAGCAATATAACGAAAAATAACGAAGGACTAGGAGAACAGGTAAGTGGTAGTAATACAAATAATTATAATGATGAAATAACATTAAACAAGAATAATGATGATGTAGCTGAAAATGGGGTATCAAAAAGTGATACAGTAGACAATAGTGAGAATGAGAGTAGAGCGAGAGTTGAGGTTGATCATGGATTGTTAGTTACTGTTTATGATTTAGAAAGGGAGTATAGGGGTAGCTTAAATGTAGAAGGTGAACAGGGGGCAAATTTTTATGGGGTTAAATGTGAAGCAGAGACTTCACAAGTGTTGATGGAGGACAAGAGTTCCTCAATATTTTTTGGAGAAGACGAGAGGTCTTCAGAAGGTCATATAAGTTTTTTGTGTTTATCTGGTAGGGCCAGATGGCATTTAAATAATTTTGTGGTATTGCCCTTTGCATGGAATGGGAGAGTTCAGTATGGTTATGAGAGGTGTTGTAATGAAAGAGAGAGAGAAATAAAAATTTTTGAGATTAATAGAGGTCATGAAATGTTGGTGCAGGTGTTAGATATTGAGAGAGAAACAGAGAGAGATGAATATTTGAATAAAACTGTCATAAATAAGGATAAAATAATTGATTTGGTGTTTAGAAAAATTACTGACGGAGACTGGACAAAATTCACTGATAGCGACAAGTTGTATGAAATAATAAATGGTATGATGAAGAATTTAGAAATAATGGTTTATGAAAATAATAATAATAAACTCAAGGTAGACAAAAATAATTTAGTCTATAAATATGTGAGATATCTTTTTGACGATGGAGGCTAAACTATAAAACAATAAAGGACAGTTAAATATTTTGTTTTAAGGGTTTTGACCTAGCTGACTTGGACAGTGAAATATGATAACTGAATAAATAATGAATCAGAGTTGTAAATAAATATGTAGTGAATTCAACTGTATGTGTTGTAAAGGGTTAAGGGAACAGTGTATAGGTAGGTAATTGTTGTAATAATAATATTAAAATATTTGCAATTTAAATAAATAAACCGAATTAATTTTGAAAACAGTAATCAGAGAATTGTAATTGTTAATTGATAAGAAATTTTGTATTGTTAATAATTAAATTAATTAAAACAGTTTGATAGGTTTTAAATATTTTGATTGATTATTTAAATGTTAATTAATTAAATTTTTCAATGAATTCGAATTGTTTTACGAGATGAATTTGGTAATTAAATGATCAATTGTTTGAATTAAATTAATGTTTGTGTTAAATGTTTCAGAGGTGAGGTGAAAGTAATGTGGTATGGTGAATATGTTTTGTGTATATCATGTTAAATGGACTGTAAGTATAGAACTTTTACAGTATGAATCATGTATAATAAGACATGTTTACAGGTGTAACTAAGATTTTAATTCAATAGTGAGATTATTTGAAATAATTGCGTTAGATAAAAATGATAATTAAAATTCTAATAATAACTGAAAAATGATATATACTAATTATTAATAATAAATTTTGAAAATTTTAAGAAAGTCCAATGGTAGAAAGTTATATGAATGAGTTAAATGATTATTGATGAAAATATTATATTAGAATGTATATAAAAATTTAATTAGTTAGTTATTAAGTTGCTATTGCGGGGGTGGCCTGTGCTCCCGTAGATAGTGAAATAGGTTGGGGGTAACAGAGAGTGTTACCTCCATCGGAGGCCAAAATGGCGACAATGTGCGGCACATTTTTTCGTGTAAACTCAATTTGCACACTGATAGACGCTCGTGTCGCACATACTAATGATGAAGTAGAGCAGGCAATGAAATGAAGTTAGATTTCCCCGACTTTTCGGGCGATTACTGCCTTACCAGCACTAACCATGGATTTGGCTAGCGGCCAGCTATGGTCATATCAAGTCCCTTGACCATAGCTGACTTGAAATTGGTATATAGTAGAAATTAAATGGGGGGTGAATTTTAGGGGAAATCCAGGCACTATGGAACAGCGGCTGCCACTCTGTTCGAGTAGGAACAGCAAGGCCAGGTGGTAGACCCGTTTAAGGGCGTTTAATTATAGACAAGAATATGTTGATATTCATAACCTTTAAATGTAACTGCCGAAGCAAAGACACGGAGAGGTCAAACTACTCCAAAATATGCCGTCTTTGAGGAGGCGAAAAGGCGCCACAGCCTTACATAATTTGCAATCGAGTGTGTGGATGGGAGGTGACCCAAATGAGTCACGAATTTAAAGTCTATAACATAAAGATTGCTAACTAAAATTTTGATCCAGTAAAAAATGCTTGTGTTCTGTTTAAATAATTATACGCTCAGACATTCAAAATAAGGTGTTCATTCCATAATTGTAAATGTATTATTTATTGTGTACGTTAGATATAGGTATTGATAAAAATATGTGTTTTCATTATGTGTGTATTTTGAACCTACGTAAATAATTAAACCGAATGGCAGGCGGTTAATATGAATTATCAGAATCAGAAAAAGGGGAAACAAGGAGGTGAGAAGTAATGATAAATAAATATATATATATTTCATGTAATTTGTTCAATTTTGAGATGGGTTTTCATTGTGTTAGGAAGATCAGCTGATCAGCAATAAAATGTCACTGACATTGGTTTATAAATGTTCCACGTAATTAATGTTTAATGTCATGTTTCAGTGTATTATAGATCTTGTTTTAAAGTAACGAGGAAAGTAATTTGATAAAATGAGAAGTAAAGTAATAATTTGTGAAAGCGAATCAAAGATAGTTTTGGGGTGATGAATATTTTGTGGGACATATAGATCTGTCCAAGTTGAAGTCAAAGTTAAAGTTGAAATAGTAGAGATGAAAATAATGCAATGTTGTTTTGAGTTAATGTATATTATAGAGTTTTGAGAAGTATTGATGTTGACACAGTAGTTGTGGATAATATAGGTAGAGTTTTGAGTGATATATTGATGTTTATAATTACTGATGTTATTTTGTTGTATTTGAAGTGAGGTAATAAGATTGAGATTTTGGGGATGGCAATTTTGTAGTAGGGGGTAGTGTAATGTAGGAGTCCGCAACATAATGATAGTTTGGGACGGGATGGGACCGATTTAGTGGGAAGGGGTCTCGCCTTAGGTAGAATCCAGGGACCAGATAATGGGAAATGAGTTTTTGGGGGGGGGAAACACGGATCCTAAGTACAAAGGGTTAGAGAGTATTTTTTTATATATTGAGAGAAGGTGGCGATTTGAGTTTAATGATAAGTTGGGTTTAGAGAGTGTTTGGTAGATGTTTTTGATAGAGATGGGTGTCATGTGAGTTACAGTTGTTAGAGGTTAGAGTCAAAGGGAGAAAGATTATAAATGTATACAGAGCAAGTAGTAAATTAAATGAGATAAATGTTTAAATCACCCACAGTAATGGAGAACAAGATTATTAAGAAAAGAGAGAGATTTATAATAAAGATATAAAATTTTAATTTACAACCAGTGACAAAATTTTGATAGAATTTGAAAATAAGGTAAAATTAAGAATTGTTTATTTTGAATAATTTAAATTTCAATTTGCTTATTATCTATAATAATATTTTATTTTAAATATTTTATTTTATTATGTTTTTGTGTTTCAAGTTAGAATGTTACTGATGTTAAATGTATTTTCAGGTAGAAATTGTACATAACGTATGTAGGTCAAGGTTGTGGACTTGACCTAGTTTTGATCAGCTGACAGTGAGGTCATGTAAGTTAGTAGTATGGAAGTCAATTCAACTTGTTTTTTTGATCAATTTAAACAAATTATAAATAATTTCTATATGTAAAGGAAACATTTTAAGAAATTAAAATTTTTTTGAATTTTAAAATTTTTTGGAAAATATTTTTTTTGAAAAAAAAAAAAAAATCTTGATTTTGCGCCTGCCAGCTAATGTATATTTTTAAGCTTTGATTATTTTATTGTTTGTGTATTCACCATGTTTATTTTTTTTTATTTAGTGTATTGACTTGTATTGTTAGACTCTAAGTATTCACATGTTAGGTTAAGGATGTTCTTAATTATAAGAAATGTTTATATCAACTTATTTTAAATAAAAACAGAAAACAATGAAGAGAATAATTTAGACTTTATACAAAATTTATGAATCAATTTTACCTGAAAACAACCAAGGGGTTGTAATTGAAATAACTTTGAAAAATTTTCAATTTTATAATATGTAATGTCAGTAGGTAATGTGAGTGTGTGTGAGCCCAGTTTCTGCTAAAGGCAGCCCAGCTTGCATATAAGGGGAAACATATCGGCTGAGGATCTGGCATAATCTAAGCCAGGGATTGAGGATTTTGGGGGTAGCATGTTAGAAGGTGAGGTGTGCTGTGGTACTTGTCTGTTCGATTTTTCGGTGTTGGGATCTCTTACGGAGAAGTCCAGTGATCTCGTTCAGATGCGTCCATAGTCACCAAGCCAGGGGGGTCGTGTACCCATGAAGAGTAAGAACAAGGGGGTTGATGGCACCAGTTCCTCACCGGTCCTCTTAAGGGTTTTATCAATGAGATTTCTTCTGTTTTGGACAGCAGAATTCTCATTGGGGGGGTATTGTAACGCGTCAAAATGGGGTAATTTCATTTATTACTGTTATGGGGTCTTTGTATTTCATTTATTTCATTTTTTGGGGTTTTGGAAAAAATATTGTGAAAGTTTTATTTTACGACAAACGTTCATTCCATTGTAACAGACCACATGGCAAGAAAACAGTGTTAGAACAAAGACAAGACGCAGTTTCTGTTGTGTAACCAGGCAAGGAATTTGCACCACCCTCGAATTCTCAGAACTCTGTATAAGTGTGACGGTGCACACACTCAACGGCTCAAGTATGCGCGCTGTTGGGACGCCGAGAGAAACAAACGGCGCTGTAAAAAATGGCGCTGGAGCGAACAGTTTGTAACACCAACCAGCCAAGCTACAGGAAATGGAGCTAAGGACTGCCTCCGTGTTAATGACATCAGTCTAGCAGCGACTAATATCATCAGCCAACACTAGAAAAACACACTATGTGTTATATTCATAGCTGATAAGCCACAGCAAATCAGCTATGAACAGCGACGAAATCAGGTGGCAGTGAACGGCAGCTTCCTCCCGCCTCAACACAGTCTACGTTAGGCAGTCTACGAGAAACAGAGTACCGCTACAGACACCTACAGTTTCGTTTCGGGCCCGGTTGGTCGAGTTTTCGTAAAATGTAATTAATTCAATAAGACCGACCGGGATCCCAGAAATTAATAAACATATCGCAGTCATAAGTTGGTACAGTGATGTGGGGGAATCATAAAGTGATAAAGTACGGACATTGAAGTTGCGGGACTAAGCACGTGTTCGGCCGGCAACGCGTTCGTAGACGGGTATCTCGTATAACAATAACGGAATGTATAAAATTTAATAAATAAAGGGTAATGTATAAAAATGTATGGAAGCGTGCGTGAGCAGATTGGGCTGCCTTAGATGTAAGAATAGTAATTCAAAATTTATGATGCCTTAAATGTAATTCAAAATTGGTTTTGTAGCGCTCTGGTCATAATAATAATGAAAATTGATTTGATTCATTAAAACGATTTAGTTAACAGCATAACCATGTGTTAGACTAAGTTATTTCGTCATTACCACTTTCTCATTTCTGTGTTGAAAAATTCGTCTAAACGTTCCGGGATCTTTCTGAATTATTAATTGGGTGTGGTCAGATAGCAAAATTGTCCTTTTTTATTTAAGGTGGAGTATAAAGGTTTTCGATATTTTAGCCTATAAAAAATAATCGTGGCGACCCTGATCTTCTGAGTGAAATTTAATACGGTAAGTAGTTGCGACTGAGTACAGGTAAGTCCTGGTAGTGTATTTTATGTATTTAATATATTTCGGCCTCTTTTTTATTGTCACAATATGTGAACTACTCGATCGGTGAATTTTTATTAAATTTTGCATAAAACTTGAACACTTCCCTCTGGAACTATTAGAAAGGTTAAGAAGGCTTTCGGAGAGGACTCATTGTGTGTTATACAGGTAAAACAGTAGCGTGGTGTCCATGTAACCACTGTTGCCGGGGGCAACAGTACAGGGAGTGAAAGAAAATAAAATTAATTTTATTAACGTTAGTTGTTGAATAATTTGAAATGTGAACAGTATTAATGGGGAAACTAGAAGAAAAGCATAGCATTGGCTTTTGAACTGCTGGTCACTTGCACTGTCTTGTGTTGCCGGCTCAGATATCAGCAGCTTATTAGTGCGTACAGTCAATGACCTTGTAGTAGCTGTCACTGTACCGACTATGGGGGAGGGGACACATTCGTCTATCCAATGTGTTGCCGCTGTATAAACCAGCAAAACGCTCAGTTAGCAAATATGTTTGTTTTCAGAATGGACGTGTACTACTTACTGTACACTTGTTTCTGTTTTGTTTGTTTACTTATGTTTCTCTGTTTCCCTTATTATTTTTAATTTGATTATTTGTGTCCTTATTTTTTCTATATAAGTATAATGAAGTCAGATCCCGTTAAACCGGGTCCCTCTTCTTCTGGCAGCAAATGACAGAAAATACACTAAAAAAAATATTTTGGCTCTAAAAAGAAACCTGGTACTAGAAAATATTTCTTATTGATTTTTAGGCTAAGTTTTAGGTCTAACATAACTGGCAACAGTTGTTATGTACCCACATCACACCACTGAGGTAAAATAATGGTACAATGCTCTCGAGGTATCCAGGAATCTGTTGAAAGTGATCAACATTCTGAAAGGACAAGCAACGCTTAAAAATGTTTAATGTGTGTGGGTTGCAATAAATAAAAATTGACAGCTGACAGTGTGTGAGTTAGAAGATTTGGGGATTCCACATCTTGTGTTTGGGAGATTTTGACAGATGATTATGGAATGAAACGTGGGCAGCGAAATTCTTGCCATGGCTGCTGTTGCAAGAGCAAAAGAATTCCGTGCTGACACTGATCAAGGTTTGCTCAATACTGCTAACAATGACCCAGACTTCTTCAAAAAGGTCATAACTGGATATGAGTTGTGAGCTTATGGCTACAAGTCTGACACAAAAACCCAATCTTACCAATGTGGGGAAAATTATGAATACAACAGTCACAGACAACACATGTTTATACAACTGAACATAACAGATAACTGAATAACTCAATACAGTAATGAATATTAAAAGTGTGCATCTAAAGGTCTTTCTACAGTATATTACTTTAATGATTACTATATAAAAACCAGTGACTACTATAATTTGTTATGGAAAACTATTGTTTGGGTTACTAGTGTTACCTGAACAAATCGATACTGATTCCATTTTTTGCTTAATCCCGATGTAAAAACCCATGTGGCTCATATGAAACGCTATTGGTCAGGGGCATTGACACTGTTCACACAGTAATGTGTTACTGTACAGAATGTCTGTACAGTCATGTGAAAGTGGTCTTATCAGTTGTTTTTAGTGTTACTGTGACAAGTGGTTTTTGATTACGTTTAATCATCGTTATGAATACATTAGTAGAACTTATGCGGGGAGGGTACAAACCAGTCGTAAGACTGAAGGACCCAATAACAGTAGAACTTTATCGCTCCTGATTGAAAATATTGATTACAAGTTAGCGTTTCAGGGTATGAGTGTAAAGTGTATGTGTTTCAGTGCTATGTATTTGATGTGTTTAGTGTAACCAATGCCTTTATACTCCTTACATTTTTGGAAGGCACCTAAGAGATTAGGAGACCCTCGCTCACCAACATGCGACCAG
Organism: Magicicada septendecula; assembly: GCA_034769895.1. Taxonomy (NCBI): domain Eukaryota; kingdom Metazoa; phylum Arthropoda; class Insecta; order Hemiptera; family Cicadidae; genus Magicicada; species Magicicada septendecula. The sequence continues at coordinate 285,869,561 of CM068371.1, forward strand.
TTTGACCTGCCTCTTATGGCGGTTCGATGAGTCACCTATTAGGCATTGAACGACAAAACTATGAAAATTTGTATTCTAGATTTTACATAAGTTATGATACATTTTTTGGATTCTATATTAAATTTCCTTCAAAATGGGTCCAAACACGAAATAATTATGACATTTATGAGCTTTAAAAAGACACCAAACACTATTCTACGTGTTAGCTTATTCTAAGTGTTAAAGCTCATAAATGTCGTAATTATTTAGTGTTAGACCCATTTTGAAGGAAATTTAATATAGAATCCAAAAAATGTATCATAACTTACGTAAAATCTAGAATACAAATTTTCATAGTTTTGTCGTTCAATGCCTAGTAGGTGACTCATCGAAGCGCCATTAGAGGCAGGTCAAACTGGTCACGCGTGTGTGTGTGTGTGAGTGCGCGTTGGTGGGCGAGGGTCTCCTAATCTCTTAGGTGCCTTCCGAAAACGTAAGGAGTATAGTGTATATCTTATTTTTTTTAATTTTTAGAGCCATTGTTTATAATATTTTGTGAATTAAGATAGACAGCACAGCTGGCCCATCACGTGTGTCTGTTACAAAACACAAACCGGTTAAACGTGGTAAAAAATTAATAGTATTTAACGTTTTTACAAAGTTAAATGAAAAATACCTGACTTTTGCCATCAAAGACTTCAAAAAACTTACTCCCGAATTTACTATGTTTCAGAAAGTAGTGTTCAAAGCAGCAGGAGTGAGATTGAAAACACAGGAAAACTCGTTACACCAGGAAAGAAAAGAAAACATGAGAATACCCTACTGTAAATGCAATGACTTTGTTAAAACAGCTATACATTATAAAGTCCACAACTTTTTTTTCTATAATGAAGCCCCAACCCTAAAAAACTATTATTAGAAATTAATAATGACCCCGATTTATCTCACATGGAACATACCAGCCTCCATGGACTTTTGAAATCTATGGGCTTAAAAAAAAAGTAATTTTAACAGACATGACATTTTGACATGTCGAAGAAATTACTTGAATTCAATTAAGCAGTTCAGGACAGAGAATCGCCACATTCTTTACCTTGATGAGACGTGGGTTCACGAAGGACACACGACTAGTAAAGTATGGAGTGATTCCACAATAAAAATATTATGACAGGCTTTTCTGTCAGGTCTGTCAACTGGAATAAAACCACCACATAACAAAGAGAAGCTTCTTATATTACGTCATATCGGTAACGAACATGGGGTTTTAGATGGTGGCTTATTACTGTTCAAGTCTAAAAAAAAGTGGGAGTTATCATACTGAAATAAATGGTGATGTCTTCAAAAAATAGTTTGAAAAGATTGTTACAATATTACCAAACAACAGAGTAATAATCACAGATAACGCCCCATATCATTCCATGATGACTGAACAGATTCTGAATAGTGCGTGGCGGAAAGCTGATATTGTCACGTGGCTCAACTTAAAAAATATAAGTTTTGAAGAAAGTTGCATCAAAACTGAACTTTTAGAGATAGTAAAACAAAATGAACATAAATTTTAAAAGTTTGTAGTAAATGATATTGCCAAAAAATTGGGCAACGCCGTTTGAAGACTTCCTCCTTATTACTGTATTCTGAATCCCACTGAATTAATATGGAGCCAGTTGAAATGGTATGATGTAAAATAACTGACAGAGAAGGCAGTAAATGAAATAACAGCGGACAAGTGGAGTCACTGTGTCAAGCATGTATTCAAGGAAGAAGATAAGCTATGGGAATTGGACCAAATCACTGACCCCGTCGTGGACAATCTTATCAACACTGCTGACTCAAGTGATGATTCAAGTTCCGATACAGATATGGAAGGCATTGAATTACTCTCTGACAGCAACTGATAATATAAAGTACACTACTAAGTAATTATCACAGCTTCTATTTTTGCTTTAAATATAAGCTACTTTTTTCTTACGATATTCAAACAGTATATAAAAAAGCCATTAACTCTCCGTCTTATAAAATAAGTCATTGTTGCTCTGACACAATCACACAAATATTACTTCGGTCCGGAATATAAAACTTATGGCAATTTACATGTGTTTATACAGTACTAGTGGTCGCCCAGTGGTATCGTTCAATTATCAGCCAATCACCGCACAGAAGTATCGTTTTCCCTCCAAATGGTTTATGTTTATCATTTTCATCGCATAGATCCTGCAATAATCTATCTATGATTTTCAACACTTGCAGTGGGCACATAGAAATTTCATCAATAATTATCAATGATGATGAATTTATGTAACGTCCATAGCTACTATTTGCGGTAATATTCGCTACAGAATTTTCCAAAATGGGTATAGGCAATTTAAACACATTGTGTAAAGTTCTACCTCCAAGTAATAGAGTTGAAGCTATGCCACTGAACGCTGTTGCAATGCAACTAAGATTAAGCGAATTTAATTTGTGAATGATTGCTGTTTGTGTGAATGTTTTTCCACAACCTGCATGAGCGGTTAAACAAAAAACATTAGATCCAGTATCATGATGCAAAACTTCACGAATCACACGATCAATTAGATTACGCTGTTCAATATTTGCAGTTTCATAATGCTCAGAAAACAGAAACTCTTGTTCTATTGGATCAATAGCATTTGCTTCGTCTGTTCTCTGCGAATACGTGGGAACTGGTAAACCAAGTTCTTGACATGACAAATTATGAACATTCAAAATATCTTCAATTTCTAATAGAGCTGTATTAAAGGATACTTCTTCGTTGTAATCTCTCAAAAAATCTTCACTAAGATATACTTTAAATTCATTCCATAACGCCAATGCATTGGCTGGCACATTTAATGCACAAATGTAACCAAATAAATTTCGCATTTGATTATAGGGAGGTGAGAGAAGAATTAAAAAACGATAACAAACCAGAAACTGAAGAGATACCAAGGGTGAAAACACAGAACAAGTGAGTCGGAAAACCGAAGATAATGGAATCAAGAACCAAATAATTAAGAAAACGGAAGAAAGAAGAATGATACATCCCAAGAAAGTGAGAATTACGTGGGAAATATTAGAGATGACTAGGAGTGGTCTAGTTAGCTTAATTAACCACCCAATTATTAATCGAAGAACGATGATCAATAGTAAGAAGTATAAAAAGAACTTCATGAAGATGTTCGAAGTAAATCACCATGCAACAGTGAGGAAAAATTTTACCAAGAGGGTAGTCAGGTTAAATACACCCAGAAAAGGGATACTTCTCAACAGATCAATGACATCATCAATAATTGAGATACCAGGAACGTATTTGGGAAGCAAACCAGATGATAAAGCAACTGATCCAAAAAGTAATACCATTCGAAAGGCTACAAAAAGAAAATGGCAACGCCAATCCACTGGAAAAGAATTAACAGAGACAGAATTAGTTCCAAACACAACTAGACTTCAAATTAAATGATAATAATTCAATAAGCAACCACAGACAATAATAGTGTGCTACTTACAGTGAATTAATTAATACTAATATACCACGAGCTAAAATAAACTAACACAAACAATGATAGTGTAGTGTTTACAGAAAGTGAAAATATTATGTGATAACAATTTTATACAATAATCTCAAATAAACCAACACAGACAATAAGTGTATTATTTATGAGACAAAAAGTATAATATAGTAAAACATAATAAAGAAAACAAGTGAACTGAAATTAAGTACAGAAACAATTGCTCAAATATGAAAGTAAATGGAACTGATTACCTGCAACTACCATGACTGACTCTAAATATAAAATCATTGTAAAACACACATTTAGATATCAGGAGAGTGGAAAGTAAAATCAACAGAATGTAATTGTTAGAATATCAGAAATAAGACAACATGTATTAGATTAAAAACAGTTAACCAAACCAAATGTAAACATCCAATATATATGCCAATAACCAATTAGAATTAGATAATACTATGTAAACAAATAGTCAGTAATAGAATTAAAATACAGAAAACCATTGTACTAGATAACAGTAATACCAATCATGGTAAATATGTAAGAAAATACAAAAGAGACCAAACTAACACATATAGGCATTGTTGTCATACAGTGATATACACATAACCTCAACTGAGCAGAATTTGCAACAAAGAATCATAATTAACAATTAGAAATATCGGTATGGAGAACCATACATGACTTCCATATTCTAAGATTTATATTTAAAATCATTTTCGAAATGAAATATTACCATAGAAACTACTTCTTTCTACTTACTGCTTCAGCCTTAACCACAGTACTGTGGTCACTAACATATACCACCTCACGTTATCGCACTCGATTTTCACTGATGATGGAAGTCGATGGCATTGCCGAAACGTCTGGCTTTGTAGAAAACATTGGACTACGGCCAAATATCCCGGGAAGGAATTTTAACAAAAACTACTTCTTTGTTGCCGATAACGTTGTACACATATATATAAAAAATATGCATAAAATTAATGGCTTGTATAAGTTAATGATTGATCTCCATTAAGTAGTGCTCAAGTTTCCAAAGTTTTAATATTATGATGTCCGTAATTAAAACATCAGAGCAGGTTTAGTGTGTATGAGGGTACACCGTGGACAAAAATTTTCAACATTTCCTATTGAGCGTTGATTTGAATAAAGCTGTGAATCTACAGTGTACGTTTCACAGAACAAACACGCGGAAAAGAAGGAGCGCTCCGAAGTCACTCATGGACCCTCAGCATCTTGCAGAGGGTTCATTCCCTAAAGACGAAAAGTCTGTCTATGAATCGTTCCTCTGTAAACACGTGCAGTTACACTGCCCAGCGATACACAGGAAGCAAATCGCTATCCACGCTGGACACTTTTTCGGCTTGCATGCGTTATGTTGGTATGGGTTCGGCACTTTCCATTTAAAAACCGTGCAAATGTAAGAAAATAAACATGAATGAGGCCAGAAATAACACGAATTGTGTGTGTGTGTGTGTGTGTGTGTGTGTTCCCTGCCTTTTCATTGTGGTAGTCATAATAATAAAATGGAAACGTAAACAGTACATAACTGAGAAAAAATACATAAATGAAAAAACTATAATTTTATTGCCTGACAACAAAATTATTTTATTTTCAACAATTACCATTGTTTGTAAAAGTTTAAATGAATTTTCAAGCACTTTACTCTTGTTAAAACGTAAAAGGTTGCAGGTAAACTAGCCCTTCCCCTTAACCGATCTTCACCAAAATCAAAATTCCTTGAGTCCTCTACAATTCACTGACGTATGCAAAAAATTATTTGATTCTGTTTGAATTTGCGGCAGTTATCGTTTGCCATAGAAAATACGCTTGATAAAAAAACGTTGCAGGTAAACTACCCCTTCCCCTCAACCGATCTTCACCAAAAACAATAGGTCTTGAGTACTCTACAAATCAGGGCTGTATGCAGAAAATTATTTGATTCTGTTTGAATTTGCGGCTGTTATCGTTTGCCATAGAAAATACCCTTGTTAAAAAAACGTTGTAGGTAAACTACCCCTTTCCCTTAACCGATCTTCACCAAAAACAATAGGTCTTGAGAACTCTACAATTTAGGGCTGTATGCAAATAATCTTTTGATTCTGTTTGAATTTGCGGCTGTTATCGTTTGCCATAGGAAATACCCTTGTTAAAACATAAAACGTTACAGGTAAACTACCCCTTTCCCTTAACCGATCTTCACCAAAAACAATAGGTCTTGAGAACTCTACAATTCAGGGCTGTATGCGAAACATTATTTGATTCTGTTTGAATTTGCGGCTGTTATCGTTTGCCAAAAAAAAAATTTCCCTTGATAAAAAAAAACCTTTGCAGGTAAACTACCCCTTTCCCTCAACCGATCTTCAACAAAAACAATAGGTCGTGAGTACTCTACAAATCAGGGCTGTATGCAAAAAATTATTTGATTCTGTTTGAATTTGCGGCAGTTATCGTTTGCCATAGAAAAAAATCTACACACACACACAGACACTTTTCGGAAAACGACTTTTTTTCATGTTTTGAGTGTAGTACAATCAGAATCTGCAATAATCTCGAACACGATTTTTTTTGCCATCACCATACTTCCATTCCTTAAGGAATATGGAAGTAAAAACACTGATAAAAGTATTTACATGATGCAACAACCAAACTAGAATAAATAATGAACAGAATAAACCCAATATGAACTAAGAAACACAACTACATACTTTAAATTTTATAAAGAAATAACAGCCAAAATGCCAAACCACAGAGTGACTGACAGAATTATATAAAAAACTCAATCAAGACTAATCAGAAAGAGGGAAATAGTATAACAGTAGTTTCAAGGATACTCAATACTCTTTGAGAACACTTAACAAACAGTGAATGCATAAGTTCATATAATAATAATGAAATATCGGTATGGAGAACCATACATGACTTCCATATTCTAAGATTTATATTTAAAATCATTTTTGAAATGAAATATTACCATAGAAACTACTTCTTTCTACTTACTGCTTCAGCCTTAACCACGGTACTGTGGTCACTAACGTATACCACCTCACGTTATCACACTCGATTTTCACTGATGATGGAAGTCGATGGCATTGCCGAAACGTCTGATTTTGTAGAAAACATTGGACTGCGGCCAAATATCCCGGGAAGGAATTTTAACAAAAACTACTTCTTTGTTGCCGATAACGTTGTACACATATATATAAAAAATATGCATAAAATTAATGGCTTGTATAAGTTAATGATTGATCTCCATTAAGTAGTGCTCAAGTTTCCAAAGTTTTAATATTATGATGTCCGTAATTAAAACATCAGAGAAGGTTTAGTGTGTATGAGGGTACACCGTGGACAAAAATTTTCAACATTTCCTATTGAGCGTTGCTTAGAGTAAAGCTGCAAATCTACAGTGTGTGTTTCACAGAACAAACACGCGAAAAAGAAGGAGCGCTCCGAAGTCACTCATGGTCCCTCAGCATCTTGCAGAAGGTTCATTCCCTATAGACGAAAAGTCTGTCTATGAATCGTTCCTCTGTAAACACGTGCAGTTAGTTACACTGCCCAGCGATCCACAGGAAGCAAATCGCTATCCACGCTGGACAATTTTTCGGCTTGCACGCGTTATGTTGGTATGGGTTTCGGCACTTACCATTTAAAAAGCGTGCAAATGTAAGAAAATAAACATGAGTGAGGCCAGAAAAAACGCGAATTTTGTGTGTGTGTGTGTGTGTGGCCTGGCAACAAAATTATTTTATTTTTAACAATTACCATTATTTCAAAAAGTTTAAATCAATTTTCAAGTACTTTACTGTTGTTAAAACGTAAAAGGTTGCAGGTAAACTACCTCTTCCCCTTAACCGAGCTTCACCAAAATTGATAGTCCTTGAGATCTCTACAATTCAGGGACGTAAGCAAAAAATTATTTGATTCTGTTTGAATTGGCGGCTGTTATCGTTTGCCATAGAAAATTACCCTTGATAAAAAAACGTTGCTGGTAAACTACCCCTTTCCCTTAACCGATCTTCACCAAAAACAATACGTCTTGAGAACTCTACAATTCAGTGCTGCATGCGAAACATTATTTGATTCTGTTTGAAATTGCGGCTGTTATCGTTTGCCATAGAAAAAAATTTACCCTTGATAAAAAAAACCGTTGCCGGTAAACTACCCCTTTCCCTCAACCGATCTTCACCAAAAACAACAGGTCGAGTACTCTAAAAATCAGGGCTGTACGCAAAAAATTATTTGATTCTGTTTGAATTTGCGGCAGTTATCGTTTGCCAAAAAAAAAAATCTACAGACAGATAGACACACAGACAGACACACAGACACTTTTCAAAAAACGACTTTCTTTCATGTTTTGAGTGTAGTACAATCAGAATCTGCAATAATCTCGAACACGATTTTTTTTGCCATCACCATACTTCCATTTCCTGAAGGAATATGGAAGTAAATATCGGTCTTGAGAACTCTACAATTTAGGGCTGTATGCAAATAATCTTTTGATTCTGTTTGAATTTGCGGCTGTTATCGTTTGCCATAGGAAATACCCTTGTTAAAACATAAAACGTTACAGGTAAACTACCCCTTTCCCTTAACCGATCTTCACCAAAAACAACAGGTCTTGAGAACTCTACAACTTAGGGCTGTATGCAAATAATCTTTTGATTCTGTTTGAATTTGCGGCTGTTATCGTTTGCCATAGGAAATACCCTTGTTAAAACATAAAACGTTACAGGTAAACTACCCCTTCCCCTTAACCGATCTTCACCAAAAACAATAGGTCTTGAGTACTCTACAAATCAGGGCTGTATGCAAAACATTATTTGATTCTGTTTGAATTTGCGGCTGTTATCGTTTGCCATAGAAAATACGCTTGATAAAAAAACGTTGCAGGTAAACTACCCCTTCCCCTTAACCGATCTTCACCAAAAACAATAGGTCTTGAGTACTCTACAAATCAGGACTGTATGCAAAACATTATTTGATTCTGTTTGAATTTGCGGCTGTTATCGTTTGCCATAGAAAATACCCTTGTTAAAAAAACGTTGCAGGTAAACTACCCCTTTCCCTCAACCGATCTTCACCAAAAACAATAGGTCTTGAGAAATCTACAATTTAGGGCTGTATGCGAAACATTATTTGATTCTGTTTGAATTTGCGGCTGTTATCGTTTGCCAAAAAAAAAAAATTTCCCTTGATAAAAAAAACCGTTGCAGGTAAACTACCCCTTCCCCTCAACCGATCTTCACCAAAAACAATAGGTCGCGAGTACTCTACAAATCAGGGCTGTATGCAAAAAATTATTTGATTCTGTTTGAATTTGCGGCAGTTGTCGTTTGCCATAGAAAATACGCATGATAAAAAACGTTGCTGGTAAACTACCCCTTCCCCTCAACCGATCTTCACCAAAAACAATAGGTCTTGAGTACTCTACAAATCAGGGCTGTATGCAGAAAATTATTTGATTCTGTTTGAATTTGCGGCTGTTATCGTTTGCCATAGAAAATACCCTTGTTAAAAAAACGTTGTAGGTAAACTACCCCTTTCCCTTAACCGATCTTCACCAAAAACAAAAGGTATTGAGAACTCTACAATTTAGGGCTGTATGCAAATAATCTTTTCATTCTGTTTGAATTTGCGGCTGTTATCGTTTGCCATAGGAAATACCCTTGTTAAAACATAAAACGTTACAGGTAAACTACCCCTTTCCCTTAACCGATCTTCACCAAAAACAATAGGTCTTGAGAACTCTACAATTCAGGGCTGTATGCGAAACATTATTTGATTCTGTTTGAATTTGCGGCTGTTATCGTTTGCCAAACAAACAAAATTACCCTTGCTAAAAAAAAACCGTTGCAGGTAAACTACCCCTTTCCCTCAACCGATCTTCACCAAAAACAATAGGTCAAGAGAACTCTGCAAAACCGGGCTGTATGCAAAAAATTATTTGATTCTGTTTGAATTTGCGGCAGTTATCGTTTGCCATAGAAAAAAAATCTACAGACAGACAGACAGACAGACACACAGACACTTTTCGGAAAACGACTTTTTTTCATGTTTTGAGTGTAGTAGAATCAGAATCTGCAATAATCTCGAACACGATTTTTTTTGCCATCACCATACTTCCATTCCTTAAGGAATATGGAAGTAATTACCCTTGCTAAAAAAAAACCGTTGCAGGTAAACTACCCCTTTCCCTCAACCGATCTTCACCAAAAACAATAGGTCGTGAGTACTCTGCAAATCAGGGCTGCATGCAAAAAATTATTTGATTCTGTTTGAATTTGCGGCAGTTATCGTTTGCCATAGAAAAAAAATCTACAGACAGACAGACAGACAGACAGACACACACACACAGACACTTTTCGGAAAACGACATTTTTTCATGTTTTGAGTGTAGTAGAATCAGAATCTGCAATAATCTCGAACACGATTTTTTTTGCCATCACCATACTTCCATTCCTTAAGGAATATGGAAGTAAAAACAATAGTACATGTCAGATGAAACTAGATGAAAGTAACAGTCCAAAAGAAAATTGTGAGTAATTAGCACAGCAGGGAATACTAAATGCCCAAGATAAGATGTAGACAAACACTAAATACCAATTACAGTAGAAGCCCGATATAGCGCGGTTGTCGGGTGACATACTTTCCCCCGTGTTATAGGCGTAACTGCGGTATATCGGAAGGTGACCTGTACAGTGACAAATGATGGGGAGGGAGGCCGGGAAAAAGGCTACAGCATAATGGACTACTATATACTGTACGTAAATTACGTCACCAAATGTAGAAATAAAAAATAAGAAAACTGTATTTTAATCCAATACGTATTTTAATCTATTTTAATCCAATGGAATATAAAATACACTATTTATACATTGCTCACTCGACCTACTGTAGGCCTAATTGTTGGTCTTAAAAAAGTCCGTAATTGTTGTTTGACGGGATAATGCACAGCGATTCTTTTCCGTGTATTGTTTTATAAACGCGAGGTGCAGCAGATGAACATTATTAGATTCACTTTGCCTCTCCATCCATGAAATTACTTTGTTTATGTGTATTATCACTTCACTAACATTTGGAATAACTTCTTTCACTTCCACCCCATTTTCATTTCCATCATCGTCATCGTCTTCTTTTTCTTCGCAATTTGCATTTCGGACTGCATCGATGATATCTTTATCTCCTATACATTCTGTAACAGGCTCACCGTTGTCAACTTCTGCCCAGTCATTCAAGTCATCTAGAGTGAAGTTGCAATGCAGAGCACTACTCGCAGACTGTACATCACTATTAGTGAATCCGGCAACAGAGCAATTTCCATCGGCGGTGTTTTGTTCAAAGGAACATTTCTTCCAGCAATTCTGAATCGTAGCCGTACTAATACTTTCCCATGCAAGACCTATTGAATACGCAACTGTTTTCAGGTTTATTGACTTAAGGTAAATTTCCATTTCCTCATCAGAATTCACTATAGCACTCAGAAGTTCACGGCGGTAATGCGCTTTAAATGCTTTTATGATGCCTTGATCTAATGGCTGGATCAGTGCTGTAGTGTTTTTCGGAAAGAACATGACTCCGATTTCCCATCTCTTGACTATAGCATATCAGCAGGTGGATGTGCTGGACAGTGGTCAAGGGTCAGTACAGCTTTTTCTTCGAGGTTGAGTGACCGCAGGTGGCTTCTCACAGATGGAACAAATTCTTTATGGAACCATTTACCGAAAATATCACTTGTCATCCAAGCATTTTTTGTATTACAATATGTGATGGGTAATGACGTCATGTTAACATGTTGAAAGCATCTAGGATTTCGGCTTTTCCCTATACAGAGAGGTTTAACTTTGTGGCTGCCTGATTTATTTGTGGCAAACAGGAGGGTAACTCTATCCTTATTTATTTTTAATCCAGATTTATTTATTGAATTATTCACATCCAGAGTTCTGGTAGGAAGCATTCGAAAATACAGAGCAGTTTCATCACAGTTATACACTTCATGGTCATTTAAATCGTTATCGATCATTACTTTGTTTAATGCCTGAGGAAAAAGTGCTGCAGCTTCACTGTCACATGATCATGCTTCCCCTTCAATGCTTATCTGGCTTATACCATGACGAGATTTCCATCGCGAAAACCACCCATCAGATGCATTAAAGTCACTGTTGCCATGTAAATCACTATGGAATTTCACAGCTTGAGCTCTAATAACTGGTCCTGACAGTGGCACACCTTCACTTCGTTTTATTAAAATATCGGTATGGAGAACCATACATGACTTCCATATTCTAAGATTTATATTTAAATCTTAATATCGCCTGCCAAGCGCGATATATTTTCTCTTATACATGATTTACATTAAAATTAAAAAATTTTAATTTTATTGCTTGGCAACAAAATTATTTTATTTTTAACAATTACCATTGTTTGAAAAAGTTTAAATAAATTTTCAAGTACTTTACTCTTGTTAAAACGTAAAAGGTTGCAGGTAAACTACCCCTTCCCCTTAACCGATCTTCACCAAAATCGAAAGTCCTTGAGACCTCTACAATTCAGGGACGTATGCAAAAAATTATTTGATTCTGTTTGAATTTGCGGCTGTTATCGTTTGCCATAGAAAATACGCTTGATAAAAAAACGTTGCAGGTAAACTACCCCTTCCCCTTAACCGATCTTCACCAAAAACAATAGGTCTTGAGTACTCTACAAATCAGGGCTGTATGCAAAACATTATTTGATTCTGTTTGAATTTGCGGCTGTTATCGTTTGCCATAGAAAATACCCTTGTTAAAAAAACGTTGCAGGAAACTACCCTTTCCCTCAACCGATCTTCACCAAAAACAATAGGTCTTGAGAACTCTACAATTTAGGGCTGTATGCAAATAATCTTTTGATTCTGTTTGAATTTGCGGCTGTTATCGTTTGCCATAGGAAATACCCTTGTTAAAACATAAAACGTTCAGGTAAACTACCCCTTTCCCTTAACCGATCTTCACCAAAATCAACAGATCTTGAGAACTCTACAATTGAGGGCTGTATGCGAAACATTATTTGATTCTGTTTGAATTTGCGGCTGTTATCGTTTGCCAAACAAACAAAATTACCCTTGCTAAAAAAAAACCGTTGCAGGTAAACTACCCCTTTCCCTCAACCGATCTTCACCAAAAACAATAGGTCGCGAGTACTCTGCAAATCAGGGCTGTATGCAAAAAATTATTTGATTCTGTTTGAATTTGCGGCAGTTATCGTTTGCCATAGAAAAAAAATCTACAGACACACACACAGACAGACAGACAGACACACAGACACTTTTCGTAAAACGACTTTTTTTCATGTTTTGAGTGTAGTAGAATCAGAATCTGCAATAATCTCGAACACGATTTTTTTTGCCATCACCATACTTCCATTCCTTAAGGAATATGGAAGTAAAACCACCTGTACAGACACTCATCTAGTTCACTATCCTTACCTACTTTAGTCTTTTACTTCCATATTCCTTAACACTTTCAGTGCCGGCCTATTAGAAGACTATTAATACCAGAAAACCGGGCATTTTTAAGGTTTTATAGAAATTAATAATTAAATTAATCTTTGGTCAATATTAATGGTCTAAACATCATAATAACAAACTGAGTTTGCTTTAAAACTGTAGGAAACATGTACATATAGCTATAAGAAATAATTAATTACTGTCACTATAACAAAACCATGTTTTGCATTGTTGAAAAAAGTCTAACATATGTTTTATTACAATTATGAAAATGTTTTATAAATATAAAGCACTTTTGTCAAGGTGTACCAAAATAATTAATTTACATATAATTTACTATCAAAAAAGGGAGAAAAATGCATCAATTTTCATAATTATTATAAACAAATGTTTATGTTTATTCTAATAATATTTTGCCACTGTGTGATACACTTTGAAGCAGTCAGGTAAACATAGTCCAACTTCACAGTCAGGGCACCACCACTGCTATACACAAATACATTGTACTACTGAATAGCATGAAGGAGAAGGGGAAAATGTTTACAGAGTAATTTGTGCTAACAGAGAAACAAAAATAAAGAAAATGACAGGCCTGTAATGGGTAGTGTTATTGTTCAAAAAATACACAGTAAACAAAAGGGTGAGGTCAACCAAAAATAGTAATCTGTTTTTTTTTATCATACAAATAGTAAGTGGAAAATAAATAATTTCATTATTCTAAACGCACATTTATCAGCAGAAATAAAACTACAGTACAGTTACAATTATTTTGTACATTTTTCACGTTATCAGATAACGCAAATAGAAAATCTTCCGTGTGTATCGTTCACGTTGTAATAAGATTGTTTTATACAATTCTATTATTTTTTGGGAGTAAATTGCACCACCTTATAACGTGGTAAATACATAAGCTATTTACGTAATTATAATGATAATAATCCATACTAATAATCATAATATTCATTACTGTATATGAAGAAACAAACGATACTAAAAACTGCTACTGGGTACAAAGTCCGGATCTTCATCCGAATCGTCCCCAAAATATTTTATTTCACCTTCTGAACCAGAGTCGTCGTACATTTCGTTGACTATCTCTATTATTTCATCGTTATTGAGATACCTATCACTCATTTTTAGTAATATTATAAAAATATAATGAACAAACCGTACGCCAAAATATATAACCTATAAGTACAAACACAAAACAACGCAGAATGACACCGATTGTCTATATCGATTGTATCGAAATAAAAACTTCTTCTATTAGCCGATAGAGTGCACACCATTACAGTTAACATTCAAAAGAATTGTTCAAAATGCTTTTTGCCCGTATATAACCACCAGTGGATTTTGCACAAGATCACATATGACAGCCCGAGCCAGACTCGGGCGCGGCACAGCTGACTAAAACACCAAGCCCGAGCTAGACTCGGGCCTGGCACCGAATGTGTTAAGGAATGGAAGTATGGTGATGGCAAAAAAAATCGTGTTCGAGATTATTGCAGATTCTGATTCCACTACACTCAAAACATGAAAAAAAGTCGTTTTCCGAAAAGTGTCTGTGTGTGTGTCTGTCTGTAGATTTTTTTTCTATGGCAAACGATAACTGCCGCAAATTCAAACAGAATCAAATAATTTTTTGCATACAGCCCTGATTTGTAGAGTACTCGCGACCTATTGTTTTTGGTGAAGATCGGTTGAGGGAAAGGGGTAGTTTACCTGCAACAGTTTTTTTTTATCAAGGGAAATTTTTTTTTTTGGCAAACGATAACAGCCGCAAATTCAAACAGAATCAAATAATTTTTCGCATACAGCCCTGAATTGCAGAGTTCTCAAGATCTATTGTTTTTGGTGAAGATCGGTTAAGGGAAAGGGGTAGTTTACCTGTAACGTTTTATGTTTTAACAAGGGTATTTCCTATGGCAAACGATAACAGCCGCAAATTCAAACAGAATCAAAAGATTATTTGCATACAGCCCTAAATTGTAGAGTTCTCAAGACCTATTGTTTTTGGTGAAGATCGGTTAAGGGAAAGGGGTAGTTTACCTACAACGTTTTTTTAACAAGGGTATTTTCTATGGCAAACGATAACTGCCGCAAATTCAAACAGAATCAAATAATTTTTTGCATACAGCCCTGATTTGTAGAGTACTCGCGACCTATTGTTTTTGGTGAAGATCGGTTGAGGGAAAGGGGTAGTTTACCTGCAACGGTTTTTTTTTTATCAAGGGAAATTTTTTTTTTTTTGGCAAACGATAACAGCCGCAAATTCAAACAGAATCAAATAATTTTTCGCATACAGCCCTGAATTGTAGAGTTCTCAAGACCTATTGTTTTTGGTGAAGATCGGTTAAGGGAAAGGGGTAGTTTACCTGTAACGTTTTATGTTTTAACAAGGGTATTTCCTATGGCAAACGATAACAGCCGCAAATTCAAACAGAATCAAAAGATTATTTGCATACAGCCCTAAATTGTAGAGTTCTCAAGACCTATTGTTTTTGGTGAAGATCGGTTAAGGGAAAGGGGTAGTTTACCTACAACGTTTTTTTAACAAGGGTATTTTCTATGGCAAACGATAACAGCCGCAAGTTCAAACAGAATCAAATAATTTTCTGTATACAGCCCTGATTTGTGGAGTACTCAAGACCTATTGTTTTTGGTGAAGATCGGTTGAGGGGAAGTGGTAGTTTACCTGCAACGTTTTTTTTTCTATGGCAAACGATAACTGCCGCAAATTCAAACAGAATCAAATAATTTTTTGCAAACATCCCTGAATTGTAGAGGTCTCAAGGACTTTCGATTTTGGTGAAGATCGGTTGAGGGGAAGGGGTAGTTTACCTGCAACCTTTTACTTTTTAACAAGAGTAAAGTACTTGAAAATTTATTTAAACTTTTTGAAACAATGGTAATTGTTGAAAATAAAATAATTTTGTTGCCAGGTAACAAAAATAAAGTCATTTTGATTATAAAATATAAATATTTACAAGAAAAGAATTTTCAGTTTTCAAAATTTAAATATATTTTTATAAAACAATGGGTTCTTCATTGAGGTGGGGACTTGACGACAGTGACAGGGCTTTCCACCAAATTCAGCAGAGTGACAGGTAGGCCCAACTCTGATTGGCTCCTCAGATTTCCCCAGCGTTAGTAGGTTCTATAAAAATATTTTATTTCAAAAATGATTTTAAATATAAATCTTAGATATGTTTTATAAATCTCATGTTTTATGTTTTAACATGGGTAATTTTTTATATGACGAACCATAACTGCCGTAAATTCAAACAGAATCAAATAACTTTTTACATATGTGCCTGAGCTATAGAGAACTCAATGTCTGTTGATTTTGGTGAAGATCGGTTATGGGGAAAGGGCAGTTTACCTGAAACATTTTTTGTTGTAACATGAGTAAAGTACTTAATTTTGATAAAGTATCCTGATAAGATCTTAATAATCCACTGTAGAAACGTAGATGAAATATCTATAAATGAAGAGGCTAGTTGAACGGGCTGGGGGTAATTTTCTATAAATCAAAATTATAGTTGAAGGGGGAGGGGATAATTTTTTTTTATATGTGTACTACGTTATTGGCAACAAAGAAGTATTTTTTTGTTAAAATTCCTTCCCTGGCTGTTTAGCTGAAAATGATTTTAAATATAAATCTTAGAATATGGAAGTCATGTATGGTTCTCCATACCGATATTTTTCTTTGCAACCCCACTTCACTTTCAACTGAGTTCACAAAACTTTTAAGTTTATCTTCTTCCTTCATCCACCCTCTAATTGTTCCTTCTGGGATGCCACACTCACGTGATAAACTTGCCTTTGACTCTCCGTTCTTCACACGATCAATTATTTTGAGTTTATCACTCACAGAATATGCTTTTCTTTTCTGCGACATCACAAAACTCTACACTATGCAAATTTATGACAAAGACTATACACTTTGATAAGATAATATCAGAGTATGATCTTATACTGTACTGTAATATGAGGGAGAGAAGGGATTTAGTTGGCTGCTTGCCTTGGCATGAATTCTTAGAAACGTAGAGACTGTAAATAGCTCGGGCAATTGTTTATGTCTACAGGTACACTTGAACTGGCAATTCTGGCTGTTGTTAACAACGCCGTTTCCAACAACAAGCCTTTGTTTACAATAAACGCAACGCATTCCAATGTTGTGGCTACAGAAGTCACGATAAACAATTCATAATTTACTCACTCTCTACAAGTAAGAATTTTCGCTAATAACGGGCGACATACTCTTCACCGCGTTATATCTGAATCCGCGGTATATTGGACCGCGGTATATCGGGCTTCTACTGTAATGGGTGAAAATACATCCATAATACAAAACTATTTGTAGAATAAGAGTGTCAATATGACAGGACACCTGACATGGTGTGGTAAAACCAGTTATTGTAAATAAACTAAGATATGTTAGTAATTACAAAACTGCACCAAATGTGTAGTATCATTTGAAGTATAAACCAAACACAATAGAATTCTGCGAGAGTGATATATTATGTACTGCTGTTAAAATGCACACAGTACATAATAGGGACGTAATAAATTTTAAAAGAGAAAGGATGCAGATTTTGTATTGAATGTAAACAAAAAATTATTGGGAATATCGACTTACTCAGTCAACATAGAGGTCGATTCCTATATGATATAAAACCATATTTAGTTATATGTTCAGAAAATAATATATGAAATTGAAATGAATGTTATAAGAAGAGTAAAGAGTAATAAAATTATAATTTAATAAATAACCAATAGAATTACGAATATTAGAGGTAAAATAAAGATGTTTAATAAGAAACAGAAAAATGATATATGTTTTAATAGGTATATGATAAACAGATGTAAAGAAATTAGAGAATTATCATAGGGGCAATTTTGTAAATTGTTAAAAAATGGTATTGTATAGTGAGGAAGAAAATGTTTATTAGTCTAAAATTAAATACATTAAGAGTAACGTTATTGGTCTTAAATTAAAGTCATTAAGAGTAACGTTATGAGTCTTCAATTAAATTCATTAAGAGTAACATGAAGAATCTAATTATATATCTAATAGTAACTACATGAAGAGTCTTAAATTATATTAAATAACATTTGTATATCATCAAGTTAATGTAACAAGGAAAAGAAAATACAGTAAAGGAATTTAAATTGTGATACCAGAGTTTTGGTTATAATACTTAATAAATAAATAATAATACGAGAAATATAACAATATCCTTGATAGAACGACGACAGAAGAGGAAAACCTTGGACTGAAGAAGAGTTTAAGTGGCCATAAAGGATAGTTAAGTGTTCCGAGGAGACATCTGTGTTGCAGTAGTCCTGGAGAACGGCATTCAGCGGTGAGAGCAATAAGAAATTTGTGTAAAGGAACAGATTGCCAAGACTAATATTGCTTTCAAAAAAAGGTAAACAACAACCAGAAGTGAACCCGTGGCAGCTGGAAGAATTCAGAGTCGGTTAAGTCACATTAGTTTGTTATTTATTTTTTACATGGTTAAGTATCAAAATACTATATATTAACTGAATCTGGGTTGGTTTAAAGAAAAGAAAATAATAGATACAATCGTAAAAACGATCAAATAACTTAATAATCATTAACCATGAAAGAAAGAGTTTCTTTACATGTACTGGTAAATAAAAAAAAAAAAAAAAACATAATAACAGTAGGTACATTTATTAATTGTATTATACTATTCAATAATTACAATACCTGTGTATTCTATTGTATTCTATCAGTAAAATATCGGTATGGAGAACCATACATGACTTCCATGTTCTAAGATTTATATTTAAAATCATATTCGAAATGAAATATTTCCATAGAAACTACGTCTTTCTACTTATTGCTTCAGCATTAACCACAGCACTGTGGTCACTAACGTATACCACCTCACGTTTTTGCACTCGATTTTCACCGATGATGGCAGTCGATGGCACTGCCGAAAAGTCTGGTTTTGCAGAAAACATTGGACTACGGCTAAAGAGCCCGGGAAACAATTTTAACAAAAAACTACTTCTTTGTTGCCGATAACGTAGTACACATATAAAAAATTCTCCCCTCCACCTTCAACTATAATTTTTAATAATAGAAAATTACCCCCACCCCGTTCACCTAACCTCTTCAATTATAGATATTTCATCTACGTTTCTACAGTGGATTACTATGAGCTTCTTATCAGGATACTTTATTTATAAAAATTAAGTACTTTTCTCTTATTAAATCATAAAATGTTTCAGGTAAACAACCCCTTTCTCTTAACCGGTCTTCACCAAAATCAACAGACCTTCCGTCCTCTACAATTCAGGGAAGCACGCAAAAAAATATTTGATTCTGTTTGAATTTGCGGCAGTTATCGTTCGTCATGGAAACATTTCTCTTGTTACAGCATAAAATATTGCAGGTAAACTACCCCTTTCCCTTAACCGATCTTCACCAAAATCAGTAGACCTTGAGCTCTCTGCAGCTCAGGAAAGGGTGCAAAAAATTATTTGATTCTCTTTGAATTTTCGGCAGTTACCGTTCGTCATAAAAAATTAACCTTTTTAAAACATAAAACGTTGCTGATAATCTACCCCTTCCCTTAACCCATCTTCAACAAAATCAACAGATCTTGAGTTCTCTTTAGTTCAAAAAGGTATGCAAAAACCTAGTTGATTCTGTTTGAATTTACGGCAGTTATCGTTCGTCATATAAAAAATTACCTTTGTTAAAACATAAAATGTTGCTGGTAAACTACCCCATTCCCTTAACCGATCTTCACAACACCAATAGGTATTGAGAACTCTACAATACAGGGCTGTATGCAAAACATCATTTGATTCTGTTTGAATTTGTGGCTGTTATCGTTTACCATAGAAAAAAATTACCCTTGATAAAAAACCGTTGCAGGTAAACTACCCCTTTCCCTTAACCGATCTTCACCAAAAGCGACAGGTCTGGGTACTCTACAATTCACGCCTGTATGCAAACAATTATTTGATTCTCTTTGAATTTACGGCAGTTATCGTTCGTCATAGAAAAAAATTACCCTTGATAAAACATAAAATGTTGCAGGTAAACTACCCTATTCCCTTAACCGATCTTCACCAAAACCGACAGATCTTGAGAACTCTACATTTCAGGGCAGTATGCAAAATATTATATGATTCTGTTTGAATTTGCGGCTGTTATCGTTTGCCATATAAAATACCCTTGATAAAACAAAAAACGTGGCCGGTAAACTACCCCTTTCCCGTAACCGATCTTCACCAAAAACAACAGGTCTTTAGTACTCAATAAATCAGGGCTGTATGCAAAAACTTATTTGATTCTGTTTGAATTTGCGGCTCTTATCGTTTGCCATAGAAAATACCCTTTTAAAATATAAAACGTTGCAGGTAAACTACCCCTTTACCTTAACCGATCTTCACCAACACCAATATGTATTGAGAACTCTACAATACAGTGCTGTATGCAAAACATCATTTGATTCTGTTTGAATTTCCGGCTGTTATCGTTTACCATAGGCAAAAATTACCCTTGATAAAAAACCGTTGCTGGTAAACTACCCCTTTTCCTTAACCGATCTTCACCAAAAACGATAGGTCTTGAGAACTATACAATTCAGTGGGCTGTATGCAAAATATTATTTGATTCTGTTTGAATTTGCGGCTGTTATCGTTTGCCATACAAAATACCCTTGATAAAACAAAACACATGGCCGGTAAACTACCCCTTTCCCTTAACCGATCTGCACCAAAAACAATAGGTCTTTAGTACTCAACAAATCAGGGCTGCATGCAAAAACTTATTTGATTCTGTTTGAATTTGCGGCTCTTATCGTTTGCCATACAAAATACCCTTGTTAAAACATAAAACGTTGCAGGTAAACTTCCCCTTTCCCTTAACCGATCTTTACCAAAATCAACAGATCGTGAGAACTCTACAATTCAGGGCTGTATGCGAAACATTATTTGATTCTGTTTGAATTTGCGGCTGTTATCGTTTGCTAAACAAACAAAATTACCCTTGATAAAAAAAAACCGTTGCAGGTAAACTACCCCTTTCCCTCAACCGATCTTCACCAAAAACAATAGGTCGCGAGTACTCTATAAATCAGGGCTGTATGCAAAAAATTATTTGATTCTGTTCGAATTTGCGGCTGTTATCGTTTGCCATAGAAAAAAATCTACAGACAGACACACAGACACTTTTCGAAAAACGACTTTTTTTCATGTTTTAAGTGTAGTACAATCATATTCTGCAATAATCTCGAACACGATTTTTTTTGCCATCACCATACTTCCATTTCCTTAAGGAACATGGAAGTAAAAACAACAGTACAGATAATGGCGCCCATACGTGAAAGCAAAGATTTTCTTTAAACCAGCACCAAATAACACAATTTTGTTAAATTTAATTAGCATAAAAATTTTTTTCCTTGTAATTAAAATTAAGTTAAAGATTGTAAAATGGCTAACAAACCAGAGCAACGATATGAATTAAGGAGTAATAGTGCTGAAGAGGAAGAAACTGAAATGGAAATAATAGTAGAGGATGCCCAAGGGGACCAACCAAAGAAACCAAACCAACCAATGGATGCAAATTTCCAGGAGATGATGAGAATTATAATGGAAGGGAATAACAAAACCAGCGAAACATTATTGAAACAAATAAATGAAAAAATGGATAGTAACAGTGAAATATCGGTATGGAGAACCATACATGACTTCCATATTCTAAGATTTATATTTAAAATCATTTTCAGCCAAACAGCCAGGGAAGGAATTTTAACAAAAAAATACTTCTTTGTTGCCAATAACGTAGTACACATATAAAAAAAAATTATCCCCTCCCCCTTCAACTATAATTTTGATTTATAGAAAATTACCCCCAGCCCGTTCAACTAGTTTCTTCATTTATAGATATTTCATCTACGTTTCTACAGTGGATTATTAAGATCTTATCAGGATACTTTATCAAAATTAAGTACTTTACTCATGTTACAACAAAAAATGTTTCAGGTAAACTGCCCTTTCCCCGTAACCGATCTTCACCAAAATCA
This sequence comes from Magicicada septendecula, assembly GCA_034769895.1. Classification (NCBI taxonomy): domain Eukaryota; kingdom Metazoa; phylum Arthropoda; class Insecta; order Hemiptera; family Cicadidae; genus Magicicada; species Magicicada septendecula. The sequence goes on from CM068371.1 coordinate 285,891,610, forward strand.
ACAGACATTGAGATCACTATAGCTCAGGCACATATGTAAAAAATTATTTGATTCTGTTTGAATTTACGGCAGTTATGGTTCGTCATATAAAAAATTACCCATGTTAAAACATAAAACATGAGATTTATAAAACATATCTAAGATTTATATTTAAAATCATTTTTGAAATAAAATATTTTCATAGAACCTACTAACACTGGGGAAATCTGAGGAGCCAATCAGAGTTGGGCCTACCTGTCACTCTGCTGAATTTGGTGGAAAGCCCTGTCACTGTCGTCAAAGTATCAGCCTTGACAGGGTCCTCTTTTTCTGCAAAATGGGAGAGGCTTGAGATGGAGTGAGTGACATGGTCCCCACCTCAATGAAGAACCCATTGTTTTATAAAAATATATTTAAATTTTGAAAACTGAAAATTCTTTTCTTGTTGTAAATATTTATATTTTATAATCAAAATGACTTTATTTTTGTTACCTGGCAACAAAATTATTTTATTTTCAACAATTACCATTGTTTCAAAAAGTTTAAATAAATTTTCAAGTACTTTACTCTTGTTAAAACGTAAAAGGTTGCCGGTAAACTACCCCTTCCCCTTAACCGATCTTCACCAAAATCGAAAATCATTGAGACCTCTACAATTCAGGGACGTATGCAAAAAATTATTTGATTCTGTTTGAATTTGTGGCTGTTATCGTTTGCCATAGAAAATACGTTTGATAAAAAAATGTTGCAGGTAAACTACCACTTCCCCTCAACCGATCTTCACCAAACACAATAGGTCTTGAGTACTCTACAAATCAGGGCTGTCTGCAGAAAATTATTTGATTCTGTTTGAACTTGCGGCTGTTATCGTTTGCCATAGAAAATACCCTTGTTAAAAAAACGTTGTAGGTAAACTACCCCTTTCCCTTAACCGATCTTCACCAAAAACAACAGGTCTTGAGAACTCTACAATTTAGGGCTGTATGCAAATAATCTTTTGATTCTGTTTGAATTTGCGGCTGTTATCGTTTTCCATAGGAAATACCCTTGTTAAAACATAAAACGTTACAGGTAAACTACCCCTTTCCCTTAACCGATCTTCACTAAAAACAACAGGTCTTGAGAACTCTACAATTCAGGGCTGTATGAGAAACATTATTTGATTCTGTTTGAATTTGCGGCTGTTATCATTTGCCAAAAAAAAAAAATTTCCCTTGATAAAAAAAACCGTTGCTGGTAAACTACCCCTTTCCCTCAACCGATCTTCACCAAAAACAATAGGTCGCGAGTACTCTACAAATCAGGGCTGTATGCAAAAAATTATTTGATTCTGTTTGAATTTGCGGCAGTTATCGTTTGCCATAGAAAAAAAATCTACAGACAGACACACAGACACACAGACACTTTTCGGAAAACGACTTTTTTTCATGTTTTGAGTGTAGTAGAATCAGAATCTGCAATAATCTCGAACACGATTTTTTTTGCCATCACCATACTTCCATTCCTTAAGGAATATGGAAGTAAAAATTAAAGAAACAAATGAAATTAGATAATGAAAACTTATTAAAACAAAATATTGAAGAACTCAAGAAACAAATGAGGGAAGATAAGGAGGAATTAAAAGGACAACTGAAGGAAGAGAGTGAGAAAAATAAAGAGGAATTGAAAAAACAGTTAGATGAGTATAAAACAGAAATAAGGAATAGAATTACAGAAACTAACCAGAAAGTTGAGAAAACTGATGAAAATTTAACTCAATTACGTGGAGAGGTAATAAATAAAATTATTGAAGTGGAAGAGAAATTAGGAGAAAATAAACTAGAAGTCATGGAACAGATGACGAGAGAATTGGTCAAACACAAACAGGAGGTAACTAGCAATATTCAATCCATGGGACAACAGTTGGACAGCAATAATACCAAAATAGAGGATACCATGGTACAATTAGTAGTAAGGGTCAATGAAATAGAACAAAATGGTAATCAAACATGTGTTATACGAGAAAACAAGAATAACAGTCATGAGGTGCCACATATGAAAGGTTATATAAAAAATCCTATGGAGTATTTAAATAGAATGAAGGAATATTTGAATAGTACCAAGGAAAATAGATGGGAGAGAATTAAGCTAATATTGGATCAAGGGTTCCATGAAATGAATGATTATTGGTGGGATGCTGTTAGAAACACCTTGAATAGCTACCAGGAATTTGTGGACAGCTATAAAAATAAATACTGGACGCGATCCATACAGACAAGGGTGCGGGAGACCATAGTATATGGTAGGTACAATCCAAGTATAGGACAAACACCAACCTCGTATTTTTTATCGCATGTTTGCAGGGCAAGATATTTAGACCCACCCATGCATGACAGATATGTGGTGGACGCTTTGAGTCATCATTTTCCTGAAACGGTAAGCTTAGCACAATTTGCCGGTCAAGCTAATACTATAGAAGCGATAACCTTGTTACTCACTGATTATGAGAGGAAAATGAATTGTGACAATCGCGTTAAACAAGGGAATATGAGAAGAGATAGCTACCCTAATGGATATCCGGAAGAACAAAACCGTGATAGGAATCAAATAGTAGAAAGGAATGACCAAAGAAATGTTCCAAGATACCAGGATAGGGAAGGTGGAAGAAATTATTACAGAAACGATAACCGGAATGAATATGATAATAATAATTACAATAATAATTATAGGGGCAACCACGCTTCAAATAACTATCGAGCAAATTTTATACGCCGAAATTATGATTCCCGAATCTACAATAGTCGTTACCCGAGGGAGACTGATCGAAATGGATATTCTTGCAGTGAGGAGAGACAGAGTGAGGTGAACAACAACTATGAACAGTTAAGAAATAGAGAGCAACATAGTTCCCTTTCCCAGTCACAAAATAGTCAACAGGAAGGAAGGAGAGAGTAACCATAAATGAAAATCAGGAAAACTAGAGAAGACTATGAGTGAGTGCAGTGGTCAACCACAGTCAAATAGCCAATCACTCTCTTGGATAACGTCAGGATTTTATGGACAACGAGAGAATCAATAAAAATATCATTGAAAGTGATGTAGTGTCTATTACCGGTCAATATGGGAGAACCAATCAAAATTTTATTATTGATACTGGTGCCGAAATATCATTGATGAGTATGACTAAAAACCATGAATTAAAGGAAATGGAAAAGGGAATCACGTCATCCGAAGGAAAGGCAAATAGAATTTATGAATTACCTGTGAGCAAAATTACTATATGGGTGTAACAGGACGAGCCAATCGAACTGCTCGCAAACAAATAACGATGAATGTACAATTCAATGGAAGGGTGATACCATTAACATTTGTAGTACAGTAAACCCTCGATTTAATGGACCTCGGTTTAACGGACTTCGGATTTAACGGACCAAAAAAAAAAAAAAAAAAAAGTTTTTAGGCTTTTGAAACGTATAATGTGCATAAATGGCGATATTGCTTGGTGGCTATCACAGCATTCTTTCGTTTCTTTTCTTCTTGTTTCTTGTTTTGAAACACGCAAATTTTCTCATCAACAAAGTATTCATCAAGAATTCATTTAATTCTTCACGATCCCTGTCTTTGCGTCGCACACGTTCAGTGGAAGACATCACTACGACTAACACCGAACAATATACACTGATCAATATAATATCTTATTTCACTGTGAAATATCCGTCCATCGACTAATACAGCAAGCATTACACTGGCACGTAATTTTTCATTTCCCGTAATCTTTATTGTTACAGATTTGGTTCCCTTTTGGTCCACCGTAAATATTGTAACTAGATAATTCGGTCGTATCTGCAAAATGTGTACATAAAATAATGTGTTTTGGATGATTAGTGCGTTCGCCTCGCACCGGGTCGTTACAGTAATTTTGGTGGCTAGCGATGTTCGTAGCGTAGTTCTGATCACCTGTATATTACGGCAGTAACCTTACCTGTTATTCTTAGGGGGTGTGATAATCCCGGGTGGCGCCAAGTCGTTTTACAAAACAACTAAAAACCGTATTTGAACAAGTTATCAGCGTAGCGGGTTGGTGTATTCGAATCGTTCCCGCTCGCACAGCCGTCTCAATCGTCGCTTCTGACGACTAACTGGCAACTAGCTTACTGCTACAATTTATTCTTCAATACAAGTAATTATTATATAGCACTCCCTAAGAAATGATAACGCTTGTTACTCCCTGTAATGAATATTTTTTTTAATGGTGATAACTGGAAACATTTACAATTACAACAAAATAATTATCGTTTGATTACATGAGATCTTATTTTCAGGGCAGCGAATTAATTTAGAAACCATTTAACCTAGCGTCTGTTTACGTTAGGCTTATTACAGTTTTGGTTTCAAAAATCCGTGGATTCTTTTGACTATGAGTTAGAGAACTACAATGGTTACAATAAAAATACAAATTACCTTAATCTAAGAGTACAGGAAATATAAAGTGTGTTGTTACAATCTGTTGTGTGGTGTTGTAAAGGTGTTCTGTAAGTTCGTGTTCAATTCTTAGGTTATTTTATGTTAACAATGTTTCATTATGTTTTAATTTGCTTAAATACTCTATGAAAGAGAAATATTATCTTTATAGTGTGGTAATTTTACCTTTCAAAATTATTTAAAGTGATTAGGGTTGGTGGAAAATAAATAATTGGATAGTACTTAACAATTCGACGTGCATAGAGGCCTTTGTAGTTGGTTCGAGATAGGAATTGGCTGCATAAAATCAGTTTTCTTGGATTTTGGGCTTCATTAAAATGTGGCGTCCTTTCGTCTTGTGTTTGGACGTTCTATTTATGGATAATTTCCGTTTATTCAGGTCTTGGGTCTTGTAATATTGGTTGTAGTGGTCATCTGCTTCTTTGACGATTAGTTTTCAGCAACTTTATACTATTATTTTCATGATTTACACTGAAAAAACTTTCTTCCGGACTTCTGCATCTGTATGGCTTGGTGACGCTTCGCTTCTTTTTTTCTCTCTACTAATTTCTAACGGTATTTTTCTGTCAACAACCGCTGTTTCCATAGTAACGGTATTTTTCGAATAGGCTTATTTTGAGTTGATGTATTGTTATCGAAACTTCGAATTCTTCGTATATCTTCTGATTACTGTTATTCCTCCATCTTCCTTCCTGGTTAATAAATATTGTCACTATAGTATTTATTCTCGTTCATAGATTATTTTGATACCCCACAAGCTTGGGTATTTTCAGATTTTAAGTTTTTACAATTATGTTAATGCTTGTTAATTACATTTCTTTTTATATAATAATGCCTATTACAATATTTTGTGTTATAAATGATCTACAATTTATCCTTGGTGATTCCTTCACCTCAGATTTTCTAAATTCTGATTCAATTTGTTATAATCTTTGTATGTTTGGTTCTGACAGTTATGTTTTTTTCTAGGTCTAAGTAGCCATTATAATAATTTACTTATTTCGTTCAAATCACATTTTGTTTCAGCCTATTGGGCTTACTTTGTTATTTTTATTAGTTGTGTTGTGTTTTGAGTCTGTAGGTGTTTTGTTTATTATTCAATATTGCTCTCCTTATTTCAATCTTAAAAATATAACATTAGGTTTATGGACTGCACATTGCATTCAGCCATATCCTCTTCTAACAATAACATGAACACAATTTTTTATAAGTTATTAGAGTTATTGTTTTGATTAAGAGATATCATCACTCACTCCTAACTTATCCTTATTTGCTAATTTTTTAGTTTATAACACATATTATCTGTGTTGTGATAAACAACATCACTTGTTATTAAATTAATAATAGTCCTTTATAAATTAGGTATCTTTGTTAGTTTTTTGACTTCTCAATCTCTAAACAATTTTTATATTCCCTCCATGGTAACACCTTCAATTTATTCTATTCTGGAATCCTCCCTTTTTACTTACTACTGGCTATAGTTAACTTAACTCTATTGAACATCTTTTTAAATAAAAAGTCATTATCACTTCTAGTGTTTTTCTATCCCTTATACTATAATTCACTCTTAATACTACTTATTTATCAGTTATCTATGCACTGTTTATTTCCAACTTAATTACCTTACCTTCACTTGTAAATCACTTATTGTTAATTACAATTTCACTAGTGTCACACTTCACTTTGGGGTTCTGACACCTACACTATTACACTATATCACTGTTTATATCATTTGTTTGATAGTGGGTGACCCCTATACTTATTTCTCTTTCATGACTTAATCCTAATGACAATTAATACTTAATAACTAATACTTACTGACTAATAACAATTCTAATTTGTGGTTTCTGGTTGCCTTTTTAATGGGTAGTAACCGTTATCTCTCCTTCCTCCTGATAACCCTTGTTTTGGTTTCAATGCTCTTGTTGAGTGCTATTTTACTTGTGTTGGTGAATCATTCTTGGTTTTCACTTTTGCTCGTCTCCCTCCTTCTTCATTTTCCTTGTTCGTTTAATATATTAGGTCCTTTCATCCGTTTCTTGGGACATTTTGGGGTCATTTAAACCCATAAACTTGTTTCCTTGTGGCTTAGGTTTATTATTTCCTCATTCTCGTTGTTTATTTGTGGTTCCCTTCTTTATGTTTGGGTTGTTGTCTCAATCACTTTAAAATATTTACATTTTACTAAGTATGTTCCGTGGTTCCCTTCTTTATGTTTGTGTTTTTGTCTCAATCACTTGGGTTGGGTTAAAGTCGTCGTATTGTCGTGTCATATTCCTTATATTTTTATTTAAAATCAATCATTTCATTTGATAAGAAGTATTTTTTATTTTTTTTCCAATTATAAATATATTTTTATCTCTGGTACGGGGTTGGCTATTTGTGTCGTGACATAATGCCTCTCCTTTAAAATTGATCATTTTGATAAAACACTAGTATAGTTTTTTATGAAATTATCAGTTATACATAATCTTTTTCCTTTTCTTTCTTGGTCGTTTCTCCATTCTTTATTTCTCTTCTTACTGAATTCATTCCATTTTATTTGGATCTGTTTTTCTTTTTATTTCCATTGGTGTGTTCTCCCTTATACACAATTTTTTTTTTCCTAACTTTAGTAGCTGGTTTCTCCCATTACTACTCATTTTTCTGAGACCAGAGGCACGTCATCTCTGCTCAGTTTATTTGATTGCTGGACTTTTCAACAGTCAATCATAAATACCTTTTTTGTCAACTTGTGACTTAATAATAATAATATATTTTGGGATTGTCCACCTTGTGGTTTGTTTTTAGATCACTTTGGCCTTTTACTCATTCTTCCTTCCGCTGTACCTTGACTATATACTATCATTTGCTCATACATTGATTGTTTTTTATTTATTTATATGTTAATTTCATCATTAACTTTTCATTTTTCGGTTTTCAATTCTCATTGTGATCATTTTAATTATCTTAGACATTGGTATACCTTTCTCAGTTAATTAGCAATATTTTGCTTTAGCCATAGCTTGTATATTTGATTCATACATAACTTCTCTCTTTCTTTGTACCAGTTTAGATTTTTTATTTTACAGATAAATATCTTTGATTCATTATTATAATTTCATGTACTTATCTTATCAGGTTTGGTCTGATTTTATTTTTGTATATTTCAGTTTGTATTAATTCTTTGTAAGTTAATTTTCTTACACCATAGGAATTTGTGTAGCGTATTCCTATTTTGGTACATTTTGTTTAATTATTTCATATACTTCACACATCAACTTTTTAATATATTGTAAGTTGATTTCACTTAGTAGGAATTTATGTAACTCATTCCTTTGTTTTGATATATTTTATTTTAGACCTCATAAGTCATCGATCTGTTGTTGCAAGTTGTGTACACATAATTTTTAAATTTTGGTATCTGTATTTTATTTACAGTTACTTGTCCTTCGTGATGACATATGGCCGTACATTTTATAATATATAATTTTATTTTGGTATCAATTCAATTCTCATGGTTGTGGATTTATTATATTATCATTTCCATTCCATATTATAGCCTTCTCCTTTTTGTTCGACACTTCGTTATTATGCACCTCTTCTCCTTCAAGTGTATGATAGTCACACTTATTCTGGATGAACGTATTCCAGTTATTTAGTTTTCTTCATAGAACTTCTTTATGGAAGCTTGGTTGTACACTCCTTTTACTTTTTTGGTGGTTATATTACTTATCTCGTAAGTGTTGTTTCCATTGTCCTTTGTGATGACATATGGTTCATTTATTATTATACGTTGGACCTTGTTAATTATATGTTGATCTACTCCTTTTCTCTTTCCTTCATTATTGCCTTCTCTTTCTTATTACACTCTTTGTTGTCTTGCTCCTCTTCTCCTTCAAATGTCTGATGGGTGACATTTATTCTGGATAATCATTAATTTCTTTTTTTTTTGTTTCGACATTAATGAAGGAGTTGAGTTTGTTAGTTATAGTTGAATTTTTTCTTCTATTCCATTGGGTTGCTTGTCTGGTAACTTGAAGATCCGTCCCTTTTCTTGGTTTGTGGTATCCTCACTTAATTTACCCATGGTCCATCAGTTCCTCTGCCCTTATGGTTCGGATAACTCTGGAGTGTAGAACTGTTTTCTCACTGGTGAAATAGGTCTTGTACCATAATTCCTTTAATCCCATATGTTCCGTGGTGTTTATTTCTACCTCCATCATTTGATCACTTTGTCCATTAATCAGAGAAGTTAATTGTGTCTCTCTTATCACTGCTATTTTTGCTTTTTTATTTGGCATTTCCATTTCTGGTGTGCTCCAGTATTTTATTGACCTTCTTGATTTGTTATAATCTGTTTTATTGTCAGTCATTTCCACTGCTGGTAATTTCCATTTAAGCATAGATTTGTTGAATTTTTCACCTGCTGTTTGGTTCAGAATTCCTTTTAATTTGGGTATTCTCCATTCAGGTCTTGCTTCTCTCCAGTTTCTTCTCGCTGGTTGGTATTTTACTCCTTCTAGAATTTCTTTTAGAGTTCTCCTGCACTGCATAAAGTTCATCCTTTCAGCATGGTTGGTCATTGCTACGTTGAACACATTGGTTAGTCCGTTTTTCATCATCTCCACTTCTTCTCTTGTTTTTATTATTTTTCTGTGATGCCTTTTCTCCGTCTTCATTTCCACGTATTCATTTGTTTCGTTGTTATTATTTTCAGGCAATAATACGCTTTGGTCCTTTTTAAATTCTATCTCCTTACTACCTTCAGAAGTGGTGTCTTGCGTTTCATCCACTGGTTTGAAAATATTATTTATTGAGTCCAATTTTTTATTCAATTGTCCAAATTGTTCCATCATGAAGTTCAGCATGTGATCTAACTTCGTTTCTTCTGTCGGTTTGACTGGTTGTTCTGGCATTTTCTTCTGTTGTTTCACTTTGACTACTTCTTTCTTTATTTGAGTTTTTGGTTTCGGCATTTCCTTGAATTCTTCTACTTGATTATGTACCTTCCTCCAATCACAAATATCTTCTCTGGGTAGTTCGAACATAACCCTTATCCATTCTCTTAGTTCCGTATTTTCTGTTTGTATTGGTTGTTCCGGTTGTCTTATAGATAGTCTCCATTGGTCATATTCCTCCTGTGTAAATTCCTCAGTCACCTGGGCGTATACTCCCGTTCTTTCGTTTTTCATTTGTTTTACATTGTCGCTCCATCTATCCCAATCTTCTTCGGTCATTCTTCTCACGTTGTTATCACGTTTTTCGTGGGCTGTCCCGATAGTCTTTTCTTCATTATATTTGGTGTCCAGCTTCCACATTTCATTATAAATATCTCTCAGTGACATCTGGTCGTTTGGTGATCCCACTGCATTTGCACGACTCATTTGTGCTCTTTCATGATCCGTGGTGTTCTTCTTGATGTACTCCATTTCCTTACTGAATTTTTTAAATAACCTTGTCATCCACTCTGCATAACTCCATTGTTTCTGTTGTTTGGGCATTTTCGTTTGTCGTTGTAGTCTATCTTTTTGTTTCATCTTTTTTCGTCTCTATTCTGTAACCAAAGAATGTCTCTTCATAGCCGCCGTGGGCCTTCTTTTACAGCCCCACGTTGGGCGCCAATCTGTAACTAGATAATTCGGTCGTACCTGCAAAATGTGTACATAAAATAATGTGTTTTGGATGATTAGTGCGTTCGCCTCGCACCGGGTCGTTACAGTAATTTTGGTGGCTAGCGATGTTCGTAGCGTAGTTCTGATCACCTGTATATTACGGCAGTAACCTTACCTGTTATTCTTAGGGGGTGTGATAATCCCGGGTGGCGCCAAGTCGTTTTACAAAACAACTAAAAACCGTATTTGAACAAGTTATCAGCGTAGCGGGTTGGTGTATTCGAATCGTTCCCGCTCGCACAGCCGTCTCAATCGTCGCTTCTGACGACTAACTGGCAACTAGCTTACTGCTACAATTTATTCTTCAATACAAGTAATTATTATATAGCACTCCCTAAGAAATGATAACGCTTGTTACTCCCTGTAATGAATATTTTTTTTAATGGTGATAACTGGAAACATTTACAATTACAACAAAATAATTATCGTTTGATTACATGAGATCTTATTTTCAGGGCGGCGAATTAATTTAGAAACCATTTAACCTAGCGTCTGTTTACGTTAGGCTTATTACAGTTTTGGTTTCAAAAATCCGTGGATTCTTTTGACTATGAGTTAGAGAACTACAATGGTTACAATAAAAATACAAATTACCTTAATCTAAGAGTACAGGAAATATAAAGTGTGTTGTTACAATCTGTTGTGTGGTGTTGTAAAGGTGTTCTGTAAGTTCGTGTTCAATTCTTAGGTTATTTTATGTTAACAATGTTTCATTATGTTTTAATTTGCTTAAATACTCTATGAAAGAGAAATATTATCTTTATAGTGTGGTAATTTTACCTTTCAAAATTATTTAAAGTGATTAGGGTTGGTGGAAAATAAATAATTGGATAGTACTTAACAATTCGACGTGCATAGAGGCCTTTGTAGTTGGTTCGAGATAGGAATTGGCTGCATAAAATCAGTTTTCTTGGATTTTGGGCTTCATTAAAATGTGGCGTCCTTTCGTCTTGTGTTTGGACGTTCTATTTATGGATAATTTCCGTTTATTCAGGTCTTGGGTCTTGTAATATTGGTTGTAGTGGTCATCTGCTTCTTTGACGATTAGTTTTCAGCAACTTTATACTATTATTTTCATGATTTACACTGAAAAAACTTTCTTCCGGACTTCTGCATCTGTATGGCTTGGTGACGCTTCGCTTCTTTTTTTCTCTCTACTAATTTCTAACGGTATTTTTCTGTCAGCAACCGCTGTTTCCATAGTAACGGTATTTTTCGAATAGGCTTATTTTGAGTTGATGTATTGTTATCGAAACTTCGAATTCTTCGTATATCTTCTGATTACTGTTATTCCTCCATCTTCCTTCCTGGTTAATAAATATTGTCACTATAGTATTTATTCTCGTTCATAGATTATTTTGATACCCCACAAGCTTGGGTATTTTCAGATTTTAAGTTTTTACAATTATGTTAATGCTTGTTAATTACATTTCTTTTTATATAATAATGCCTATTACAATATTTTGTGTTATAAATGATCTACAATTTATCCTTGGTGATTCCTTCACCTCATATTTTCTAAATTCTGATTCAATTTGTTATAATCTTTGTATGTTTGGTTCTGACAGTTATGTTTTTTTCTAGGTTTAAGTAGCCATTATAATAATTTACTTATTTCGTTCAAATCACATTTTGTTTCAGCCTATTGGGCTTACTTTGTTATTTTTATTAGTTGTGTTGTGTTTTGAGTCTGTAGGTGTTTTGTTTATTATTCAATATTGCTCTCCTTATTTCAATCTTAAAAATATAACATTAGGTTTATGGACTGCACATTGCATTCAGCCATATCCTCTTCTAACAATAACATGAACACAATTTTTTATAAGTTATTAGAGTTATTGTTTTGATTAAGAGATATCATCACTCACTCCTAACTTATCCTTATTTGCTAATTTTTTAGTTTATAACACATATTATCTGTGTTGTGATAAACAACATCACTTGTTATTAAATTAATAATAGTCCTTTATAAATTAGGTATCTTTGTTAGTTTTTTGACTTCTCAATCTCTAAACAATTTTTATATTCCCTCCATGGTAACACCTTCAATTTATTCTATTCTGGAATCCTCCCTTTTTACTTACTACTGGCTATAGTTAACTTAACTCTATTGAACATCTTTTTAAATAAAAAGTCATTATCACTTCTAGTGTTTTTCTATCCCTTATACTATAATTCACTCTTAATACTACTTATTTATCAGTTATCTATGCACTGTTTATTTCCAACTTAATTACCTTACCTTCACTTGTAAATCACTTATTGTTAATTACAATTTCACTAGTGTCACACTTCACTTTGGGGTTCTGACACCTACACTATTACACTATATCACTGTTTATATCATTTGTTTGATAGTGGGTGACCCCTATACTTATTTCTCTTTCATGACTTAATCCTAATGACAATTAATACTTAATAACTAATACTTACTGACTAATAACAATTCTAATTTGTGGTTTCTGGTTGCCTTTTTAATGGGTAGTAACCGTTATCTCTCCTTCCTCCTGATAACCCTTGTTTTGGTTTCAATGCTCTTGTTGAGTGCTATTTTACTTGTGTTGGTGAATCATTCTTGGTTTTCACTTTTGCTCGTCTCCCTCCTTCTTCATTTTCCTTGTTCGTTTAATATATTAGGTCCTTTCATCCGTTTCTTGGGACATTTTGGGGTCATTTAAACCCATAAACTTGTTTCCTTGTGGCTTAGGTTTATTATTTTCTTATCCTCGTTGTTTATTTGTGGTTCCCTTCTTTATGTTTGGGTTGTTGTCTCAATCACTTTAAAATATTTACATTTTACTAAGTATGTTCCGTGGTTCCCTTCTTTATGTTTATGTTTTTGTCTCAATCACTTGGGTTGGGTTAAAGTCGTCGTATTGTCGTGTCATATTCCTTATATTTTTATTTAAAATCAATCATTTCATTTGATAAGAAGTATTTTTTATTTTTTTTCCAATTATAAATATATTTTTATCTCTGGTACGGGGTTGGCTATTTGTGTCGTGACAATATACGTAAACAAAAATAAAAAATACGGGCGTTTCATCGGCATTTCCCATGTGTTCAAGTGAATAATTATGCTTCTTGCGTAAATGAATGACAAATCGCTGAGATACTGTAGGAGTTTTTCTTCGTAGTCACTCAGTAGTTTTAGCGCGAGTGATGTACGTCATTTAAGCGCAAATCCATTTCACTGCATCATTCGTCTTATACACCCGAAGCTGGCTTTGAAACCAGAGACTTTTAATTCTTCTGCGATTTCTAAAGCTTTTAATTTTAAAACATGTCTAGTGACAGGGAGTCCTTGCCTTCTTAAAAGCTGTACGTATTCACAGACGCTGGACTCTACTGCTACAAAACGCCCAACTTGAGGTCCCGTGAATGCTCGTCCCGCAGTATTTGCATTTAAAAGTCATTCCTTCTGTTTTCTCCATCGTCGAATACAGGATTCATCAATATTGAATTTCCTTGCGGCTTCGCGATTGCATGTTTTTTCTACATTTTGTATCACAATTAATTTATAATTCGCATCGTACAGGTTTCGTTTAACTTGATTTGACTGCGTGCCTTTAGTCTCCACAATATCACTCATACCGCAAACGCACTACAAAAACGCCGAATGAAAACAAAGTACAAATAAGCGATGTTGTCGCTGTTACAATAGAAAACCATACTGGCAGTTTACCCGTTATTTAGAAACATGTTACTCACACCCCCTCTACTCATCCTTTGTCTTGCTGCCTACAGAAGGGTGTGAGCACGCGCGCATGCGCACGCACTTACACTTTATCTTCCTATTCTTTCTTCAGTTTGCTGTTAAAACATTCGGTTGTAGTCATAAACGCCAGAGTTAACTACAGACGGGCAAACTGCTATTGCTTAGGCAGTAAACAACTCATAGATACCAAAAGCGTTCGTCCCACCAGAAGTCAGGTATAACTTCGAATTTCGTTAGCGCGCGAATGCAAGCCGCAGGCCAAATTAGCGACCATGTTTTTAGGAGAAAAAGTGCGGCATGTATTCGGAACAATACGGTATTTGCATGATATTAATAGTATTAAAATTTGAAGTGTTATAGGCCTATTTGATTTAAATATATCCTCAAAAAACAAAATTTGCGATTTAATGGACTTTCGATTTTACGGACACCCCTCAGCCCCAATTAGTCCGTTAAATCGAGGGTTTACTGTATATCAAAATACAGAAACGGAAATATTAGTCAGATGTGATAACTTGCGGAAGTATGAAACCATTATTGATTTAGAAACTAATCAGGTGGTATTTACATACGATAAATAAAAAATACCTATAAAAATTATAAATAGAAATGAAGAGGTAAGGAAAATGGTCAATTCAACCAAATTAAGTGATAAATTTGAAGACTCATATAAGGATAGACTAATCAATAGAAAATCATTACAGCAGTTAACAATAAATAATCCAATGTGGGAGGAGAAAATGCAAGAAATCAGACAATTCTGTAATCATAATAGTCAACTAAACAAAGAGCAAATAGATCAGTTAATGGAAATTTATTTGAAACATTATAAAGTATTTTCAAACAAACCTGGCAAAATAGTAGGAGTGCAATGTAAGTTACCACTAAGAGAAAATGTGACATTTAACAAAAGATCATATCCCATACCATACAAATTATGAGAGCAAGTACAGGAAGAAATCGACAAAATGCTTCGTGAAGACATCATTGAACTAAGTCAGTCAGAACACACTAGCCCATTAGTAGTAATTCCCAAAAAAGATAAGTCATTAAGATTGTGTTTAGATGCACGTCAAATTAATCAGATGATAATTGCTGATAAGACGTCGCCTGAGAACATAGGAGAAATTTTAAAACGTTTTAATAACGTACAATTTTTTAGTAGTTGGGATGCTGTATCTGGATAATGGCAAGTAGAATTGCATCCAGAAAGCAGAAAATATGTGAGTTTCATAGTAAACGGTAGGAATTAATTTAAAAGATTACCTTTTGGTCTGGTCAATAGTGTGGCTATATTTATAAAATGCCTTGATGAAGTATTGGGTAAGGAGATTTTGGAATTTACTACAGTATATGTCGATGATTTGGTAATTGCATCAAGCAGTTGGGAAGAACATTGTCATCGAATTGATAAGGTACTTACCAGATTGGGAGAACATGGAATTACGCTAAAATTAGACAAGTCAACACTCATAGCCAGCAAGATTAAGTTTTTAGGGTTTATAGTTTCGGATACCGGCATATCGGCGGATCCTGATAAAATACAATCAATACAGAATTTCCCATGTCCAAAAAATGTAAAACAATTACAAAGTTTCTTAGGTCTTTGTAATTATTACAGAAGTTTCCAAAGTAATTACCCCGACCTAACACATCATTATCAACATTTAATTTGTAAGAAGAATAAGTGGAAGTGGACCGAAAAGGATGAGGAAGTATTCAATGAAGTGAAACAGAGATTTTTACAGTGCGTCATGTTAAGTCACCCAGATTTTAGTAAAGTTTTTTATTTAAATTATGATGCCAGTGGAGTAAGTTTAGGATCGGTGTTATATCAAGAAAATGACAAGGGAGAACCAAAGGTAATAGCTTTTGCAAGCCGTACCCTAACTAAAGCAGAATTTAATTATACAATAACTGAAAAAGAGACATTGAGTGTTGTATTTGCAATAACTAAATTCCGAACATACTTATTAAACAGTGAGGTAGTAGTACGAACCGATCATCAAGCAATAACCTTTTTTAAAAACTGTAAGATGCCACATGGAAGGCTCACAAGATGTATGCTCCAGTTACAAGAGTATCATATAAAATGGGAGTACTTACCAGGCAATAAAAATATAGTAGCGGATATATTATCCAGAGTAGGTGATCAAGAAGAAATAATGGCCAAAGAAGCACGTAAAGTTTTGGCATGCTTTAAGAATAAAAGAGAATTAAAACTCATCGTGGAAGAAATAAAGAAATTACAGCCAACCGATATTAGAATACAAAAGTTGAGGAAAAGGATGGAAAGCACTTCTAACACTACATCACATTATATGATTCATGAAGGAATGATGTTTAGGAACACCGACAAAAGAAATACTGATTGGAAAATTTTAGTGCCAGAAGAGGTATGTAATAAATTAATTGTTGATTATCATGAGAGATATGGACACCAAGGCCAGAAGAAAGTAGTGTCAGCGCTCAAGGAACACTTTTACATGAATAAATTAGAAAAGAAAGTAATTCGATCCATAGAAACATGTGATATTTGTCAAAAAGTCAAGTTAGCTAATGTTAGATATGAGGGAAGGTGGATAAATAATCAAGCATTGAGATCGCTAGAACACAAGTTTTTATTGACATTTGTGGACCATTCCCAACTAGTGGTAGGAGACGTAGCAAGTACGTATTGATTATCATGGACAGTTTTACTAGATTTACAAAATTATATCCCATCACTAAGGCCAATACTTACACTATAGTTAAAATAATTAAAGAAAAGTTTATAAAGGAGGTAGGATTGCCTAATAGTATTATATCTGATCATGGAACACAATTTAAAGGTGTCAAGTGGCAGAATGCTATGAGAGCCATAAAAATTCGTACGTATAAAACATCGGTATACCATCCCAATAGTAACCCGGCCGAAAGAATGCTCAAAGAAGTGGGTCGTTTATTCCGCACATATTGCCATGATCAACATAATAGATGGAGCGAATATGTTGGTAAAGCAGAGGAGTTTATAAATTTAGCCAATCATGATAGTACTGGTGTGAGACACCATATGAGGCAATGTATAAGAAACGCCCACAAAGAATTATCGAAAGTTTAGTTGATTTTACATGGTTCACTCAACCACAGAAGGACGTACAAGTTATTATGGAGAGTCGGATTAAAGTGAAGGCAGAGGAAAGAGCCAGACAACAATACAAGAAGAGATATAAACAAATAGATTATCATATAGGAGAGTTAGTACTGGTTCGTAACAGACAACTTCCCAGCAGTAAGGAAAAGTTGATGAAAAAATTATTTTTATGTTATGTAGGCCCATTCATAATTAATACAGTGAATGATAACAATACGGTAGTAATAAAATACCAGGATGGAAAAATTAAAGGAACCTACAATATTAATCAACTTCGCCCGTATAAGTCAGATAAGAAATACATGAATTCTGCAATAAAGAGCAAATGAAATGTATGCCCCGGATTGGGAAGGTGAGGTCCGAAAGAAAGAGAATGTTTTAGTCATGTTTTTGAGTTTTTTAGCCATAAAATTAGGCACAATTGTTATTTGTTATTAATTATTTTGATGTAAAACCAGTTGGTTTAATTATTGTTGTTATAAATCATAAATGATTATTTAATATATCATGATTCATGATAATAAGGAACCATATTTGTAATAGTAATAAAAGAAAAAACTAATTTGTTAAAAGAATTTTGTGAGGTACAAATACCTAATTAATCAGATGTTTAAATGTTGAGATTAGACTATATTGGTTATTTCAAAATTTCATCTAAAATTGTATCTGAAATTATGAAATAAGGGAAAGGTATTATGTACTGCTGTTAAAATGCACACAGTACATAATAGGGAGATAATAAATTTTAAGAGAAAGGATGCAGATTTTGTAATGAATGTAAACAAAAAAAACATTGGTAATATCGACTTACTCAGTCAACATAGAGGTCGATTCCTATATGATATAAAACCATATTTAGTTATATGTTCAGAAAATAATATATGAAATTGAAATGAATGTTATAAGAAGAGTAAAGAGTAATAAAATTATAATTTAATAAATAACCAATAGAATTACGAATATTAGAGGTAAAATAAAGATGTTTAATAAGAAACAGAAAAATGATATATGTTTTAATAGGTATATGATAAACAGATGTAAAGAAATTAGAGAATTATCATAGGGGCAATTTTGTAAATTGTTAAAAAATGGTATTGTATAGTGAGGAAGAAAATGTTTATTAGTCTAAAATTAAATACATTAAGAGTAACGTTATTGGTCTTAAATTAAAGTCATTAAGAGTAACGTTATGAGTCTTCAATTAAATTCATTAAGAGTAACATGAAGAATCTAATTATATATCTAATAGTAACTACATGAAGAGTCTTAAATTATATTAAATAACATTTGTACATCATCAAGTTAATGTAACAAGGAAAAGAAAATACAGTAAAGGAATTTAAATTGTGATACCAGAGTTTTGGTTATAATACTTAATAAATAAATAATAATACGAGAAATATAACAATATCCTTGATAGAACGACGACAGAAGAGGAAAACCTTGGACTGAAGAAGAGTTTAAGTGGCCATAAAGGATAGTTAAGTGTTCCGAGGAGACATCTGTGTTGCAGTAGTCCTGGAGAACGGCATTCAGCGGTGAGAGCAATAAGAAATTTGTGTAAAGGAACAGATTGCCAAGACTAATATTGCTTTCAAAAAAAGGTAAACAACAACCAGAAGTGAACCCGTGGCAGCTGGAAGAATTCAGAGTCGGTTAAGTCACATTAGTTTGTTATTTATTTTTTACATGGTTAAGTATCAAAATACTATATATTAACTGAATCTGGGTTGGTTTAAAGAAAAGAAAATAATAGATACAATCGTAAAAACGATCAAATAACTTAATAATCATTAACCATGAAAGAAAGAGTTTCTTTACATGTACTGGTAAATAAAACAAAAAAAATATAATAACAGTAGGTACATTTATTAATTGTATTATACTATTCAATAATTACAATACCTGTGTATTCTATTGTATTCTATCAGTAAAAAACAACAGTACAATATATATATATATATATATATATATATTTATTGTAAATAATAAGAAATAATGCATGGACATTTAAGGCCTACTCGCCTGAAAGTGTATTATTGAATTTTGTAAATATTTAGCATTTAAGAAATAATTGATAAGAAATAATGACTTGAAACATTATCAGTAAGTGATATATGTATCATGGGATACTATAAAGGTGAAAAAACTTATGTTTAAATAAGAAACACTAAAAGTGCATCAACGAAAGTATAAATCGTTTAATCATGAACGGAAATAGTGCTTGTGTGGACTCAAAATAAAGAGCAAAGCAGCCGAAATAACATGATACCATTAGTTTTCGAATCGGAGCTGCATTAAGAAAGTTATGAACAATCATAATTATTCAATCAATTACAAAAGAATTGATGGCGTCACTTTATACTCTCGATCCCAAAGACTGACGCTGAGAAATAAAATTTATTAATTTCTTGTGGCATATGGGTACGAGATTAATCGACTTTCAGCCAATAAGAAACACTGATTCCAAGCAGACGCCACCCGAAGGAGCTGAACGTAGCTTCACTACCAAACTGATCATCAACAATGACAGAACGACTCTCCGATGGAAGTATTTTTACAAAATGTGCGCATTCCCCCGTTAGTAAACAATAACTAACCTAACATATATGTGATAATAACCTCCAAACGTGTGAAGTGTAAACAGTGCTATGATATAGTGTAATATACCATTGCTAGTGTATAATATCAGCAATGATAGTGATAATAAGGGAGTACATAGAATTAACAATATTTAAATGACTTTTAAACGTTTATCAAATAATATTTTTTGTGTTGACACTACGTTAGTCAAATGCATTCATAGTGACTAACCTAATTACAAATTATGAATTAACACATTATTGAACAAAAGTTCTCAATAATATTTTTTAAATAAAATATTATTAATTTTAAAGAAGAATTGAAATGAAAAAATACTACAGTGGAACTTGGTTATTTCGGCCTCGGCTGTTATGTCAACTCGGGTGTAGCGTTATTTTGTCGTAAGTCCGGTCAAACTGATATCTTTAACATTATAAAAATTCCCAGTTTTAACGTTTCTAAATATTGTACTACTCTGTTATAGCGTCAAAAATTTCTCAGATATTTTACTCTAAATTTCATATAAACGTATATATGTGCGCGCGCTACGCCCATGGCTACACACATACATTGTATGCAAGCGATAAGCACTGTAACAGCACTATAACCACTGTTTATAGATTTTTATACGTAGGCCTAGGTCTACATTTTTATACAGTAATCATGGCAAGTTCTAGTACAAAAAGAAAGGTTCCGTCTATTCAAGAGAAAGTACGTGTAATTAGATCATATGAAAGCGGATGTAAAATAGCTGAGGTATGCCGTGAGTTTGGTTTAGTGAATTCTACTGTAGGTTCAATTTTAAAAAACAAGGACAAAATTTTAAAAAAATTTGAGGAAGATGGAGAAAAAATTAAAAAAATTAGGAAATGCGAACATGGTGATGTGGATGCAGCATTATTGAAATGGTTCAAACAGTGTTGATGTTCAGATATTCCTGTGAGTGGACCAATTCTGAAAGAGAAAGCTACAGAATTCGGAAAATTGTTTGGTATTGATTTTACGTGCTACAACGGATGGCTAGATCGATTTAAGGCCCGACACTCGATTTCCTTTGCAAAAATTTGTGGTGAGGCAAAATGCGTAGATCTGAACGTTACAGGCGATTGGGTGCGTAACACTTGGCCAGAAATTAGACGATCATATAAAGATGAAGACATCTTTAATGGAGATGAAGCCGGAATTTTTTATAAATTAATTCCAGATAAGACTTTCAAATTTAAAAATGAAAAGTGCGTTGGTGGGAAGTTCTCTAAACAAAGAGTTACAGTTTTTGTTTGTGCGAACATGACGGGAACCGAAAAAAGGAAACTTTTAGTTATCGGGAAAAGTTTGCATCCTAGATGTTTTAAAAACATCAAAAAACTTCCTGTAAGTTACACTGCCAACAAAAAAGCGTGGATGACTTCTAGTATTTTTGAAGATGAACTAAGAAAGTGGGATAAAGAACTGTCATCGAAAAACAGAAAAATTCTACTTCTAGTTGACAACTGTGCAGCCCATCCAGAGTTAAATTTGACAAACATTAATCTGGTCTTCTTACCGACCAACTGTACGAGTGTCCTGCAATCTATGGACCAAGGCGTCATTAGAAGCCTAAAGTGTCACTACCGCAAGCAACTTTAAAAAAAATTATTTTCTGTATGGACACGGCGCAACCTGCCACAATTTCACTCTTAGATGCAATACAATTCCTAGACGACTCTTGGAAGAGTGTAACACAGAACACGATAGCAAAATGCTTTAGTAAAGCACAACTCGTACATGAAAATTTACCCGATGATGACGAAGACGACGACTTGCCGCTCTCGGAGTGGGTTAAGAAATTCGACGTAAATGAATTTGGAAATGAACTTGATTCCTATGCATCAGTGGATGACCAAGTAGAAACATTCCAAGTGTTGAGTGACGCAGAAATTATCGCGGAAGTAAAAAACATAGAAGCAGAAGATAGTGTTGAAGAAGATGCTGAACAAGAGGAGGATGCCGACATCGTTTGTCCGACAGTACAGGAAGCAATGAGAGCCGCCGAAACTCTTTCACGATTTTACTGTTTTAGAGAGACGTCTGACGACACGTTCAATGCAGCGCAGCATCTCCACAGCACAACAGAAAGAATTTATTTTTCAGAAAAAAGCGTTCAAAAGAAAATTACGGATTATTTCGGCAGTAAGCCTAAA
Organism: Magicicada septendecula; assembly: GCA_034769895.1. Classification (NCBI taxonomy): domain Eukaryota; kingdom Metazoa; phylum Arthropoda; class Insecta; order Hemiptera; family Cicadidae; genus Magicicada; species Magicicada septendecula. The sequence goes on from CM068371.1 coordinate 285,913,318, forward strand.
TGTAAGTTACACGTACTTTCTTTTTGATCTTTTAAAATATTCTTCATGCTGTTTGTATAAATGAAATGCAGTTTGTAAACTTTAGAATAAATATCACGAATAATGTTAATAATGCAAAGATCTTTTTTTTTATTTCTCCTTCCTTACTAGTGATTAAAAACGACTCTTTTATAACGTCACTCGGACATAACGTCATTATTTTTTTGGTCCCTTCAATGAAGTTATAACCAAGTTCCACTGTATTTGAGTAACACAAATGTACTTGAACACAGATGCTGATTTGACTGTAACGATAACGAAAGACAATTCGATTATTAATAACATTTGAGAACTGTCAATAAAGTTAATGATTAATAAATGTGTCATTAGCTAATATTATGTATAACAATAAGATTTTATGAATTTAATTTAAATATTTTTATCAATCAACTTAGAAAAAGTTTCATTCTAACCTACCTGTTGTTGAAAGGTACACAACACAAGTGATACAGTGCCATGCTTTCAATTCAAGAAAGCCTAACTATTCTTAATTGCACTGAAATTATAAATTAATCATCGTATTTTAATTTTTATAACCATTAACGGAATTTTATTCCAATATACAAAAATAATAATCGTATTGCACATGCTATACCATAACCTGCAAATTTAAATGGAAGCGTGCCTAGTACGATAGTTTACAATTATAATTAACGTTTTTCTATTTATGTAACCACTCTCCATAATACGTCATTATCGTATTTAAGCATTTTATTGTAGTAAAGTATCTTGTATACTAAAAGAATTCATGATTTTGTTAATTATAAATAAGAAACCTAACCAAATCAGGTTAGAGAAGTACAACATAAAAAACCAGTGTTACCAGCCCTGAGTTTTAAGAATCTCTGTAACGAGTTAAATTGTTTGTAATGTTTCATAAAACTGTTGTGAAGGTTTCAAATTGAACTTTAATTGTTGTTAATAAATTACCATTCAATACACAATTGAGTCAGTCCATTATTTAAAGATAGACTATAACGACAACACGACAGAGCATTTATTTTACAGATTGGCAGTAAGGCAAATAAGCGGCCAAGACTTTGAATAATTTCAAAACAGTCTCATATACAGAACAACTTTATTTACATAATATCCACATACAAACAAGTGGTAAATATTGTTTGAATTGCGTTGTGATGTTTTCAAAACATTACAGGAAGAGAGGATCTACGTTAGAAGATTGACATCGGTAAGTAAGTGGTAATTAACATCAAAACCAACCAGTGCTTCGAAAAGAGAACTTGAACATTTTTCAGTTTTTTAAACCTTTTTGAAACAACGTAAATTATAAATCAAATCATAAATAATAATAATTCTAAACCTACACAATTGAACAAAGGACATCTATACTCATCTACTCGTTATATTATAGTGAGGGTGAGGCTCCATCAATAGAGGGGCATAAAAGGTATATTATAGAGTGACGCTCCATCGCGGGGCTTGACTGAACAAACACAACTCTACTTATTATATTATAATATATATATATATATATATAGTCATCAACGTATCTACAGTACAGTAGCATCTTGATGGGTTGTTCAATTTAATTATATATTAATACGTGAAGAGAAAACTTTGTACCCCTTTTTAAGCATAGTGCGCGCACGGAGGAGTGTGAGATTTGGGAGAAGGAGTGCAGAAAGCTAAAATTTATATATGTGTTACAAATACATTAAATGAAATAAAATAAAACATTCATTTGCACTTGAAAATTCATTTAAACTTTTTCAAACAATGGTAATTGTTAAAAATAAAATAATTTTGTTGACAGGCAACAATAGTCTGTGAGTGTATGTCAAGGCAAAAAAGCGTTTATTTTATATTTTGTATATTAGATATCTGTGTTTTATATATTAATGTGCAGTTGAAAGTGAAATACAGCTTGCTTAATACTGACAGATTGACTGAATGAGCTGTGAATTTTGTGTGATTTCAAATGTTCCTTTTTCAATAGTCTGTGGAGTGTATGTCAAGGCAAAAAAGCGTTTATTACTTCCATATTCCTTAAGGAAATGGAAGTATGGTGATGGCAAAAAAAATCGTGTTCGAGATTATTGCAGATTCTGACTGTACTACACTCAGAACATGAAAAAAAGTCGTTTTCTGAAATGTGTGTGTAGATTTTTTTCTATGGCAAACGATAACTGCCGCAAATTCAAACAGAATCAAATAATTTTTTGCATACAGTCCTGATTTGTAGAGTACTCACGACCTATTGTTTTTGGTGAAGATCGGTTGAGGGAAAGGGATAGTTTACCAGCAATGGTTTTTTTTTTACAAGGGAAATTTTTTTTTTTGCAAACGATAACAGCCACAAATTCAAACAATTAAATAATGTTTCGCATACAGCCCTGAATTGTAGAGTTCTCAAGACTATTGTTTTTGGTGAAGATCGGTTAAGGGAAAGGGGTAGTTTACCTGTAACGTTTTATGTTTTAACAAGGGTATTTCCTATGGCAAACGATAACAGCCGAAAATTCACACAGAATCAAAAGATTATTTGCATACAGCCCTAAATTGTAGAGTTCTCAAGACCTATTGTTTTTGGTGAAGATCGGTTAAGGGAAAGGGGTAGTTTACCTGCAACGTTTTTTTAACAAGGGTATTTTCTATGGCAAACGATAACAGCCGCAAATTCAAACAGAATCAAATAAGTTTTTGCATACAGCACTGATTTGTAGAGTACTCAAGACCTATTGGTTTTGGTGAAGATCGGTTAAGGGGAAGGGGTAGTTTACCTGCAACGTTTTTTTATCAAGCGTATTTTCTATGGCAAACGATAACAGCCGCAAATTCAAACAGAATCAAATAAGTTTTTGCTTACGTCCTTGAATTATAGAGGTCTCAAGGACTTTCGATTTTGGTGAAGATCGGTTTAGGGGAAGGGGTAGTTTACCAGCAACGTTTTACGTTTTAACAACAGTAAAGTACTTGAAAATTCATTTAAACTTTTTGAAACAATGGTAATTGTTAAAAATAAAATAATTTTGTTGCCAGGCAATAAAATTATAATTTTTTCATTTTAATGTAAATTATGTATGAGTTAATATCTTTATATATATATAATTCTTCTGTACGTGTGTATGTCACTGAACTCCTCCATGTATAAAATAATATATCGTTCATGGCAGGTAAGCATATCTCAGTTATGTAATGTTTACGTTTCCATTTTATTATTATGCCTACAGCAATAAAAAGGCAGGTAACACACACACACACACACACACACACACACACACACACACACACACACACACACACACACACACAATTCACGTTATTTCTGGCCTCACTCATGTTTATTTTCTTACATTTGCACGCTTTTTAAATGGAAAGTGCCGAAACCCACACCAACATAACGCGTGCAAGCCGCAAAAATGGACATCAATTTGCTTCCTGTGGATCGCTGGGCAATGTAACTGCACGTGTTTACAGAGGAACGATTCATAGACAGACTTTTCGTCTTTAGGGAATGAACCCTCTGCAAGATGCTGAGGGTCCATGAGTGACTTCGGAGCGCTCCTTCTTTTTCACGTGTTTGTTCTGTGAAACATACACTGTAGATTCGCAGCTTTACTCTAAGCAACGCTCAATAGGAAATGTTGAAAATTTTTGTCCACAGTGTACCCTCATTCACACTAAACCTGCTCTGATGTTTTAATTACGGACATCATAATATTAAAACTTTGGAAACTTGAGCACTACTTAATGGAGATCAATCATTAACTTATACAAGCCATTGATTTTATGCATATATTTTATATATATGTGTACAACGTTATCGGCAACAAAGAAGTAGTTTTTGTTAAAATTCCTTCCCGGGATATTTGGCCGTAGTCCAATGTTTTCTACAAAACCAGACGTTTCGGCAATGCCATCGACTTCCATCATCAGTGAAAATCGAGTGCGATAACGTGAGGTGGTATACGTTAGTGACCACAGTACTGTGGTTAAGGCTGAAGCAGTAAGTAGAAAGAAGTAGTTTCTATGGTAATATTTCATTTCGAAAATGATTTTAAATAAAAATCTTAGAATATGGAAGTCATGTATGGTTCTCCATACCGATATTTTTATATTTTGTATATTAGATATCTGTGTTTTATATATTAATGTGCAGTTGAAAGTGAAATACAGCTTGCTTAATATACACCTGTTGCAAAAGGAAAATTTTGTAGCAGCAATTTGAATTGACTTACTCTCGCCTAATTATTATTGGTGGTTTCAAAAAAGGGAGTACATTTTATTATTTTTAAATTAAACCCTGTCTAATCTTGGTTTCAGTAATTTCATTACATGTTTTTTTTACATTCAGATATTCGCACCTACTTCCATTATGCCTCGACATAGAACATTGACGGGTTGGAGTGAGAGACAAAGAAGAAGGAATATATATTCGCGTGAAAGTCAAAATGATAATACACCAAATGCAAATTTAAATAGTGTAAATAGTATACAAAATGATGAAATTATTATGAGGGATACATTTAAATGCGCACTGAATGTCATTCCAAGAAATTTTAATACTTTTGATTGTGGATTAATGCATTTACAATGCAGGTTTTGCAATGAAAAACATTTCGAATCTGAGGTCACTTTAGGTGAAAGGACTGCATTCACTTCATGTTGTCATAAGGGTAAAGCAATATTACCGGCCTTAAGTCAAAATGAATACTTTAAATCATTGTATGATGGACTTACTTCAAATGAACCTTCAATAAAAAGAAAGTCAAAAAATTATTTTGAAAACATTCGTAAATACAATTCATCATTTGCTATGGTTAGCTCAGAAGCTAAAATTTCGGATACAGTTACGCGTGGAGTGTATCATTTTAAAATACATGATGTTTTTTATCACAGATCAGGTCCAATGACTGCTGGATATGGTCGCTCACCATGTTATGCGCAATTATATTTTTATGATGTTGACTCTGCTGTCAATTACAGATTACGTGAACACTATAATCAAACATGCAATAACAATATAATGCGCGAAATCTCTCTTGAATTGGAACGCACTAATCCTTTCGTTCGGTCATTCATTGCAATGAAAGATCATTGTCAGAGAATTGAAAATCAAAATAAAGAAATTTGTATGCTCATTAAAGTAAATCGTGATTTAGATCTACGCCGTTATAATGATGCAGTTCAAACTGATGTAGCAGTAATATTTAGTACAGTTGATGGTGTGAGCCACCCTTTGAACGAAATATGGTTTCGTTTTCAAAAGTTAATGGTACCATTAAAAATATCTGTTTTGGATTCATCATTGGACCCTTTAGCGTATCCATTACTTTTCCCAAATGGTGATACTGGGTGGCATATCAATATTTCTCATAATGTACCAACTACATCTAATTCAAGAGCGCCCAGAAATAAATTAACCATGCTTCAGTATGCAGCCTATCGACTTGCAATTAGAGAAGATTTTAGCATGTTGCACCATTCACAAAAATTATTTCTGCAGTGGATAGTTGATATGTATGTGAGAATAGAGGGCAGAAGCTTACATTTCATTCGACAAAATCAAACAAGTCTTAGGTCTGAAGTTTACAACAATTTAACAGATTATTTAGAACTGAACCCCAATGCCAATAATGTTGGCCGTAGAGTAATTTTACCATCTTCATTCAATGGATCTCCAAGAAATATGTATCAGAATTATTTAGATGCAATGTCAATTGTACAACATTTCGGAAAGCCTTCTTTGTTTATTACAATGACTTGCAATCCAAGTTGGCCTGAAATAGTTAGCAATATTGGTGTAGGTGAGTCAGTTAATTTTCGACCTGATATTGTTGTGTGTGTATTCAAGTCCAAACTGAAAGCATTAATTGAGGTCCTTACACTAAAAAAAATCTTCGGTAAAGTTGAAGCACTCATTTATACAACTGAGTTTCAAAAGAGAGGATTGCCTCATGCTCACATTTTACTCTCTTTAAATGAGCAAGATAAAATTGTTAACGCTACCGATATTGATAAAGTTGTATCTGCGGAGATTCCTAACATTCAAACACATCCTACATTACATGAATATGTTGTAAAACACATGATGCATGGTCCATGCGGTGTACTTAATCCAAATTCTGTATGTATGAGAGATGGAAAATGCACAAAAGATTATCCAAAACGATTTAATGAATTTACATGTGAATCATTAAATGGATATCCATTATACAGAAGGCGTGATAATGGTATTAATGCTGAAGTTCGCGGTAGTTGCCTCGACAATCGTTATGTTGTACCATACAATCCGTATTTACTTGCCAAATTTAACTGCCATATAAATGTTGAAGTATGCACTACAGTTAAAAGTGTTAAATACATTTATAAATACGTGTATAAAGGCTATGACAGTGCATCTGTTGAATTAGGTTCAGAGAGAAATGAACCAGGTCAAGAAATACAAATTGATGAAGTTAAAAATTTTTTAAATGGCCGTTATGTCGGATCAACTGAAGCTGTATGGCGCATCTATGAATTACCAATGCATTTTCAATCACATGTCATCGTTAGACTTGACATTCATTTACCGCGTAGACAGAATGTTTACTTTCGAGAAGGGCAAGAACGTCAAGCAATTGAAAATGCAAGACAAACAAAATTATTAGCAATTTTTGAATTGAATCGATCAGATCTATCAGCGCATGAATATAAGTACAGTAAACCCTCGATTTAACGGACCTCGGTTTAACGGACTTTGGATTTAACGGACAGAATTTGACAGACATGGAAAAAAGTTTTTAGGCTTTTGAAACGTATAATGTGCATAAACTGCACTCTCCTGTTCTGGCGATATTGCTTGGCTATCGGAGCATTCTTTCGTTTCTTTTCTTCTTGTTTCTTGTTTTGAAACACGCAAATTTTCTCATCTTCAATTGTATTTGATGAAAACGGAGTATTCATCAAGAATTCATTTAATTCTTCACGATCCCTGTCTTTGCGTTGTCGTTGACGCAGGCGTCGCACACGTTCAGTGGAAGACATCACGACGACTAACACTGAACAATATACACTGATAGGCCTATGCATCATATTTCACTGTGAAATATTCGTCAGCATACAGCAAGCATTACAGTGGCACGTAACTTTTCATTTCCCGTAATCTTTACTATTACAGATTTGGTTCGCTTTTGGTCCACAGTAAATATACGTAAATAAAAAATAAAGAATACGGGCGTTTCATCGGCATATACCATGTGTTCAAGTGAATAATTATGCTTCTTGCGTAAATGAACGACAAACCGCTGATACTGTAGGAGTTTTTCTTCGTAGTCACTCGGCAGTTTTAGCGTGAGTGATGTACGTCATTTAAGCTCACATCCATTTCGCCGCATCATTCGTCTTTTACACCCGAAGCTGGCTTTGAAACCGGAAACTTTTAATTCTTCTGCGATTTCTAAAGCTTTTAATTTTAAAACATGTCTAGTGACAGGGAGTCCTTGCAGTGGCGGCGATAAGGCCCCCGCAGACCCCGCGGCGCGGGGGGGCCCCGACCCTCATGGGGGGCCCCAGTTGGCCCAGTCATGGGACATAACTTGTAACATGAAAAATAAGCGTAAACGAGTTGTAAAACGCTTCTTTGTTGAATTATCAGTTGACCATAGAATTGACGACCCAGTTAAATCATTTGAAGTAAAAGTTTTCAATGCAACACTAGATATTGTAATAGCTCAGCTACAAATGAGATTCGAAGGATTGCGTTGCATTGATGATAGGTTTTCATTCCTGACGCCTCAGAATTTAGTAAACTTCTCACAAGAGACAATAGTGGAGAAAAGTAAGGCTCTGGTAAATGTGTATCCTGGTGACCTTTCCACATCACTGCCTGACCAAGTAATATCCTTCAAAGCTCTGATGGCCAAAGAAGTTGTACACAAGAAAAGAATTCGAGAAATGATGAATTTACTGGTTGAAGAAAACAGCTGCCTTATGAGTTGCCTCCCAGACTTAACTACACCTTTGCAGCTTTATTTAACCATACCTGTCACAACAGCTACAGCGGAAAGAAGCTATTCAAAACTTAAATTAAGTCATACTTAAGAAGTACCATGGCCCAAACTCGGTTGAGTGACTTGGCACGGTTAAGCATTGAGCATGAAGAGACACAGAAAACAAATATCAACGAAGTGGTTGAAAAGTTCTTAGCTATAAAAAAAGAAGACTAGGCTTAGGAAAACAGTGAACTTTGGTTGATCCTCATCTGTAAATATTGTACTTTACTTGAGTTCGAGTGTTATTGAATTGGATTAGACTTAAGGAGAACTTGTATAGAGTATATTCAAGAATTTTACAAATTCAGTTTCAAACTAATTTAAATGTTTGAAAAAAGCTAGAATGTTACTTTGATATTCGTTTTTAAATAATAAATTTTTAACACTCTGTGTGCGGTACTGTTTCATAGTCCGAATTTAAATCTTTGACGTAAAAATAAATCATTCTTTTTATTTTGGGTTTTTTATAGTTTGTATAGAACTTTGTCTATTTAGCAACAATGAATTTTAAGAGTTTGTACACGTGTAAAACATCCTTTGTAAATTGCAGACGCTTTGTGATAGACGAGAAAGTATTCACAAACCATTGTTGTGAAACACACGTAAATAGAAACTCATTTGAGTGTTTTCTCCTATTACGTATACAAAATTTAACCATTTTTATAGGGCCCCCTAATTAGTTTCGCGGGGGGGCCCCCGTTTCGTTAGCGCCGCCACTGAGTCCTTGCCTTCTTAAAAGCCGTATGTATTCACAGACGCTGGACTCTACTGCTACAAAATTCCGAACTTGAGGTCCCGCGAATGCTCGTCGCGCAGTATTTGCATTTAAAAGTCATTCCTTCTGTTTTCTCCATCGTCGAATACACGATTCATCAATATCAAATTTCCTTGCGGCTTCGCGATTGTATGTTTTTTCTACATTTTGTATCACAATTAATTTATAATTCGCATCGTACGGGTTATGTTTAATTTGATTTGACTGCGTGCCTTTAGTCTCCACAATATCAATCATACCGCAAACGCACTACAAAAACGCCGAATGAAAACAAAGTACAGATAAGCGATGTTGTCACTGTTACAATAGAAAACCACACTGGTAGTTTACCCGTTATTTAGAAACATGTTACTCACACCCCTCTACTCATCCTTTGTCTTGCTGCCTACAGAAGGGTGCGAACACACGCGCGTGTGCACGCACTTACACTTTTTCTTCCTATTCTTTCTTCAGTTTGCTGTTAAAACATTCGGTTGTAGTCATAAATCATAACGCGGCCAGAGTTAACTACAGCCAGGCAAACTGCTGTGCTTAGGCAGTAAACAACCCATAGATACCAAAAGCGTTAGTCCCGCCAGAAGTCAGGTATAACTTCGAATTTCGTTAGCGCGCGAATGCAAGCCGCATGCCAAATTAGCGACCATGTTTTTAGGAGAAAAAGTGCGGCTTGTATTCGGAACAATACGGTATTTGCATGATAATAGTATTAAAATTTCAAGTGTTATAGGCCTATTTGATTTAAATATATCCTCAAAAAACAAAATTTGCGATTTAACGGACTTTCAATTTTACGGACATCCCTCAGCCCCAATTAGTCCGTTAAATCGAGGGTTTACTGTATATTGAAATTCCTTTGCATTATGGAAGATTCCCGAAAAAAATGGAAGAAGAGAAGGCGTGGAGGTGATAAAATCATTACACGCATATATGTAGTATCACCAAAAGACATCGAACTTTTCCATTTACGATTGCTTTTATTACATGTCTGTGGTCCAAAATCATTTGAGAATGTTAGAACATACAATGGAATTATACACACTTCTTTTGTTGAAGCGTGCCATGCTCGCGGTATTGCTTCAAATGATAATGAATGGCGCGAATGTTTAAATGAAGCAAAAGAATTACATTCACCAAAACAAATGCGAAATTTATTTGGTTACATTTGTGCATTAAATGTGCCAGCCAATGCATTGGCGTTATGCAATGAATTTAAAGTATATCTTAGTGAAGATTTTTTGAGAGATTACAACGAAGAAGTATCCTTTAATATCCTTTAAATCCTTTCAATTTGTTAGAAATTGAAGATATTTTGAATGTTCATAATTTGTCATGTCAAGAACTTGGTTTACCAGTTCCCACGTATTCGCAGAGAACAGACGAAGCAAATGCTATTGATCCAATAGAACAAGAGTTTCTGTTTTCTGAGCATTATGAAACTGCAAATATTGAACAGCGTAATCTAACTGATCGTATGATTCGTGAAGTTTTCCATCATGATACTGGATCTAATGTTTTTTGTTTAACCGCTCATGCAGGTTGTGGAAAAACATTCACACAAACAGCAATCATTCACAAATTAAATTCGCTTAATCTTAGTTGCATTGCAACAGCGTTCAGTGGCATAGCTTCAACTCTATTACTTTGAGGTAGAACTTTACACAATGTGTTTAAATTGCCTATACCCATTTTGGAAAATTCTGTAGCGAATATTACCGCAAATAGTAGCTATGGACGTTACATAAATTCATCATCATTGATAATTATTGATGAAATTTCTATGTGCCCACTGCAAGTGTTGAAAATCATAGATAGATTATTGCAGGATCTATGCGATGAAAATGATAAACATAAACCATTTGGAGGGAAAACGATACTTCTGTGTGGTGATTTTCGGCAAATCTTACCAGTTGTCCCACATGGATCACGTGCAACTTTAATTGAAAATTGTGTCACGAGTTGGCATAAATTTGTTTATTTTCATAAAGTAACGTTTACTCAAAATATGAGAGCCTTACCAAGTGAAATAGAATTTGTCGAATTCTTGAAAAAATTGGTAATGATGAAGCCCCACAATTCCCTCAGTTTGGTAAAAATATTATTGAAATACCTCGGCAATTAATAGGAGATGAAAATAATATTATTAATGAGGTGTATGGAAATATTTCCGAAAACATACTCTCAGATAACATATTGAAGTCAGTTATTTTAGCACCTAAAAATGATGACTGTACTTTTATTAATACTGATATACTTAATCGAATACCAGGTGAACAGAATACATATCATAGCTACGATAAAATAATCTGTGATGATGACAATGTAATCAATAACTATCCAGTAGAGTTTTTGAATTCTTTGACTATTAGTGGTTTGCCACCACATAAGTTAGTATTGAAAGTTAATTGCATCGTTTTACTGATCAGAAACTTAAATACAAAGGAAGCATTAGTCAATGGAACAAGAATGTGCATCAAGTGTATGCATCGTAATGCTATTGATTGTGAAGTTTTAACTGGAACCGCACGCAATAAGAGAATTTTGATTCCACGTATAAATTTAACATATTCCGGTACTGTTTTACCATTTAACTTTCAAAGAACTCAATTTCCAATTATCACTGCATTTGCGATGACAATAAATACGTCTCAAGGACAAACATTCGAAAAAATTATTGAGGCAGCCAGTTTTTACACATGGTCAATTGTACGTCGCAGCAAGTAGAGTTCGATCATTCAATGGTTTGAGATTTTTATATTTCCGAATATAATGGCCAAGGCCATTTAGCAAATGATGAAAGAGTTTTTACAAAAAACATCGTTTACACAGAAGTTCAGAATCATTAAATTCACTTTCAAACTATTTTAAGTTCAATGGACAACATTTATTTTTTTAACTGCCCGGTTTTTTTGATTTAATGAAAAATATATGAAAAAATACGAGGCACCTATTTTTTATTTCATTTTTTATTTTGTATTAATTTTTATTTAAATTTTATATAATTCGAAAAAGATAGGCAAAATAACTGTGTAGCCTTGGCGAAACCTGGTCAGTATGGCAATAAAAAAACCCAAGGAAATGTCAAAAAACGCGTTATTGCTTTTTAAATATGGCTTAGCCAAGCTAAACCTCATTTTTCCTATCTTTCATATTTTTCAAATAACTCGAAAATTAATGCATAGAAAAAAAAAATTAAAAAATTATATAAGCTTTGTAGCAGATAATCTTCAAACTGTTTTCGAATTTTGTACCTTACCAAAAATGAAATGTAATCCACTGGAATTGAAAACAATGTATCTTATACTTCTATGAATGTCAAGTCTCATTTTTATTAGCGTTTATTTGATTCAATAATAACATGAAAAAATTAAAACTGACAATGAATTATATCAAAAAATAAATACGAATACAAGCTGTAATTATGTTTTTTTTTCAACTGTTACTAACATTAAATTTTAAATTTCATAGGTATTGCAGGGAATTAAGGCAAACAACACACACTAATGACGTATTTGGATACGCTCGCAGCTGACGTAATAGAACAAAATTCAAAAAAATTATATGCAATGATTATAGAGGTATAATCTTTGACAAAAGAACCTCAATAACGTTCAAACTTAAAAATTTAATGAATTACGGTCGTATTTCGACCACTGGGCGACCACTAGTATTTATTATTTCAAGTTTTTGTAAAAAGATTTCGAATATGATAGAGTTTGAGACTCCCATAGCAAGGCCGTTTGGTGGTACAGGTTATTATTATATTGAAAATAATTTTGTTTTAAAATAATTATCAAACTGTTAGTTAATTGCCTAATATATATGTTGTTTTCATTATTTGTTTTCACTGTATATGTTATAATATTTATATCATCAAATGGAAATAACACTGTTGCACACCACTACAGAAAACATTCTTTTTTCCAATTAGCGCTTTCAAGCTTCACAGCTCACCATACAATTGGAAATATCTCCAATCTGACGATGAGCTGTGAAGCTTGAAAGCGCTAATCGGGAAAAAAATTTCGATCGTATACAGTGTTATTTTTCGGTCGTTACAATGCAACAGTGTTATTTCTCTTTGCGATTATAACCACTAACACAACTCTATTAATTAAATATTTATAGCATCATTAACGGGAATATTTTTTGTACGTTTGAAATGTCGAAAGAATATAATTTTGTATTTTTGTTTACTTGTATGCTTTTTAGTCGTTCCGTGATTTTGATACTATAAAATCTGCTAAATAAATATATGGCTCTATCTAAAAACTCTTAATACCATAAAATTATCTTACCTTCTTCTTCTGTAAGTTTCAAACAACAGACTCGTTTACACATAGCACAGAATGCTCTATAATATTCTGTCATGGTTTCATCAAACTTCTTGTCGAGACGAGAAATAGCTCTGAACTTGGTCCATTCAAATCTATTCTTTTGTCTACAATAAACAGCAAAATATATTAATATCCTGAAATATTCTGTACTCTATAAAATTTTTATATCAATAAGTCACATGCTGTCGTATCCAGAAAGCTTAAATTACCTATCAAATTCTACCCCATATGTAGAGACCGTTCTGTAAAAGTCCTGTTCCTCACGCCGTGACCATTTGCGTTGGTGCACTTCAAGCCGCTGCCTTTCTCTTTCCCTCAACATCTGATCAATTTTTTCTCGTCTTTCTACTTTCTGTATGGCAAAATTAAACATACTTTGATTACCAGTGTAATTTAAAGTCTACAATTAATATAAGTTAACTTTAACAAGATTTATTCTAACAGCATGCTTTAACTAGTTAAAAAAAAAGCAACAGTGTGGAAATACAGAAACATCTAAGAATGATTTTATGAGTATATATATGAAAACAAGGGAGACAATTAACTACATCTGTGCCAAGAAGGTTAAGATCATATGCAGAATAACAGTAATGAAAGTTCAGTGTGCACTTACTAAATACTATTGTACTAGCATCCATTCAGTTAACTGCTATGCCGAACTAGCAGAAATTACTTTTGTTTTTATTAAATACATCTCTTAATTCAGCAAAAAACAAAGCTGTTCTCTACATACTATCATAAAAACACAAACTGTCTACAGCGAGATGGGAGATATGCTTACTACAAAATTATGGACTGAATTCTACAAGTTACGTACTTGATATAATACAATTGAAGACTCTTCACTGGTCACAGACAAAATGAAAAAATTTACTTTAAACCATTCAATAATTTAGGAATAAAAAATGGCACAAGAAAAATATCGTTTGTTACATTATTGGCCTTGACTGGCAAGCATCTGGCAATCAATTCTGTTTAGTTAACAATACAGTGTATATCCAAAGTTACTGAGGCCTTAATATATACATTATCCAAGACCAATGGATATGGATGTCTATCAATGTAGACGTACTGCATTTGATTCTTATCAAGGTACAGTTATCAGTCCTATGTCAACTCAGTTTGTGGAAACAACTAACTGTAGTAAGATCTTGGAGTATGATTAATGTGTTGTATTGAGCACCTTGTATACTGTTATTGTCTCATATATGGTAACCATGCACTGCCTTTTCTAAACTATTTTGGTAGTTGGTAATATCAGTTGTTCTTCCTCACATTTACCTATCCACACAACAATAATGCATATTTTACAGACTATTGCATATAGACTTAACGCATAAATATTTAATAAAAATGAGGAAAAACAATATCAAACAATTATTAACAATTATTTTGACTCCTAATAAGATATTTTCGTCAACAAGTTCTAATACAACATGAATATCAGTAGCTTAATAAGTATTAAGTAATTCTGAACTTGTTTTCATTATTCTTCATGTGATTGGATATACTTCATATTTTTGTTACTGTTCATTTTATTAATAATTTAAGAAATTATGCAATTACTTTTAGCTTGTAGAAACAGGTTGCATTTGAAGCTAAATTTTTGTAACTAAAGTAATTTGTGATTATAAAATAGTGATTTGCTTATCTACAAATACACGATTTTGATTAAAGAAAGGATTCAATATTAGTAATCATATCTCCTGAGAAACATAAGGTAATTCACTTTTTGAAGATATTTAAAATCAAAATATGTAACCGAATGGATCTACTTGTGAATAATAGTAAATAATGAGGTTTTTGCAGAATTCTACAACCTGCTGCAGAAATGTGATACGATGTATAAATTACTACTGATAGCAGACTGAAATCAAGCTTTTTTAAATATATTGTTGTGACGGTCCCACTGATCATTGTATGGTACAATAGAAAACAAAAGACAGACACCAATGAAGTCAGTAATGAGTCACAAATGACAATTTGAAATCAACAACATAGTATCACACAGTAATTCTAGTTAAATTTGTCCATACACAATTATAATGTCAACTATTACAGTCAATTATAACAATAATCACCACTTCGATCTGCACTTGAATAAACTGTCTAATGTAACCCACTAAGCACAGCTGTTGCTATATATATATTACTATAATACTTATAACTAATTTACCTCAAGATATATTTTTTCCTTTAGGAACATGTTTCGGGAGATCCTGTTCTCCCATCTTCAGCCTTCGCCATCTTGCTTCTGGTGCAGTATTTGTGTGTTGGCTTCTGGATGTTATTAAGGTGGTTTGCTGGTCTTTGGTCCTTCAATGTTGCATTATTGTGTGTGGTTGTGGTATCTGTTTTTGTATTTTGTGTATAATACAAAACATGACACAATATTCAAAGCACTCAACATCGAAAATACACAAAATACAAAAACAGATACCACAACCACACACAATAATGCAACATTGAAGGACCAAAGACCAACAAACCACCTTAATAACATCCAGAAGCCAACACACAAATACTGCACCAGAAGCAAGATGGCGAAGGCTGAAGGTGGGAGAACAGGATCTCCCGAAACATGTTCCTAAAGGAAAAAATATATCTTGAGGTAAATTAGTTATAAGTATTATAGTATTATATACATCAAGAAACGGACTGTAGCAGAAAGTGATTGAAATATATATATATATATATATATATATATATATATATATATATATAGCCTGCAGGTGTTTCAGAATAATGTTCCATAATTTGCATCAACAAGCACTCCACAAGTCTAGAGGGTACTTCAGTGCGACCTTGACAGAGCCACGCACCTGCACAACTTGAGAAATGTGTAGAACGATGACATTCTCGACTGTTTAAGAGCGTTCCATCAGCCAACCCTCAGGACATACTCTCTTAAGTCCACACTGAATCCATAGGCATCCATAATGTTGATGAATTACTTCATCGATGTCTGCAACGAGCATTTGGTGGCTAAACTCGAGAAGACCCAGTCATACACGCACGTCTACCTGTCCTAATACTTTGACGGGGCTTCCAGTCACAATCTGTATTATATTGATTAAGTCACAGTGCACAATGGACACTGTTGCGCCCATGTCAACTGTAAATGATGTTCGTTTACCTTCCACAAATCCATTAACAATCAAGTTTCCACTGGTCTTATGTAGCGTGGAAACTGAGTGCCGTTCTGGAGCTTTATTTTGCCAACTGGCACTGGAATACCTTCTCTGTATTTTATTCTCCCAACAATCTGCCTCTAGATGACAACATTTCCCACAATTGTAACATTTCAGTCTTGATTCTTTCCCATCGTTCAAATCGTTGTGGTGCTCTTGAACCTTTGAATTGTTTGTCCTGCAACATTGTTTTTCTGCCCCCACTGTAATGGCAATTTGGTACTGGGATCCTCTGACTACAGTGTGATGACCTAAATCCATTAATGTAGCGGGACTATGAATTGGCAGCTTCAAACTCAAGGACACGAACAAGAGCTTCTGAGCTATTTCGGTGTCTTGCCATTTGTAACACTTGCTGAAGTTCACAATCTCCAATGCCATCAATAAATGTCTGCACCGCAAACCTAATTCGAAAATCTTCTGGTGCATTAGGACAAGCCAGTCTAATTGGTCTGTTGATGCTTGGTTCAAACTCTTGAAGACTCTCCACAGAATGCTGTTGCCTTGCTCTCAACTAAGTGCAGTACACATCTCTCAAATGTTTATCACCATACCGTTAATTCTAAAGCTTTTGTCAATTCGGCATAGGTGTTCTGGCTATCAGGTGGTACTATCTGTAGTACCTCTGTACAGAAAATTTAAACTGGAGACAACCAAGCAGCATAGACAACTATAGCATTACAGTATAATCATATTTCTCATTACAGTAGTATTATTGACGTATTGAAACACAACACTGACGCAGTGGGGTTGTATATTAGTCAGCTGAAACAAATTCATTTGTAATGCAAGTGCTTGAACACTTGTATTGTCCTTTGTTCACAGGCTCCACAGTTCTACAGTGGGCAGGCAGTCTATGTCTATGAACAAAAGTATCTTGTGTCCAGTATTAATCATTTTGTTGCCCAAACCCTTTAATCATGTGCCAAGTATGTTGATAGTCATCCAGACATGTGCTTGGCTTTTGGAAACATTAATTTTTCCCACTCCGGGTTGAAGCCGTTTTTTAGAACCATCAGAATTTTCAGGAGACTTCAGAACCATGTCTTCGCTTAATTTTCTGTCACGACACTTTTCCCTTTTGAAAACGTATGATTTGTCTGACAAAACTAGAGTATCAATGCTCCTGACTATATATGATGCTAGCACGGTTGTAACATTGCCACAGCAGTCCTATTTGTTCTGATCACTGATGAAAATGAATCACACATTTTAATGAAAAAAGTATATTATACAGAATTTGAGTGCAAAAACAGAATAATTTTTTTAATGGTCCAAGCAAAAAACTTGTATTATACAAGACAGTATAATAAGTGGGAGTGTTTTACCGTACTTTAAGTAATTTTAATGAGCACTCTACTGTAATGCTATATGGTAACCCAACTAAAATTGTTTACATATATCCTACACAAAATGGCAACAGTCTTAAAAACTATATTCTCAAATATAAATGATAAAAATGTAAAAAAAATTGTATTTTAGAAAATAGCCTTATACAGAATTTGCAGAATTCCTGAAATGATTTCTCATAATTACAGAGCCTACTATTACAAGTTAGTCTGAACATAAAAAAAAAGAATTACCAAGAATGTTTTATATAAATTTACGACTTCTGTGGCAAAAGAACGCATTCGTTATATTAATTAGTAGTTTCATGATTTCTTTGGATACTTAATACTTACTTCAGTAAGCTAGAATCATTAGAAATTATGTTTTAGATACAGGTGATAGTTTCTTACATGTGCTTTAGAACACATGGGCAAAGCTGTCCAATTGTCTCAAATAGGGGTTCATGAGTTTTGTACCTTTTTTCTAATTCACAAAATCAATAGAAATATCTCGTCCCAATTCAAACATAACATAAGAATATTGAGTTTGAAGTTTTACGGAAGTGTATTGATGTATTTGAATGTGTAATAGCTAAGATTCACTAAAAAGACTGTGCTAGAGCCAATAACTATGTACTGCCAGAGAATTTGTTAGTTTGCAAGTTTGACACATTTTTTGATGATGCAATCAAAATTGTACCAGGTGTACAAAAAAGAGAAATAATATCATAGATGACTTTTACCACTCCCTTTGTATATTTTTATAACATATATAATGACAACTTTTTGCAATACGCCTTTTAAAAATTACAGTAACACACACACACACACACACACACACACACACACACACACACACACACACACACACATTTCAATTTTAATTTTTAAAAATGTAATGGAGAACATTGGAAAAGACATTTCACAACAATTAACATGAGTATAATACACTGCACTTAAAACATTTCAAAAATAAATTTACATGTTAGTCACCAATTCCAACAACACAAAAAGCTGGAATCACAAAAATCAGACTTGGCAAACAAAACACCTATATACATTTCTTTTCATCTTCATCTTCTTTTTATTATTCTTTTGCCAAATATTTCTTTCAAACATGTAGCAATAATAAACAATAACCACCAAAAGGAACAAATAAGATGTTGACATGGAACCTGATAACACCATTAAATGAATGGCTAAAATCATTAAAAAAGATAAAAGCAGCAGCAGTGCTAATTTGTCTACAAATTTAGAATCCTTAACTTACTACACTTAAATTTATAAATGCATCATTGTAATTTCATATCAGTTGTTAATGCAATTTTCAAATGGTAAGTCTGTTGTATGAATAATGAAGAGCAGTTTGTTTATGTTGACTGTTCTTCACCACTAAATAATACACAACAGCTACACAATTTAAATAACCAATGATATGTAAAATGAACTTTACTTAAATGGATCCATGTTAATAGTAATACCTAAAAAAATACAATTCTATGCATATAACCAGCATATGATTTATACAATTAATTCTTAAAATAACCAAGCAGGATAGTAAGGAAAGTGACAGAGGTACTGACCCATAAGTACATGGCAAGTTGATGCCAGTCCCAGTTGGTGCCTAGCTGTGAGTTGACGGCATCTATTGCAGCATGCTGGTCAGCCTGCCCTGTCCCGCCCATTTGCTACACACACAAAATAAAACACATTCCCCTACATCGACATGCACAACTTGGCAAAATAAAACAAAACATCAAAAAATACACAGTATCAGAAGTGAAAGATTATATACCTGTACTCATGTTGTAATCAGTTTGTAGCACAGTAAGAAATGAGTAAACAACAAAAACTGTATACAGTTTGTATCATTCTAGGAATTGCGTTTTACAAATGAATTTTTAACGCTTAACTGTACCCTTACTGCCCTAAAGTACTAATCTCAGTATGGAACCACTAAAGAGGAACACTAATAAAAATTATCAGGAAATAAAAACATGTTTTATTAACATTTGCATATACTTAAAACAGGACAAGAAACTATTTGGTAAATAACTTATCTCATAGATTACCCAAATCGCTTTTTCAATTTACCTGTGACCTAAACAATATCTAAATGTTTGTTCCTATCAAATAACTATGTTCTGACATAATGCTACGAGGGCTATCCAGAAAGTAACAGACGTTTTGAAATAAAAAATTTACAAAATGAAAAAACAAAATTTTATTATATACATTTGAAAGGTACACTCTTAATCTATTTTTCTACATAATCGCCATTCAAATTAAGGCACTTATCATACCGTGGCACAAGTTTTTCAATACCGTCTCTGTAGAAATCTGCCGCCTGCGATTTCAACC
This sequence comes from Magicicada septendecula, assembly GCA_034769895.1. NCBI lineage: Eukaryota > Metazoa > Arthropoda > Insecta > Hemiptera > Cicadidae > Magicicada > Magicicada septendecula. The sequence goes on from CM068371.1 coordinate 285,933,340, forward strand.
ACTGGTTTACACCAGCATGCAGTTCGGCGTCAGTATCAAAGCGTTGTGTAGCGAGCCATGTCTTCATCGCTGAGAAGAGGTGATAGTCGCTCAGCGCCAAATCCGGGCTGTATGGTGGATGATCGAACACCTCCCATCCAAAACCATCGAAGAGCTCTCTGGTACGATTGGCCGTGCGTGGACGTGCGTTGTCGTGAAAAAACAAAACCTTCGCACTAAGTTTTCCCCGACGCTTGTTTTGTATCGCGCGCCTTAACTTTCTCAGTGTTTCACAATACCTCTCTGAGTTAATTGTTGTGCCACATTCAAGAAAATCAACGAGAATCACTCCTTCAGAGTCCCAAAACACAGTAGCCATGATCTTTCTTGCTGACAGCGTTTGCAAACACTTCCTTGGTTTCTTGGGAGAATTTGTGTGTCCCCATTCCATCGACTGCCTTTTTGTTTCACTATTGACATGCTTTACCCAAGTCTCGTCCCCAGTTACGATACGATCAATAACTTTGTTACCATTTTTGTCGTAATCTTCGAGGAAAGTTAGTGCTGCAGCCAGTCTCTGTTTTTTGTGGTCTTCCGTTAGGATTTTCGGAATCCACCTAGCACAAAATTTGTGGTAACCAAGCTTTTCCGCCACAATTTCATGCACCAAACTCCGTGAAATTTGTGGAAAATGTTTCGAAAGTTCCGTAATCGTGAAACGACGATCTTCACGAATTTTGTCGTTGATTTTCATCACCAGTTCATCAGTCACAAGGCTAGGTCTACCACTGCGGTCCTCATCGTGAACATTGGTACGGCCATTTTTAAAATCAATGCACCATTGCCTCACTCGGCTTTCATTCATTATTCCTTTTCCGTACACATCACAAAGTTGGCGATAAATTTCAATTGGTTTGTGATTTTTTGCCAACAAAAACCTAATCACAGAACGCACCTCACAAGTGGCGGGATTTTCTATTGCAGCGCACATTTTAACACGTCACAGAGAGCAAAGTAAGAGGGGCACAGACCGCACGCTACCACAGCTGGATGCGTACTGAGTGTAGGAACGTTCTGACACCAAGGTGGCGGCTCTATCCCCGCCCACCGCCGCGGTCGGTCAAAACGTCTGTTACTTTCTGGATAGCCCTCGTATATTGACAACAATCTTACAAGACAGAATGTTGTGACTGAATATTTTATAACAGACTTTGACATAACAGTATTCTTTTGAAGAACTCTTAAATTTCTTTACACTTTCATACAGCAACTTCTCGTTTTACATAACTTTGTCACTCAGCAGCAAAAAAAAAGAACTAGCAACCTAAATATACACAATTATGCTTTCAATTTTTTTCAAACATCTACAGAACAATATTTTATACAGGAAAGAATTAAAATGGTTTAACTTCTAAAACATTTTTGAAAAAGCACAAAATATTATATATTAAAGGAAGAAATAGGCAGACTGTTTTGATCACCATCATCAAGGTGAATAAATTTTGCAACATAGTTACCCCCTGGAGGACATATCACTCAAAGTTCATTAGAAGTGGTATCAGTCAATTTCAGCATTTCTAAAATGCAAAATGAACATATTAATCCAATGTCAGTGCCTATTATGGTACAATACAGGTATGATCATCATCACTAGCTGTGGTTCCACAACAACCTTTCTTTGGTGTTGGCCAATTCCACAATCAAATCCATTCATCCTTATTCCCAGCTTTATCCTTCCAATTTCTGATACTCAGCCTTCCCAGCCCCTTCTCATCTGATATTTGAACGTAATTCTTGTTCTTTCCCTGGGCCTACTACCCATAAACCTCTGGTAAAATATTTGCTTTGTAGGCTGTATTTCCTTCATTCTCTCTAAGTGCCCAAACCACTTGAATCTATTTATTTTCATAAATGTTAATATGTCAGGGTGTCTGTACTGGTGGTACTCTCAACAGTATGACAATTGTGCCAACTGCCATTCACGACCCCCCTCCCCATACACATGTGCCTTTTCCTTGAACCACTCTAGTAACTTCTCATTAACTTGTGTTGATGCCCATGCTTTGAGCCATATGTGAACACTCCCTAATAAGTGTTTTGCAACTTGTGCATTTAGTGTCTCTTGAAATGTTTTCAGTCCACAATTTGTTCTATTTCGCGGACATTTACTTGTTCCAAGGCATACCAATTTATTTATCTGCTCTATTTATTTACATTTATCATACATACATTTTACTATTAGTCTCTCGACTGCTTGACGAGCTAGCACCATATTAGTAGTTTGCATACAATTGGTTCTTTCCTATACTGATCAATCCCAATTTTCTGTAGGCTTGTTCAAATGCATTAAAACCTTGTATAACATGCTACCTTGATCTGGTGATCAGCTCTATACGGTCTGCAAAGACTAGTAGTTGGATACTTTTGTTTAACATTGCCTTTGTATTTATTTGGTTACCTCACACAGATAGATCGAAAAGCAAAACTCCAATGTGGGTCCTAAATGGGTGTGACACACTTTGTTGGACTTTAACTTTACAAGTTACATTAGACAATGTCTCCTTTACCAGCCTTATTAGACATCACAGGGCACTAAATTCTCTTAACTACCCCATAGAGTGCTGCTTTGTCCACACTACCATATACTCTTTTAAAATCTATAAATTAATGTAGATTATAAAGACAAGAAAGATCTATCATACAACGCTGTAGAATGCACAGACTCATATTAAAAAAAAAAAAAAGAATTTGTTTTCAGATTCAGTAACTAGGATATTCAAATTTTATCTGGAAACCTGAAATTGTACTGAAAAACTCAAGAGAATATAAATATAGGTCCAGAAGTTACACGAGTAAGAACTGATAAAAAAAAAACCACGCCCTACTTTACAGCTTCGAAAAATTCACTAGTTCTCATTTTACATACTATTAACTGCTGTATTTTAACTGAACTATACAAAAAAATTACTTGCAAATCTTCTCTGTTGTCAGTTTAATCATTGCTGTCCTTGTCATTATCGTCACTGTCAGAACTAGCGCCTGAATTTTTGTCCCAAAGTTTGTTATCTATGCGTTTTAAATGCTGCATTTTCGGAAGTTTTTCAAAATCAACTCTGGTGAAATCTGTGCCCATGCAGTTCTGATCCACTCGCAGATAGTTTCAAAATCCGGCCTTTTTATTTTTCCTGAAGATGTATATGAGTGTTCGTTTTTTGCCATCCACTGAGTATATAAGTCCTTCATGGCGGCCTTGAATGGCTTATTTATATAAATGTCCGAAGGTTATAGTACAGATACTAACCCTCGCGGTATGATTATAAGATCAGTTTTCCGGTGCTGCAGTTTTTTTCACCTCATATGTCAGGTATCCACGAAAACTGTCAAGGATCAGCATACATCTTTTTGCCACCAAAGGTCCATTTCAATTACCCCACACTCTTGTTATCCAGTCGACAATGAGAGAGTTGTCCATCCACCCCTTTTCTTTCACTCTTATAATTATTCCAGACGATGTAATGTTTGGAAAGTTTTGGCTTTGAATATCCCATATGGCAGTAATTTATTGCAGTCTGCTGCGATACATAACATTACAGTACATACTGTTTCTCACAACCACCTGTACTTATGACCATGCTTTTTTCACCTTTCTTGTTGTGTCCTGAGGCATTTCAAAATAACGGGTGTCTGATTCCTATTTGAGGCAGTGGGTAAAAAAGTTGCGCCGCATTTTTATAATGTACCTGTGAAACTGAAACACTTTATCTTCGTTGTTTTGATTGTTCATCATCTTTTTTCACAGCACTAAACTTCATAGAATATTGAAACTTTCAACTTGTGAAACTTACTTGTCTTTTCTTCTCATACGCGTTTTGGCGTGGTGTTCGCCTTCGTCAGCTTTGAGACAGACTGCCATTAATTTGTAACGGTTTTTATTTTGAAAGGTATAGTGGGGGTGGTGTGTGGAGGAAGGGGATTGGGCGCGGGGATCCAAATTATTGTTAGTTTTTTATATAATTGTGTCAAAAAGTGTGTGTGATTTATACTGTAATTACTGTCGTTAAGTATGTTGTTTGGTTGTGTTGTGTGGTGTTTGTATATTTCATATTGTTCTGCTGTGTTAAGTTTTCGACCTTTGGGTAAGTAGTGTAATATTTCAAGATTAGTATCTATGTTGGTGTAGCTGTGGTTTTTTGTGTGTATGTGTGTGGCAAACGCAGAATGTATATTGTTGTTGGATAAAGCTTTTAGGTGTTCAGAGTAACGAGATGAAAAAGATCTTCCCGTCTGGCCTATGTAGAAACTATTGCAGTTATTACAATTTAATTTGTAAACACCTGTTTTGTTGTATTTGTCTATGTCCGTGTTTGTATCATTGATATGTTTTTTGATGGTATTGTTTGTTCTGTACGCTATTTTGTACTTGTGTCTTCTGAATGTGTTGGCGAGTTTGTGTGTGTTGGAGTTATGGTATGTGAGTGTGATGTATTTAGTTTGTAGTGTGTTGTTGGTATTTTGTGTTTTGTTTATGATGTGTTTGTGTAGTTTGTTTATTAAATTAGGGTTGTATCCGTTTTTTATTGCTATGTATTTGATTGTGTTGAGTTCGTCATTATAGTCCTGTTTACTTAATGGTATTTTAGTTAGTCTATGGAGCATATGGTTGAAGGCCGCATGTTTATGTTGTGTTGGGTGGTTTGATGTGTTGTGTATAACCATGTCGGTTGTGGTTGGTTTTCTGTATATTTTATACGTGTGTGTATTGTTAGTTTTGTTGATTGTTAGGTCCAGAAAATTTATACTATTGTTTTGTTCAATTTCCAGTGTAAATTTTAGTTTGTGGTGTATCGTGTTTATGTATTTGTGGAAGTTTTCAACCTGTCTTGTGTTGCCTTTGAATAAAAGTAATATATCATCTACATACCTGTGCCAATAAATGATTTTGTTGGTGTATCTGTTGTTGTTTATTATGTGGTTCTGTTCTATAATGAGTATATATATTTCTGCCAGTATTCCTGATATGGGGGGTCCCATCGGGAGACCGTCTGTTTGTGTGTATATCTTGTTATTGTATGTAAAGTAATTTTGCTCAGTTATTATTTTGGTGAGTGTGATGATCTCTTGTATGTGTGTTTCGGGCGTGTTGTTTTGTCTGAGTAAATGTTCTAGTGTTTGTATGGTTTCTTGAATTGGGACATTGGTGTATAAATTGGTTGTATCAAAAGATGCTAGTGTTGAATTGTGTGGGATGTGGATGTGTTCGGTTTTCTTGACTAGTTCGATGTTATTTTTGATAGAAGTATTGTTACCGAGATTAAAAAAAACTTACATCAGAAAAAACATTAATCTCAGTAACAATACTTCTATCAAAAATAACATCGAACTAGTCAAGAAAACCGAACACATCCACAGATCTTTTTCATCTCATTACTCTGAACACCTAAAAGCTTTATCTAACAACAATATACATTCTGCGTTTGCCACACACATACACACAAAAAAACACAGCTACACCAACATAGATACTAATCTTGAAATATTACACTACTTACCCAAAGGTCGAAAACTTAACACAGCAGAACAATATGAAATATACAAACACCACACAACACAACCAAACAACATACTTAACGACCAATTACAGTATAAATCACACACACTTTTTGACACAATTATACAAAAAACTAACAATAATTTGGATCCCCGCGCCAATCCCCTTCCTCCACACACCACCCCCACTATACCTTTCAAAATAAAAACGGTTACAAATTAATGGCAGTCTGTCTCAAAGCTGACGAAGGCGAACACCACGCCGAAACGCATACGAGAAGAAAAGACAAGTAAGTTTCACAAGTTGAAAGTTTCAATATTCTATAAACTTTATCTTCACATGCATCAGGAAGGCACTGAGCAATTGTCGTTCATCTTCTGATGTATAATAAATTGCGTTCAAAGCATCAAACTAACCACCTGTGACTTGCTTAAAAATTATGACTTCAAGTTCAGCTGCAATTTTCTTGGCTTCCAAAAACACATCTCAGTTGAGATCATGAAACCGTACTGGCGTCTGTCACAAACGTATTTAGACTTTTATTCTACTTGAGGAAACTTCACTTTCTGAACCCGAAAAGCCTGATGGGAGCTACTGATCCCTGACAGTACAGTTTTCATTTTTCACCAATCACAAATATAACTTTTGCTGACATTGTATTTGCTCTATTTCCATTTTCTTCTGCTCCTCTTATTATCTTGAGTTTCTCACTAACTGTATATGAACAACATCAAGAAAACATGCTGTATTTGCTCTTAGTTCACTTAATTTAATTAAACTACAATTGTAAATTGGTTACGCTGCATGGTAAATGTCCAAACGTGATGGTATAAATTCTAATGCAAACATCCTGTACCTTCACAGTAGAGTGCCAATAACTGACTGAACGTAAATAGCCGGAAACAAGTGTAAACAACATACTAAAAGTGTGAGAGTGTAACCTATTTGTAGGTAATTCCTCTCATATCCAATGTTATGACTGCTTTCTCACACCAGATTGATTTTGAGCTGGAAAAACACAGGCCTATATAAACTGTTTTTGTGCTGGAAATTATGGATTACTTGTTTTTGGTTTGCTAAATAAAAATGGTTAATTTTTATTAGGCTTTTGTAAAATTTTGTTATATTTCTAGTTTCAAGAAAGTCTTTAGCAAAAGAAAGGTATGTGTTGGAAGAGGGAAGGAAGAGCTTTATAGCCACACATAAGATTATTGTTTAAATTTTGTTTAATATAACGTGCACCCCATTTTTTTGGTTCAATCTGTTAGAAAAAGGTGTGCGGTATATTCAAATAAATATTGTAAATAACCTTAAAAAGAAATTCTAAAACACACATAAGCAAAAAGTCAAATAACGCAAACACCACAGAGGATTCATGTTAAATAAAACAAAAGGTAGGAATACTCCTCAGTTCATATTTATCAGTGCACTCTTCTGAATTTAATATTCAATATATCTCATATTCTTCTTCACCTGTTCCCTCTACCTAAACTGGATGACAAGTTTACCCAAATGTCTGGCAGTGTTTGCACAAGACATAAATCCGTGCTTTGACTTCAACAGCAAAATTTATGAATCAATTTTAATTCACCTAACTTTATCTACCATGTTTGCCAGCTGTTTACTTGTTGATGCCACTTTGAAGTATAGCAGATGGTTTTCATCAATAGCTCCAGTTAAAAATGATTGTAACATCATTTGCAAACCTGGCTCTGGTTTCTCATTTTCCTACCGTACAGCAGGTATAGGCCTGGACCAAACATGCTCTCTTGTGGTAATCTAGTTAATATGCTTTCACACAGAATGTTCTTCACGTTTAGCCTGAAAATTCATGTTGCTTGTTGAAGATTCTCATGTCAGACCTTGTCAAATGTTAGGGCACATTTTAGGGCACATAAAATGTGCTGGTATGTAATATTTCCTTTGCGCCCAGTAGATTTTAATAATATTTGTGATTTCGAGTAAACCCAAATTGATGTGATGGTGTCGAGTATCTTTCATTTATTGTGGTTTGAGCCATTTCACAAGCAGTTTTCAAAGAGCCTGGATATCAGAAAAATGATAAAATTACTACTATTATTACCATTATTGACAAAAAACAAAATAAGACAAGGTGTTCTCTCTTTAAGAGGTCTGTGTTGCTTGGAAATGATTATCACCTCCAAGATTTTCTATTGGTTCTGAAGAACATTACAGCCTGAATGTAGTGTATATCAAATGAAGATCCTTTGTTGGCAATTTTTTAAGTACTTGACTCATGTTTATATCATACTTGCAGGGCTTTATTGGCACTTAAACTGTATTTCACGTTTCTAAGTACTTGTAATACTTAACTCTTCCATAAGTTTCATAAAAAAAATAGGACATTAATAGAAGACCTATTCGTACAATCAAATATTCAGAGCAGCATGCTTATTCACAGACAAAAATGAAAGATAGGAAAGAAGCACAAACTGCCATGTTTTTCTATCATATAATCCTTACATATGCTAGAAATTAACCTGTTTAATGTAAAAAACAAACTAAAGATATTTCATAAACTCAACAAATCAAGTTACAATTGTAACGGGGCAAAAGGGAGGGGTTTTATTTTATTAAATATTTGCAACAATTTATTTCATATGCGTGGCCAGTCACAAGTGGAATCTACATCGTAGCGAACCAAGAACTCATAAGGCGAAGTTAATACAATGGAATGCGTCAACGTGCAATCACGCAATACCATTCTTAGAATTTTGAGACTGTGTGACACACACCCACAAACGCGCCACCACCAGCAATCGCGCAACCGACGCCAAGTTGGTAAAACAACATGGCTTGAAGATGAATTTTGTCCAACACGTGCTCTCAACATGCCGGAAACGAAATTAAGTCACGCCTACTACAGTGACGTAAACTAGTGAACACCTAATATCGTCAACGTCCAACACACGAAAATCCCGTATGTCATGTGTGCAACTAATGAGACTTTGAAAACGAAGGCAGTGTGCATCGACGAAATTGTTGGCAGGCAAGGCAGTGATGTCCGGCCTCATGTATGGTCAGTCCACGAGAAACCACATAACCTAACGGACGCAAATAGTGCCGCGGGGACCCGGTCGGACTGAACTTTATAAAACATGAAGAACCCAGTCTAATACAGCTATCATCCCGGCCGGGATCCAAGAAAATAACGGGCGCACTAAATTAAAATGGATGATAGGAAGATACTATAGAACAAAGTGAAGTGAAAATGTGAGTTAAACTTGCGAACTAATACGCACGTGGCCAAGGAAGGGTAACACCGGTTGGGTAATCCAGCATAATAATTCATTTTGTCTAACCAATCAATGAACGTGAATATGGGGCTTAATAAAAAGTGGTAAAGATTTTAAATGGTGTGAATGTGAGAGTGGGCAGGCTGGGCTGTTTTAACCGTCTGTTTTAATTAAGGTAAGATGTTAAGTGTAATATTGTAATCGTAATCGTAATTGTAATCCAATGTCGTAAATATCATTAAAAAGTTTTATGCATTTTAAATTTTGGAAAAATAATTGCTTGAGCTAAGAGGCATAGAAATGATATAATTTGAAGTTTAAAAAAATCAAAGGAGAAAATAAAATCTTAGTTTGTTTCTCTTCACAAAATGCGAGTTGCGTCTATTATTAACTCAACCTTTAAATCACTCTTGCATCTCGACGTTCGTGTGACGGATTCTGGTATGAGACGGAAAAACAAGGTAGGTGGAAGATAGATAATTTTATTTATTTGTATTTGTATTTTGTGTAAAGTAATTAACATAACAATGGCGCCCAAACAGGGACTTTATTTGTATTTAATATAACATAACAATGGCGCCACGAAAGGGACGAATTTTATTAATTGAATTGCATTAAAATTCCACACCTACAACAAGTGCAAGCGTGATGTAGGGTTGAGTTGGGAATATGCAAAAAATACGTAGAAGTGTGTAAAAAAATCAAACGAAATTTACGCATTATTTACGTAAGATTGAAATTGTGTTATGAGGAATTAAATTAATTAAAGTAACAAGTCTTATAAAAGAATAAATAATGGATAATAATGAGAGTATTAATAACGAAGTCAGCTTCTCTGACAGTCAAACAGAAATTCAGATAAGTAGCGACTCGGGAGTTCAAACGAATGACAGTAATCTAGAAAGTCAGTTGACCGAACCGAGAATAATGGAAGGTGTGACGAGTCAGTCGACGCCGACCTTAGTTAAGAAAGAAAGTAGTAGTGATATGATGACTATGATGCAGTTATTGTTGAATAAATTTGATAGCAAATTTGATGAACAGAAAAATGAAATCCAAGAAATTAAAAGTAGTGTCAATGAGAAATTAGATGAACAAAACAATAGACTCGGTGAACAAAATATTAAATTTGACATACAAAATAGTAAGTTTGACGAAATTAGAGATGAAATTAAACAACAGAATGTCAAGCTGAATGAGCGAGTGAATGTAATTAATACAAATCTTAATAATATGAAAGAACAGATAATAAAATCTATAAATAATAATTGTGAGAAACTAGTTAACGAAGTGAATAAAAATCTAGACAGAAAATTAGAGCAGATAATGAATAAAAAGTTAGATGACAATGTTATGAATATTAATAATGACAAAATAGTGGAAGAGAATAAAATATTGAATAGTGATGAGATAGAGATAGTGAGTGAGAGAGAGAGAGAGAGTAATAGGTTGTAACGGAGTAGTAATTAGTGTTGATGAATTAGAGAAAGAGTGGCAAGAGAGATTAGATGAGTATGTAGGGCAGAGGGTAAATTTTCCCCATATTTATGGTGAACCAAGGTGTTCACAAATGTTATTGTTGAAGGGCAAGAGTCCCTTGTTATTGGAAGACATGAGGTCTTTGAGTTGTTCCCCGAGTTTTTATGAGTTAGTACCCTCTGTGTGGGACGGTGTTGAAAGTGCGATATGGTGTTATGGTGAGAGAGAGTTGTGTATTGATAGAGAGATAGAATTATATAAGTTGAAGAGAAATTATAATGAGTTGAAAGAAATGTTAGAAGTGATAAAGATAAATGATATGAAATACTTACTTTGTAGAGTAGAGATTGAGAATTGTTTTAATGATACCTGTTTAAATAATAATAATTTACATTATGTTGTAATGAATGTGGTGGAAGAATATGATGAGGGAATAACTGACCTGATATTGAATATAACTACTAATGGAGACTGGACAGAAGTGGATAGCGTTGACTTGGTTTATGATAAAATAATTATGTATAATCATTGTGGTAAAATGAATAAACTAAAATTTTATGGTTATTACACACAGGATAGCCATATGAGGTGCGTAAATAAAATTGAAAAATGTTATGTGAAACCCAGACTAATTTTGGATGATGGAGGCTGAACATAAACTTAATAAATGGACATTTTAAATATTTTGATTTATGGTTCTGACCTTGCTGCTTTTGGAAATGAAGTGTGATAAAATTGAACAATTAATGGCGAAGAATTGTAAATAATTTATAGTGAAATTAGTGGTGTGTATTGTAACAAGTATATAATGTAAACAATGTGTGTAAGTAACTGTTTTAATAATAATAGGAGTATTTCAGTAGACTAAATAAAGAACAAAAATAATTTTGAAGACAGTAATTAATGAATTGTAATTGTTTTGATAATAATTAAAATATGTTGTGTTTTTCATAATTGATTTAATTAAAATAATTGGAGATGTTTAAATGTTTTTAATTGATTTAAGATATTATATAATGATGGATTTAAATTATTTGACAATAATAAATAAATAAATAAATGTTAAATTGTTTAGTATGGAATAACATTGTTGTTAAAGTGTTTCAGAAGGTACAGGGAGTTATTGATATTTATATTTGTGTGCTTATGACAGGGTATGAGCTGTAACGTGTCAAAATTGGGTTATTTCCTTTATTACGGTTATGGGGCATTTGTATTTCATTTATTTCATTTTGCGGGATTTTATAAAAATATTGTGAAAGTTTTATTTTCCGACAACGCTATTTCCATTATAACAGACCACGTGGCAAGTAGTACAGTGGAGAACAAAGCAGTGAGACGCAGTTTCTGTTGTGTAACCAGGCAAGGAATTTGCACCACCCTAAAATTTCTCAGAACTTTGCATAAGTGTGACCACGCACCCACGAGCAGTACAAGTCTGCGCTCAGGGGACGCCGTCATCCGAAAACCAAGATGTCTGGAGAACGAATTTATTCACCGTCTCCTTGGCCGAACGGCAGGAAATAAAGTTTAAGTCCGGCCTCTTTGGTGACGTCAACCAGTGCTTAACAAAGATCGTCCACGGTTACCACACAAAAAACACATGTGTTGAATGAACAGTGACGGAAAATCCGATCATGAGGCAGTGAAACTTCCGCTCTGTCCGAGTGTTTGGAGGGAGGCAGATTGATAATTTTCTCCCCAGTCGACTAGCAACCCAAGCCACGCGTGGCAGCTATCAGTTTTGTGCCCGGGCAATCTTCATATTTTTTTTCTTAAGTCGGCCGACAAAATACCTATGTGATTCTACAAAAACATGTATAACAGTGCCTCTAGTGACGAAGAATGAATATTGAACGTGATTAAGTATTATAAACCTTGTGAACATCTGGAGAATGAAAGACTTTGGAAGACGCACCACGTGGTCGGGGAAGAGGACGCCACACACGTAACGTTTCACACTGAAAGCATTATGGTAATTAATTTTACATAAAATTGGGCGTTTTTATATTAATAAGGGGTTTTAAGAATGTGAGTAGTGAGTGCGCAGGCTGGGCTATCTTAAAGTATGTAAGTAATAGGATGTAAGTATAGGAACTAAGATGTAAGAGTTGCACAACCTTTGAAACATGTAAAAAATCTATTTTGGAGAAAACTTATAAATTCAACACTTTTGATTAATAAACAAAAAATAATTTCTCTTCCAAGATGCATTGTATAAGTTATTCACGCCACCTTGAAAATTACGCTTGTATAAAAAGTACGTATGAGACCCTGGACCCAAGAACACACAAGAACGGTAAGTGTAAGTTTTTTTTTATTGTATTGTTTTCTATGTTATTTAAATTATGTTAGTAAATTCGTAGCTTAACATTTTGCACCCTAAAGAACAGGGACAAAAGTAGCTTAACATTTGGCGCCGCGGAACAGGCACGAATTTAATAAAATGAAATTCCATACCTACAAATAAGATACAAGCGCAATTGAGAGGTTAAGTGAAAATATGTAAAGTTACGTAAAATAAGTAAAAAAATATTTGTTCACATAATAAATAAATTACATATTTAAAAATATAATAATGGAAAATACAGAGAACGGAGTCGAGTTGTCCTACTCGACTATGATAAGCGAAACAGCTGAATTTGACGAATCAGCTGTTATGAATAGTCTTGAAGTAAATTCAACACCGAATGTAGGTCAAGACGACAAAATTACAAATGTAACCAGAACGAATGAATCAAATAATACAGATGATTCGGGGATCCAAACGACCCCAAAATCAAATAGAGAAAATAAAAATAATGACAATGAAGCCAGCATCACTGACGACACAATAGAAAGTCTAGCGACACCTATCCAAAATAAAAAGTCTGACGATAATTACGAAATGTTTAAAATGATACAAACAATGTTAAATATGAAATTCAGTGAGCAGAAGAATGAATTTAATGAGTTAAATAAGCGTTTTGATAGTAATGATAATCGTTTTGATGAATTAAAAAATGATATTCAAGAAATTAATAGACGTTGTAAAAATACCCATGAAACAATAATAACTAGTCTGAATAAATTAGAACACAGTGTTGAGCGAACGGGAGTACATGTGATGAGAACAGAGAAAAATAAAACAAATGAAAATTGTAGTGACAAAGGTAAAAATATGATATCAGATAAAGAGTTAACAAATGATAATGATGATGTTGAAAATAATGAGAATAATAATATTGAGTATAATAATGTGTTTGAAGAATTGGTATCAGAAAGTGATACGGTAAAAATAAAGAATGAAAGTACTGATGAGTTGGTGGAATGTAGTGATAATGAAATGTTAATGTGTATTGATGAAGTAGAGAGAGTGTGGAAAAATAATGTTGGGGTAGAGTGGGGACAGAGGGTAAATTTTCCCCTTATTGTTTATGATGATTTAATGAGTTCACAAGTGTTGTTGTTGAAGGGCAAGAGTCCCGTATTGATAGATGAATTGAGGTGTTTATTTTTGCTGTGTAATTTTGTACCCTCTGTCTATAATAATTTTGAGAGTGTGATGTGGTGTGGTGATGAGAGAGAGTTAAACAGAGAATTGTATGTGGAGAAAGTAACAGAATTGTATAAGTTGAATAGAAAGTATGACGAATGGAAAGAAAGTTTAAAAGTATATTTGAATAATAATGACTATTATGATTTGACAAAAGTAATTAACCCGATAATGAATGAATTTACTGACGGAGGCTTAACAAAAATACTTAACGGGGACTGGTTTAATGAGCATTTTGGTAAAATAAGTGAATTTGGTTGTTCTAGTTATGACACACAAAGTAATCATTTGTTTGTCAATAAAAATGAACAGTGTGGTATAAAACCAAGACTTATCTATGACGATGGAGGCTAAGCTATAAAACAATAAAAGACAGTTATAAACATTTTGTTTTATGGGTTTTGACTTAGCTGATTTGAACATTGAAATATGATAACTGAATAAATAATGAATCAGATTTGTAAATAAATATGTACTGAATGCAATTGTATGTGTTGTAAAGGATTAAGGGAACAGTGTATAGGTAGGTAATTGTTGTAATAATAATATTAAAATATTTGCAATTTAAATAAATAAACCAGATTAATTTTGAAAACAAGTAATTAGAGAATTATAATTGTGTTGATGGTAATGAATTCTGTATTGTTAATAATTAAATTAATTGAAACAATTTGATACGTTAAATATTTTGATTGATTATTTAAATGTTGTATAATTAAATTTTTTAATGAATTCAAATTATTTTATGAGAGATGAATTTGGTAATAGATGGCTAAATTGTTTGATGTAAACTAATATTTTTGTGAAATGTTTCAGAGGTGAGGTGAAAGTATTGGGGTGTAGGGGGTAGATGTTATGTGTATATCATGTTAAATGGAATGTAAGTATAGAACTTTTATAGTACTAATAAAATATAATAAAAATGTTTATTTCCAATATTTGTGCTAAATAAAAATGATAATTAAAATTTTAATAATAATTAAAAGATGATATATAACAATTATTAAGAATAAATTTGAAAATTTTTGTGTGTGGATGGGAGGTGACTCCAGTGAGTCACGAATCTAAATTTGATAACATAAAAATTGCTAATTCAAATTTGATCCAATAAAATTGCTTGTGCTCTGTTTAAATAACTAGCTGCTCAGACATTCAATATAAGGTGTTCATTGCATACTTTTAAATGTATTATTTTATTGTTGTACGTTTAGATATAGGTATTGATAAAAATATGTGTTTTCATTATGTGTGTATTTTTTAAACTAAGCAGGTAATTAAACCGTCTGGCAGGCGGTTAACATAAATTATCAGAATCAGAAAATGGGAAACAATGAGGTTAGAAGTAAGGATAACTAAATATATATATATTTCATGTAATTTGTTCAATTTTGAGATGTGTTTTCATTGTGTTAGTAAGGAGATCAGCTGATCAGCAATAACATGTCACTGGTAAAATGGTTTATAAATGTTCCAAGTAATTAATGTTTAATGTAATGTTTCGATGTATTACCGATGTTATTTAAAGTAATGAGAAATAAAGTAATAATTTGTGAAAGCTAATAAAAGATAGTTTTTGGGTGATGAATATTTTGTGGGACATATAGATCTGTCCAAGTCGAAGTTAGAGTTGAAGTAGTAAAGATCGAAATATTGTTTTGAATGTAATGTTGTTTTGAGTTAATGTAATGTTATAGAATTTTGAGAAGTATTGATGTTGACACAGTAGTTACGTAGAATATATGTAGAGTTTTTGAGCGATATATTGTTGTTTATAATTGATGATGTTATTTTGTTGTAGTTGTAGTAAGGTAATGAGATTGAGATTTTTGGGGATGGCAATTTTGTAGTAGGGGGTAGTGTAATGTAGGAGTCCGCAACATGATGATAAGTTGGGACGGGATGGGATAGATTTTAGTGGGACGGGGCCGCCTTAGGTAGAATTCAGGGGCCAGATAAGGGAAATGAGTTTTGGGGGGGGGGGGAAACACGTATCCTAAGTACAAAGGGTAAGAGAGTATTTTTTTTTATATATATATAGAGAGAAGGTGGCGAATTGAGTTTAATGATAAGTTGGGTTTAGAGAGTGTTTTGATAGATGTTTTTGATAGAGATGGGTGTCATGTGAGTTACAGTTATTAGTTGTTAGAGTCAAGGGGAGAAATATTATATATGTATACAGAGCAAGTGGTAAATTAAATGAGATAAATGTTTAAATCACCCACAGTAATGGAGAGTAAGACTGTCAAGTACAGAGAGAGATTTATAATAAAGATATAAAATTTTTATTTTGAAACCAGTGACAAAATTTTGATAGAATTTGGAAATCATGTAAAATTAAGAATTGTTTATTTTGAATAATTGAAATGTCAATTTGCTTATTATTTATATTAATATTTTGTTTATTTTAAATATTTTATTGTATTATGTGTTGAGTTTCAAGTTAGGATGTTATAGATGTTGAATGTATTTTCAGATAGAACTTATACATAACATATGTGGGTCAAGGTTGTGGACTTGACCTAGTTTCGATCAGCTGACAGTGAGGTCATATACCGACTAAGCTTGTTTCATATGGAAGTTAATTCAATTTTTGTTTTTGATCAATTTAAACTAATTTTAAATAATTTATATATGTAAAGGAAACATTTTAATAAATTTAAATTTTTTTCTTTGAATTTTAAAATTTGTTGGAAAATATTTTTTTTGGAAAAAAAAAAAAGAGTTTGCGCCTGCCAGCTTATGAATATTTTTGAGCTTTGATTATTTGATTGTTTGTATATTGACCATGCCTATTTTAGTGATTTATTGTATCGACTTGTATTGTTAGACACTAAGTATTCACATGTTAGGGTAAGGATATGTTTAATTATAAGAAATGTTTAAATTAACTTATTTTAGATAAAAACAAAAAAAAACAAGGAAGAGAATAATTTAGAATTTATAAAAAATTTATGAATCAATTTTACCTGAAAACAACCAAAGGGTTGCCAGTTAAATAACTTTTGAAAATTTTCAATTTTATGATATGTGATGTCAATATGTAATGTGAGTGTGTGAGCCCAGTATCTGCTAAAGGCAGCCCAGCTTGCATACAAGGGGAAACATATCGGTGGAGGATCTGGCATAATCTGAGCCAGGGATTGAGGATTTTTTGGGGGTAGCATGTTAGACGGCGAGGTGTGCTGTGGTACTTGTCTGTTCGATTTCTCGGTGTTGGGATCTCTTACGGAGAAGTCCAGTGATCTCGTTCAGATGCGTCCATAGTCGCTGAGCCAGGGGGGTCGTGTACCCATGAAGAGTAAAAACAAAAGGGAGTTGTTGACACCAGTTCCTCACCGGTCCTCTTCGGGGTTTATCAATGAGATTTCTTCTGTTTTGGACAGCAGAATTCTCATTGAGGGGGTATTGTAACGTGTCAAAATTGGGTTATTTCCTTTATTACGGTTATGGGGCATTTGTATTTCATTTGTTTCATTTTGCGGGATTTTATAAAAATATTGTGAAAGTTTTATTTTCCGACAATGCTATTTCCATTATAACAGACCACATGGCAAGTAGTACAGTGGAGAACAAAGCAGTGAGACGCAGTTTCTGTTGTGTAACCAGGCAAGGAATTTGCACCACCCTAAAATTTCTCAGAACTTTGCATAAGTGTGACCACGCACCCACGAGCAGTACAAGTCCGCGCTCGGGGGACGCCGTCATCCGAAAACCAAGATGTCTGGAGAACGAATTTATTCACCGTCTCCTTGGCTGAACGGCAGGAAATAAAGTTTAAGTCCGGCCTCTTTGGTGACGTCAACCAGTGCTTAAAAGATTGTCCACGGTTACCACACAAAAAACACATGTGTTGAATGAACAGTGATGGAAAATCCGATCATACGGCAGTGAAACTTCCGCTCTGTCCGAGTGTTTGGAGGGAGGCAGATTGATAATTTTCTCCCCAGTCGACTAGCAACCCAAGCCACGCGTGGCAGCTATCAGTTTTGTGCCCGGGCAATCTTTATATTTTTTTTCTTAAGTCGGCTGACAAAATACCTATGTGATTCTACAAAAACATGTATAACAGTGCCTCTAGTGACGAAGAATGAATATTGAACGTGATTAAGTATTATAAACCTTGTGAACATAAGGAGAATGAAAGACTTTGGAAGACGCACCACGTGGTCGGGGAAGAGGATGCCACACACGTAACGTTTCACACTGAAAGCGTTATGGTCATTAATTTTACATAAAATGGGGCGTGTTTATATTAATAAGGGGTTTTAAGAATGTGAGTAGTGAGTGCGCAGGCTGGGCTATCTTAAAGTATGTAAGTAATAGGATGTAAGTATAGGAACTAAGATGTAAGAGTTGCACAACCTTTGAAACATGTAAAAAATCTATTTTGGAGAAAACTTATAAATTCAACACTTTTGATTAATAAACAAAAAATAATTTCTCTTCCAAGATGCATTGTATAAGTTATTCACGCCACCTTGAAAATTACGCTTGTATCCCAAAATACGTATGAGACCCTGGACCCAAGAACACACAAGAACGGTAAGTGTAAGTTTTTTTTTTATTGTATTGTTTTCTATGTTATTTAAATTATGTTAGTAAATTCGTAGCTTAACATTTTGCGCCCTAAAGAACAGGGACAAAAGTAGCTTAACAGAGCAATGTACTGTAAGTATAAATTTTATAATACAAGTTATATAGAGTAAAATGTTTACAGGTGTTGAAAATATTTAACTCGATAATGAAAATAATTTGAGATAATTGTACTCAATAGGAACCATACTCAAAAGGTAATAATAACTGAAAAATGATATAAAATAAATGTTAATAATAAATTTGAAATTTTGAGGAATCTAATTGTAGTAAGTGATAAATAATCTAAATGATGATATATACAAGAGTTAATGAAAATTTCAAGTTAGAATGTTTATTATTTTCTGTATAAATCATTTAAAAGAGAATAGTTTGTTTAATGTGAATGTAACGATGCTAAAATCAAGGTCAATGTCTATTTGTTTATTATGTTATGTTATGTTATCATACAAGATATGTGGGTAATTTTGGGGGGTTGAGTGGTGTTAATAGAAGTGCTATATTTAGGGAGTGTAGAAACTGCAAAGGTAGAAGAATTAATTTAGTTATTAAGTGGCTAGTACCGTGGTGGCATGTGCCACGGTAGGTAGCGGTAAGTGTTGGGGGTGACCGAGAGTGTTACCTCCATCGGAGGCCAAAATGGCGTAAAATACTCGGCACACCTTTTATATAATTTTATATTATATCCTGATAGATTGCCGTGCCGTGTATATTAATGATGTAGAGAACATGCCTGAAGTTAAAGATGATTTCCCCGACTTTTCGGGCGATTACTGCCTTACCAGCACTAATCGTGGTTTTGGATAGCGGTCAGCTATGGCCATAAATTAAGAACCTTGACCATAGCTGGCTTGAAATTGGTTTATATTTGAAATTGATGGGGGGTGAATTTAGGGGAAATCCCCGGAACTATGGAACAGAGGCTGCCACTCTGTTCGAGTAGGAACAGCAAGGCCAGGTGGTAGACCCGTTTTAAGGGCATATTAAATTATAACATAGATATATCTACCAATTTTAAAATATAACACTGAAGCAAGGACACGGAGATGATAAATTCCTCCAATAATGCCGTCCTTGTGGAGGCAAATGGGCGCAACAGTCCACCAGCAAAAAATAATAGTGTGTGTGGCAGGGTGGTTGCTCAGGGGAGCAACGAATTAAAATTTTGTAACTTAGAAATGGCAACTCGCTCTTGTACTAATTAAATAATTGTATCATGATTTGAGAGATAGATGCATTAGATGTTTATTATACTGTGTTTATTATGTCTTGTAAATGTATTAGTTAATTGTGTTAGAGGTAAGGATTGATAAAATGTGTAATTTGTATAGTTTTGAAATGTGTTTATAGTAAGGTCATTCACCTTGCTAAGAAAATCAGCTGATCAGCTGTAGAATATCACTTATGAATGATTTGCAATTTTTTCAAGGTAGTTAAATATTTGAATGTAATTAATGTTTGAATATAATGATTTTAATGTGTTTAAAGATTTTGATTTAAATGATAGAGGTAATTTGAGATAGTTAAGAATTTTAAATGATTTGTAAAAGAGAGTTGATGGGAAATATTAGATTTTGGGTGATTAATATTTTGTTAGGACATGTAGATCAGTCCAAGTTGAGTTTAAAAGGGGTACTAGAGATGAATAAATATTCTTGTGAATAAATGTAAGATAGAATTTGAGGAGTATTGATAGCGACACAGTAGCTATGGGGAAAATATGTAGAGTATTGATTGATATATTGATGTAATAAGTAAATGGAGATATTTTGTTGTAGTTGAAGTGATGTATTGGGAGAGTAATTAGAGTTGATGGGAATTTTGTAAGGGGGGGTGGTGTGATGAGGAGTCCGCAACGAAAGGTGTTGGGACGGGAAGGGACCGTTTAGTGCCGGAAAGGGTTGCCTAGGGAAGTCCAGGAACCAGATAAGGGAATGAGCTTTGGGAGGGGAACACACACCCTGAGTACAAAGGGTAGAGAGTATTTTTTTATATAAGGGTAGAATGATGCGAATTGAGTTGAGTAGTAAGTTGGGTTTAGAGAATGTTTGATGGATGTTTTTGATAGAGATGGGTGTCATATTAGTTAAAGCTGTTAATGAGTGTTAGAGTCAGAGGGGTAAAGATTATAAATATTGTTACGATACAATTAAGCCAAATCCCGTACCAGTGATAAAAAAGATAATTCTTGATATAAAAATACTTCATTTAAATAAAATGTTTAAAAAATGATTAAAATGTAAATACTTTGACACGACGTACAACGATATTACCCAACCCAAGTGATTGAGCCAACAACATAAACATAAAGAAGGGAACCACGTAACATACTCAAGAAAAAATATGATGATGATGATGATATATGATGATACTCAAGACAAAACAATGATGAACACAGAACTAAAGAAGAACCAGAAGAAGAGAACAGATCCCTACAATTAAACAGAATTTAAACCAGAAGAGAAGAAGAGGAAAACCGAACGAAGATGAAGACTATTGAAGATGAAGAAGAGGAAGAATGAAGAGGAGACAGGTTAAACCCAAGGGGAAACTAACACACATATAAAGGGGAATTATAGTATACTCAAGGATAAAATACTGTCAATAAACCTCAAATAATTATGTATTGATGAAACCAATATTATTGTTATAATTAAATTAACCTATGTACCCATTTTTAAGGACAATACAATTGTAAAGTAATGTAATATAGAAAAAGTACACTAACACAGTCAGAAAGGTTAGATTTAACAAAAAACAACTAACCTCATATTATTAATAGTAAATGTCATGCTAGAAAGAGATAGTGAGAAATGATAGGAGAAAGTATAGGGATTACCCATTAAATAACACTAAATACAAAACAGTGAACCAAAGTGAAGTGTAAGTACCCTAAAAATAGTGAAAGTGTATGTGAAACATTAGAAATATAATGATAGGTAAGGAGACACTTTATAAAACATTGATGAACAATCAATGATTGGAGTGACATTGTACACATTAATATATCTAGAAATAATTAGCAATAGTATTCCAAATTAATATAAAGGAAGCTTGTGATGTTATTCAGGGAGAAAGCCCAGACAAAGTAACTTGTGTTAACATGGTATAGTAGAATAGAATTAAAGTTTTGTTATTAAAATTAAGACTACAAAGAATAAAACACCCCATGTTGAAAGGGGAATTAACTTTCATAATTTTGTGAGAAGTGACAATGTTTATCACTCTAGATTGTAACAAAAGAAAGAAATCAATATTAGAACTAATAATAACTAATGACTTGTAAAGAATAGTTGGTTCCATGTTAAAAGAGGAATATGGCTGAAGGGAACCTACAGTCCATAAACCTAATTATTATATTTTAAAAAGAAGTATAATGAAAATGTATGTTGAATAATAGTGAAAACACAAACAAATAAGTGAAGCCCATCAGGCTGAATTCAAAATGTAATTTAAAAAGAAATACACCAAAAAACAATCATGGCTAATCTTGACTATGAAAACATCTAACTGCCAAAGACATTCAAATGTAAATTGTATCAATTTCACAAGAAATCTTACTAATCTAAGACCAGTGAAGGGCCAGTAATTAAATGTCAATTATTTTAAAACAGAAATGTTATTGTAATAGTTTAATTTAAGAAAGATATGTTATTTATTAAATGTCAAATAATTAGACTATAGTTAATGTATAACAGAATATGACCTTATGAGGTATCGTTGTAAACTTTGAAAGGAAAGAAAGATAATAGTGATGTCATTTATTACCCCAAAGGAATTATAAAGGAATAAAACCATTAGGAAAATACTTAATAAATTTGAATAAAACATTCAAATATTTTAACAATGTCTTTAAAGGAGTAATTAACCAATCACAGAATTACGGTTACTATGACAACGAGACGTTGAGGGCTTATTTTCCGTTAAATTATATAGACTCTGAAAAACGACACGTGGGTAAGCGGCATGTAAAATTGGAATGATTGAAATTTTAATTTAAATAGTTACAAAAAGTCGCAAAAGTGAACCAAGATGACCAAAGATGAATAGATGTCGATCTACAAAGAATTAACGATGTCCAGGAACCAAATTGAAAAAGATGTTAGAAGTTTAAAACCAGCCCAAATTTGAAGAATATCCAACTACCCTGATGACTACTCTTCAACGTGATATGAACTGATAAGTATCGAATAAATTCCTTAATCCCAAAACCCCAAATTACTTAAAATATTTTTCAAATGATAAAATTTCTCACTATTTATCAAGTATTATTTTCTTTCAAAGGTGTAAATGCATAATTTACTTACTTAAAAACATTTTATTAATCAAAATATAACCTTGTTTGAGAGCACAATTTTTGTAACAGAAATACGACACTACCGAACAAATTGTAAAAACACATTATAATTTCTAAGTACGTATAAGGTACGGTAGTGTACTTTTTTAATGTAACCAACGTTTATGTCTTATTTCATGATCCAAAGAACCCCAGATTTTAAACCTGGTAATGTTTTGTATGCAACTGAAGCCATTTTCGGCAATGAAAAGTGTTTTAGAATCAATTTTGCCAACTCTGAGATATTTGTGTTTTATGCTATAAGCCGGAGCAATCTGTTAACAAATTATTTATAATTCATTTGTCATATTTATTGATGACCAAATTTGTATTAAAAACACAGTACCGAGTATTACTATCTTGTTATTTCATAGGATTTTGTAGAGTATATGTGTGTTAGCGAGTTTTATTCAACAGCCAACTAGCGCTCATCACGAGTGGACGAAACGGCAACTTATATAGCGGCGGGAACCATTCGAACGATCCAGCTGTCCACGCTAATCACACGTATCATTTTAGAATTTAACTATTTTAATTGTTTTAATAGAAACAATTTGGCGCCACCCGGGATTTGCAACCCCTATGAATTAACAGGTAGGTTGTACTGGTAACATTGACAACGCTACGGACTCCAGTAGTGACGTCGATTTATGTAACGACCAGTGTGAGGCAAACACACTACATTCACACTAATACACAAAATAAACAAGTGTGATACATTTTAACAGGTACGACCTCAATTCACT
Organism: Magicicada septendecula; assembly: GCA_034769895.1. NCBI lineage: Eukaryota > Metazoa > Arthropoda > Insecta > Hemiptera > Cicadidae > Magicicada > Magicicada septendecula. The sequence goes on from CM068371.1 coordinate 285,956,813, forward strand.
TGTTACAATGTATAAATGCCAAGTGGTAAATCAAGTTAGTATGAATAATTAAGTCACCCAAATTTATTGAGAATGTTAAAGAAAGTAAATAAGAGTTGAAATGATAAGATTAATTACAGCAAGTGACAGATTTTGATAGAAGTTGAAACTAATTAAAGCTATACAATGTGTAATTTTTAATTAATTTAAATGTCAATTTTATTGTTAATTGTAATAATAACCATGTTAATTTGGAATGTCTTATTATATTATGTTTGAAGATAAAAATTTTAAAGATATTTAATGTATTTTATGATGTAGCCTATGGATAACCTATGTAGTTCAAGGTTGTGGACTTGACCCAGTTTGATCAGCTGATGGTTGATGTTATAAACTAGACCAGTTTTGGCAATGAAGTGATGCAAATTTTGTTGTTAAATTGATTAAATAATTTTAAATTTTCTGAATATTGAGAAAAATAATATTTTAATAAATTTAAATTTTTTTTGAAAAAAAAAAAAAAATCAAAAAATTTTTTTTTTATTTTTGTGCCTGCCATCTAATTGATGTTTTGAGTTGTAAGTGTAGTAGTGTTATGTGTATTGCGAGGATTTTATTGAATTATATTGTTTAGAATATGTGTGTAAACAAATGTTAGCGTAAGGGAATTCATGTTTAATAAGGTATTCAATTTGTTTTCTTTAGAACTGTTAGTAGTAGTGAAGAGAATTAGGGATTAAGGTAAAAGATTTTTTATTGTGATTTTGTTTTGAAATTTTAAAGGAGCATTTTGTTTAATGAGTAATTAAGAGTGTGTGTACGAGCCCAGTAACTGCTAAAGGTAAGTGTGCATCGACGAAATTGTTGGCAGGCAAGGCAGTGATGTCCGGCCTCATGTATGGTCAGTCCACGAGAAACCACAAAACCTAACGGACGTAAATAGTGCCGCGGGGACCCGGTCGGACTGAACTTTATAAACCATGAAGAACCCAGTCTAATACAGCTATCATCCCGGCCGGGATCCAAGAAAATAACGGCGCACTAAATTAAAATGGATGATAGGAAGGTACTATAGAACAAAGTGAAGTGAAAATGTGAGTTAAACTTGCGAACTAATACGCACGTGGCCAAGGAAGGGTAACACCGGTTGGGTAATCCAGCATAATAATTCATTTTGTCTAACCAATCAATGAACGTGAATATGGGGCTTAATAAAAAGTGGTAAAGATTTTAAATGGTGTGAATGTGAGAGTGGGCAGGCTGGGCTGTTTTAACCGTCTGTTTTAATTAAGGTAAGATGTTAAGTGTAATATTGTAATCGTAATCGTAATTGTAATCCAATGTCGTAAATATCATTAAAAAGTTTTATGCATTTTAAATTTTGGAAAAATAATTGCTTGAGCTAAGAGGCAAAGAAATGATATAATTTGAAGTTTAAAAAATTCAAAGGAGAAAATAAAATCTTAGTTTGTTTCTCTTCACAAAATGCGAGTTGCGTCTATTATTAACTCAACCTTTAAATCACTCTTGCATCTCGACGTTCGTGTGACGGATTCTGGTATGAGACGGAAAAACAAGGTAGGTGGAAGATAGATAATTTTATTTATTTGTATTTGTATTTTGTGTAAAGTAATTAACATAACACAATGTCCTACAGACATCTCTACAAGAAACCAAAGAATTCTTCAAAAACACAAAAAATCTGCAACCAGATTATCACAAACCATGAACCTGATAGAGTTCTCAACAGTAAAACACTAAATATGGCCAATCCAAATAATTTTTGGAGGACTGAACAATTCAATAATTAAACAAAGAATAACAGATTCAGGCTACAATATAGTTACAGTACAATATTTATTCAACACAATACAACTTGTTGGCCTAACATCTGCATTAAGGAAAATTATAAATGATCATTTATGTGACTGGAAAATAGGAACAAGAAAACCTGATTTTGTAAAAGAAGCCTGGATTCTGATCTACCATAATTATCAGCTTCCAGGCATGACCAGTTTATATCAATTACGATGGAAATTATCTCTCAAGTAGATAAAATCGAGAGGTGGACTCGCCTATTCTCAAGTAAGACAATTCTCCTACTGATCCACAATCAGTACAGAGTAATTCCTAATGCCTCTCTTCATTCTTACAAGATTTCTCTTGTATCTCTGAAAAGTTTTCCTAATGCTTATACAGCGTATTTTTTTAAATACATAAACAAGAGTTGTTAGTATCAATATTTTCAGTTTTTGTCTACACTTCATCATTGTCTTTTCTTTGTAACACGCAAAACTCTATAACTAATAAATCTGCGAGCCAAATAAAATGTTTCAAACCACTTTGTATTTTTGAAAGCATAACCTTGTACGAGATGGTAGAGTCAAGAAATTGACTAGCTTATCCTACCATTTTAGTTTTCTATAGTTTATGTAGTCTTCATTTTAAGCATACCACTGAGTAAAAAGAACTTTAATGTATCAAAACTTATCACACATTCAGTCACAGACACAGCTACCATAATTACTGTCTGCCAGTAGCCTTCTACCATAAATGATTAATTTCATTAAGGAATTTTTTATAAGGTGCTATAAAATTATTATTGTGCTATAGGTTGAATTTTTTTTAAAGTTTTAAATAATAGGACAATAACTTATGGGGCCATATGATTTAGGGTTTTGTTTAAATTTTTTAGTTATCTAGATTCAAATATAATTAATGTCTGTCTAAACTTGGCTCCACTGAAAAACTTTGCTATTTCCTTACTACCTGACAGCTAACTTCATTATTTGAAAGTTCCCTTTAAAGGTATGATTATAAATGCAAAAATAAGCAGGTTTAATATAATAAGTACAGTTTCCTTAAACGCTACCGAAATAAAGCAAAAGTCAAAATGTGCCTGTACGTAAAGAAGGGTGGGCCTCCACTTGGCATGCAGACACACCATATCTCATAAAAAAAGACAGATGGAGAGGGAACTACAAACAGGCATAACAGTACATGTGCAACATTACATAGGTGCAAATCCCAGCTAATGACAAACACTAAGAAAAAACAAACTGCATATTGTTGTCTGATGAATATGTACACTACTGAGGCAGATATCTACCATAAAAAGTCAGTTCTATATTTCAAAAAGGCTACTCTCTATCATAGGTGAGAATAAAACATTTCAGATAATAAATTATTTACCTTTCCATATAAACAAGAATTATTTTAATTAAATTACTGTACGAAATTCAATAAAAACACCGTATCAGTTGTCTGACAAATAAAAAATTTTAACAACTTGATAGTTCAGTTATCTTTTATTAGGCTGAAGATGTTCTGATATTCTTAGTTTATCCTGAATAATTCACGATCTAATCTACTGGCTTCAAAAAACACGCTTATAAATTATTATGTTATTTATACAATATTGTGGTTATTGCAACAGTGTAATGATATGTTATTAATTTCACAATCTATAATTTTTTTATACATTAAAAATTATCCAGATTAGAAATAACACATTACACATACATACACAAAAAACACTCATATATAACTGAAGATCTGTTCATTTACAAAGTTTCTGATTTGGTATCTTATTACTGCTGGTACATTTGACCAGCATAAGTATTAGTAAAACTTTATATTAATATTCATTAGCTTTAAACATTAGAACTTATTTTAATTATTATGAATGTGATTTCAAAATTCTTGGAAGCTGTTAAGTGTTCATACTTCCCTTTTTAAAAAACAGATAATAATGAAACAGTGATAAGCAATAATCTTACTCAAAATAACAACTGAGGGCAATACAATAGTTATAGATAAAAAGTAATACAAGTTCTACTAATATTCGGAAACTAGCAGTACTTATAATTTAAAAAATTCAGACAAATACTGTTTACTTAGACTTTCTGCCACCACCATTAAACGGTATTAAAAAAGCTATATATTCTACTTACCTTAGCTTTCTGTGCGAGTTTCAACTCCTCTTTTTTGAAATTCCGTTGATATGAAGTAATAACTCTACGTAAACGAGTATTTAAGTCTACCATTGATGGCCATTGTGGTTTGCTGGGATCTTCTTCAGATGGTATCTGCCCTGCTTCTTCACCAGCTGTTGGTGTGGCTGGTTCTGATGTTAAATCTTCACCCATATGACCACCTGGAGTTTCTGATCCATCCTCCTCATCACTCAGTTTAGATAATTCTTTATCATCACTGCAAATTGGCATTTATTTATTTAATACAACTGTCAATTTACAATTAAAACGAACATGTACAACAATCATGTTTATGATAAAGCTCAAAAATAACACACATAACATCTAAACAATGCCCCAAAACACCAATCTGTACATCAAACCAAAACGTCAATCCAATATTTAATAATGAATACAGCTACTAATTAGCATATTTTGTAAAAAACTGATTAAACAATAAAAGTATAAAAGGTAAATACTGAAATATGTAACAAATAATTTCATTAATACAAGAACACTACTGATATATAATTAGATCTTATATAAAGTATCGAACTTCTGTAGGACATTTTGTTTAACTATAATTGCTGATAATTAGTGTCCACATATCTGTAGGAGCTTTAATATCAGTAAAAGTAACTAATATTTCCTAACACTTAAAATAATTATAAGTAAACTTATAATTTACTACAAAAAATTCACTTAACAATATACCTTATACCAGCAACTAATCTAATAAACCATTTCAAGCAAACATTTACAAAATTAGTAATCTTTGTTAACATATAAAAATTAATTTGCCAGCCACAGGATTAAAAAAATACCAAAATCATAAATTATGAAAAATGAAATGGGAAAATTATATGAAGCAAAAGAAAAAGGGACTTACACTGTAGCAGAATTACGAGCAGGCATGGGGCCACAGCGTGCGAGGAAGCTCAGGGCGGGATCACTTCGCATCTGAGGGTAGCTTTCATAACCATGTTTGTAGGTGCCCACCACTAGGCTACGGTCTGCATCCCTATCCCACCAAGGGGCAGGGGCCTGATCGCAATGGGGTGGATATATCGGCAAGGCACTGCGCAGGGAAGTGCTTTTCATGAGTGGATAAACCAGTCACGGTTATGTGCCTGTATGGGAATGGACATGCACTGAGGTTGGAAGGGTAATTCCCGGGCATGCCAAGGCACGTAACAATAGAGGCATGCAAGTTTGCCCATTGCTTGATCGTATATTATTATCATTCTGTAAATAATTATATTTTAATCATCACCATTCAGAATGTTTTTCACAATTTATTCTGTGATTTACAGCTTACATTTTGCTGTACTAATATTAGAATTGTTTCATCCATAAAATATTTAATATTTGTAAACATTTTAAAAACATAAATATTTAACAACACCAATGCTAATAACTGTGCTCTAATAAAAAAAAAACATGCAGAAACACATGTACATTAAAGTTAGATACGGCTGATTATTACTGAGGTCGGTTTACACTATTTATCAACAATGTACACTATTACCAACAATGTATTAACTAGCATAATGAATTTCCCAGTGTTCCATTAAAGAATTGTCTGTGTGAACATTCATTGCATTAATATTTCTTTTCTAAAGTGGCTTGTAAAATAAAATTATGTCAGAGTTCTAGTTGGCTGACATTTATGTATTGATGACTGAAAATTAATTCTTTCTTTGTCTGTATTATACAGGTTTTCTTACGGTTTTAAAACAAATAACTTCCTTAGCTATCAGACATTTGTGTCACTATACATGAATATGTTTTATTTATATAACCACTGTAAACTGGAATTTTATATATCAGTATATAAATTACATTGTTTTTTTAAAATATTTTTATCAACATGTTTATAATGCTTCATCTACGGGCTAGTGAAAAGTAAGTCAGTTACATTGTTCCATAATGGAAAGCAACATCAGTAACACACAAAAATTCTGTCTTGACATAATAAAAGTTGAAGTCTATATTTCCCACACACTTTACTTTTGTCAACACGATTTTTTTAATGGTCAACGTTGTATACTTTTTAATACAGATCAAGCCTAATGGGCAGGGAAGGAATAGGATTAAATAAAAAAAGCAATCATATGGGATTGGGAATGGCACAGAAAATCAAAAAACACAACATAAAAATCAAACCATATAAATGTATATATATAACTCATGTCTTAAAAATGTGCTTAAAATTCTCCCTCCAAGTACACCTTATAAAATGAATGAACATTTCCTGCCAGTGGTTTGGCATAAATACATAAACGTATGCTATTTTCAATGACACCACCTTAAAAATCCATAAACAACCAAACTTAAATTAACAGGACTAACAAATATAATCAGTATATACTAACATTATTTTTGAAAACATTAAAAACAAATTTACATACTTTAATAAAATTATAATATTATTGTACTATTTAAATAAAACTGATAAAAATAACTATTTAAGCTCTTTAGACTTCACTGTTTATTACAATGAAGGAAATTTAAAAAATATAAATAAAATCTAACAGTGATGTACTATAGAAGAGACAATAAAAATGGTTTTATGAAAATGCTGCTTATAAATACAGAATAATAAATTTGCTTAGTAAAAGCATACTTGTTAGGTCAGCACACATGCAACAAGCTGATTTTTTCTCTTTTTAATTAATTATGACTATTACCTGACATGAGTACCATCAGAGATATGCTGCACCAAATCTCCAATTATCTCATGTTTTATATAGTACAACATCCTGACTCGAAGTAATACTCTGAAAACAAAACCATTATGTTATAGAACAAATTTTCATACTACCATTTAGTCTACAGCAAGTGTGGCTATTAAAACTAAAAGGTCTTCTACCTACTAATGCTGCTAATGTAATCACTTCGAGTGCATAGTGGGGACAGCTCTTAGTTGTTTATCACAAACATGTTTAGTTTTAAAACTAAGCAACATTTAAAAAACTAAACAACTCACAAATCTGAAACTTTTGATTACTGAAAAAATTATGAATTTAATATTTAAAAGGAATAAATCCGAAATTAGTACCAAGCCACGTGTTGTTCAATCAAATATATTGCAACGTACCGTCTGTGACTTTATGCAACGATGTCTTCAACCTAAAGTTGACATGTTTTGGGACACTTGTCCCATCCTCAGAACTTAAAAGTATGTTCGTATATCATCAAACGATGATATAGTTGTCAAATAATTAAAACTATATACTTTAAACTTAAGTATTGTGGTTTTTGTTTGATTTGATTTTAATGTTTTAATTATTTGACAACTATATCATCGTTTGATGATATACGAACATATTTTGAAGTTCTTAGGATGGGACAAGTGTTCCGAAACATGTCAACTTTAGATTGAAGACATCGTTGCATAAAGTCACAGACGGTAAGTTGCAATATATTTGATGAATTTATTGTTTCTGTTTGGTGACATAGGAACAAAGGAATGAGAGCTTGTCAAGTACATGAGTTTTGAGTGGCACAAAAGGTTGAGAAGTGGAAGACAGAGAACTTCCAGGTCACCCATGCCAAATGCAAACAGATGAAAGCACTCAAAAAACAACAATAAAATTAGTATACAAGGTTTGGTTACGTACCTTATAATGGGGCACAAAGATTCAAAATGGATAACAAAAGAAAGAGTTAACAGTTTGTGACAAAACAAAAGGTGGAATCTGGATTAAGTTAACATACCAGCTCAAATACTTTTAGTAAGGCACTCCTTTACCATTCTGCCTTTGATCACTCTCCTTACTCACCAAATTTGGGTACTTGAGACTTCTTTCTATTCTCAAAGGTAAAAAGTATATTAAAAGGAACCTACTGCATGAAGGACGTGAAAATGAAAATGGCAGATCCCTGATAACTGAAAATAGGAACCACCATTTTGTGCAATGGAAAATAGATATGCTACAGTATGTAGAAATAGATGGAGAATACTGAAGCAAATTGTAATTTTTTTAAAATAAATAACTAAATTCCAGTCCCATTTTTTAATAGCCACATCTAGTTTTCTACTAGTTTTCAATTACTATTACTACTCACAATACACTACTAAATTACTAATAGTGTAGACTGTCTAAACCATTAAAGATGTATATAATAAAGTATGGACAAAAAAAATCGTATAAAAATGTCTGTGACAACATGCCTAATAAACTCCTCAATATAAAAGACACTCCTCAATAAACATTCTTACATTACATTGTATCTGTTTGAAGGACTTTTATATCTGAAAGAACAATCTTTTTAAATTAACATACAGCTATGCAGTGTGAATGTTGGTGTAGCAAGTGTACAAAACATGGAGGACAGAAAACAAAGTACACCACACAACAAATGATTTCAGTATATGAATCATCTTAGGTTTGTGTGTACACAAACATCTGTACCATGTTATTATTTAAAACTTCCAAGCTGAGTGTTAACAACAGTATAGCTATCACATCTTGATGTTTCAGCAGCTCCTGTGGTACCCATCTACAGGGAAGAGGCCAATAGAAAAAATGTCCCAAAGACAGGTACCAAAGAATTGCCTACACAATTACATGACAAACATTTGTACTCTGTGGCTTCAATATAATTGCAAGAACTATACCTGCTGGAAAGTAGGTTATATGTTTATTTTACTGATAAGTAAATACCACTATTACATTAACGACTCGGAACACTAGGTTTTTTATAAGTAAAAGCATAAAGTTTTACCTTACAGCCTGAACCGGTTTTCTCCTTTAAAAGGCTTCTTCAGAGGCACAGGAGGAAGGAGAAAACCGGTTCAGGCTGTAAGGTAAAACTTTATGCTTTTACTTATAAAAAACCTAGTGTTCCGAGTCGTTAATGTAATAGTGGTATTTAGTTAAGTAACGGACACGTCATGGACAACGAAATCCAAGAATTTACCGATAAGCTTCTTCAATTTGTATTACAGTACTAATGTATTATACACAAATCCAATTTTTGTTAGTATACATTATTTTAATTATATATGTTTCCGCTCACATTTTACTGTTGAAATGTAACAACATCTGTTAATATTTGGAACATACAAAAAAAATTTATTTGTAAACCATAAACCATATACACAAATACATCTATAATGCATACCATTGTTCACCACATTCAAAAATGTGTGTCAACAGACTCTTGGAAAAAGCAAACTGAAAACTTTAGGGGGAAAAGCATGACAGACCAGCAGGGAGGTTCAAGACAGGCTGATTTTTTAAAAATTAGAGAAAAAGCATTTATATTTTGACTAAAATACAGAATGTAATGTGGTAAGTTTTGCTTAAAGGGAATGAAATTGCACAAACACTATAGTTTATGTACACAAAAACATAATGATGCGATAATTTTTCTTTACATCACCAGTTTGACAGAAACTACAAAAAAAAATGCAAAAATCCAGTATCAGAAATCCATTATGCATATAAAAAAGACATAAATTTTATCAATATGATAATGTACCTACCTAATAAAGATAAAATAGTTTGTAAGCAAAACTTTTCTGAAAATATATTGAAAAAACTCCCAGTACTGTATTACCAGATGAGATGAAGTTTCCACACAACAATGGCAGATGAAAAGGAAAACTCCCCCCATGGAACCCAGTTATAGCAGATGACAGTTATTGAAATATATGGATGCCAACAGAAGTGATGGCTAAATGTATTGAGGTAAATAGGAAAATAGAACTATTACTGAAACAAAGGAAATCCGTTTCCTTTGATTCAACACGCACATCACTCAAGAAAGAAAAAGTAACTTATGATTATTGCCAAGAAGCATGACATCAAGCTTCATATTTTATATGCAACACATACTAAATACAGTAGAACTTCCATATTATGAACTTCTAAATAACAAAATTCTCTGTTCAATGAATTTTTTTCAGGAATTTTGAGAATTGTAATCAGAAAAACATGTTACAATGTCCCTACTTAACGATCTTAGTTTTCTATTTAATGAAATTTTTTCTGGCTACATTGATAAAAAAATCTGGCCTGAGACTAGAACTCCATTTCCGTTGTACTTTATTTTAGCTCGTACGTCTCATAACCAACTATAGTGTGTTGATATTTAATAATATGTTTGAATAGCGGGAAACAATAAAATGTTTGTTCATCAGGCAGAATAACAATGGGACTTCAATAATGTCAAAACGCAAGGTTTTATTATCTGTATACACTAAGTTGGCGTCTGGGCCAGCGGCTGGCCCGGGTAATCCCCTGGCATTCACAACCGGCCCAGACACCAACTTAGTGTATACAGATAGTAAGTATCAAAGAAAAATTGCAGATTCTTAAATGAAGTGGACAGTGGAGTCAAGAAAAAAGAAATTGCATTACGTTTTGGTATCTAGCAAACCCTTAATTGACCATTTTAGAGAATTGCAAATCAATAGAAAAACTTGCTGAGCAGTTAAATACGAATCAAAAACGTTTTAAAACATGTTTTTATGAAGATTTAGACGAGGCGGTTCTTAAATGGTTACCGTGGTCCGTGAAAAACATATTCCTGTATCGGGAGCATTAGTAAAAGAGAAAGCTTTAGAATTTGCTAAAATGTTAAACTATCCTGATTTTCAAGCCAGTACGGGGCGGTTGGATAAGTTTAAGTCACGACATTTCCCAAATATGTGTCAACGGCGAGAGTGGTGATGTTAAAGAAGACGATTATGTTTCTTGAAAACAAAATGTCTTGCCAAAATTATTGCAGGAATACAACGACGGCGATATTTTTAATGCCCATGAAACCAGCCTGTTTTTTTAAATGTCTTCCTGATAACACCCTTCCTTTCAAAGCAAACAAATGTTTCGGCAGGAAGCATAGTAAAGAGAGGGTGACTGTTATGGTCGCGACGAATATGAGTGGAAGTGAAAAGTCAAAACTCCTGGTTATTAGGAAAAGTCATCAGCCACATTGTTTCCGAGGATTTAAATCTTTGGAAACAGATAACGATTTTAACCGGAAAGACTGGATGACTACTGAAATCTACACAAAATTTTTAATGAAACTTGACCATAAAATGACTGATTTTATTACAACAAATGAAAAATTTTATTGTTTGTTGATAATTGCCCTGTGCACCCACGAACTAAATGTTAAGGTTGTTTATTCTCCCTTCCCCACCCTGACCACAAAACAACTTCAGCCTATGGACCAGGGGATTATTAAAAATTTGACAGTCCATTATCGCAAGCAAATTCTTACAAAAGTTTTGAAGGCCTTCGATAAAAATAAACCAGTAAATTAATTCTGTTCAAATAATGCATTGAAGCTGTTTCAAAAGCATGTCGCATGACGTCACGGGAGAAACAATGACACGATGCTCCAAAAAAGCAGGCTTTAAATCGGAACGTGAAAATGAAAATGTAGCAGACTCAGACACAGATGTGGACGAGAATCCTGAGATTGTTAAAGACGTCTAGGAGAAGTCAGAAAACTGTTCTAATTTATGTAAAGATGTTCGACTAAGTGACTACCTTCAAGTCGATGAGAACTTTGAAAGCTGGTTCCAAGGTTACGACCAACAATTTATTGAATGGGTTTAAGACGATAAGAAACAGAATTCGTCAGCAGGAAAATGTGAAAATGTACCGGATGAGATGTTTTTGTCATTAAATATACTTGAATAATTAAATTCACTGAAAATAGAACGATCTTTAAAAAAAAAAGCGAGCTAAGCTAACAGATTTTTTTTCAAACTAAGAACTGTGTATGTATGTAATAGCCTAGTTTTAATTTCGTTATCTCTTAAATTTGGGTTTTCATTACTTTCATGGTTCATAAAAAAAAATATTGAACAATACATGATTACGTAATCTAAATAAATTCCAGTTTTATAATTAACATATTTCACTGGAAAGTTATTTTTAATTTCACTGTTCAATCACAATTCAATTTATGACTTTTATTTTCTCGATTGTTTATTCATAAATAAAATAAGACATACATTTTATTCGCGGTTTTGGTCGACCATACATATTATTTTTCTTTTTTTTTTCTATTTAGCAAATTTTCCATATAACTAACTTTTTTCGGTGCCCCGTGACATTTCATTATATGGACGTTTGACTGTAATTAAAAAAAAAAAAATTGAATTGATTTATGTTGTAAGGATATATTGAAAACTTTATTAATGTCTCAAAAGGTCTTATTAAAAATGATGGCTGAGGTTATTTGTGGTAGGAGAATGTTTAAACATTAAGGTTTAAATGGAAACAACAAAACGTGAAATGGCAATTATAAAGAATGTGAGGAGTGAGAGAATGAGGAAGAAAAGCAAATTTTTCCCCCTTTTTTATATATTACAAAAGTTAGAGTATAACAACATAAACTTTTTTGTTCTTTCTCTTTATGCAGTTTTGTGTAACCGAATAATTATCCCTAATAAACAAAAAGTTAAATTTAAGTACTAGATACTTTTACTATCATTTATAACCACACCTTCTACTTCACATATATCCTAAAATAGAAGGTGAGGAAATAATTTATAACTGTAATGATCATAACTGCGGTTGTTAGCATACATTTTTTGCTACACTGAATCACAGTTTTAAATATCGGTATGGAGAACCATACATTGACTTCCATGTTATAAGACTTACACTTAAAATCAATTACTTGAATTCGGTTCAATAATTTCTAAAAAAATATCCCCCACCCTCAAACCATTTTCACTATTTATAGATATTTTTGTTATTGGGAATTTGTCATTCTTAATTTCCTCCGCCAAAGAGTCCATGTACAGTTAAAATTTTTATACATGAAACGTGTGTCTAGCTGTGCACTGTTGTCTGTTATAGTTGGTCACTTTACACCCCACATCCTCCATTACCTTCCCTGCCCCTACTACGATGTGCACAAACCATTTCATGTCTTACTATTTCATTCTTCGTATTGTTTAAATTAGCAGCCATCCTTACTATTTCTTTTATGAATTTGCTGACTGCTATAATTTTTTATTGTTCGACTAAGCTTTTCGTCATTACTGACATCTTCAGGTCTTAAACAACCTCTTTTATAAATTTGCTAATTGCTATAATTTTTTATTGTTCGACTAAGCTTTTCGTCATTACTGACATCTTCAGGTCTTAAACAACGACATCTTCAGGTTGTTTAAGACCTGAAGATGTCAGTAATGACGAAAAGGTTAGTCGAACAATAAAAAATTATAGCAGTTAGCAAATTCTTACTATTTCATCTGCACCAGTACTATAAGTCTGTAACCAGACTGTGCAGTGCCAAAAAATGTAATATTAATTTCACACGTTCATGCGCTGAAATGTTTTAACACATACACTTACTTGTTGGCATGCCGACTGAGATGTTTCCGGTAGTTACTTTCTAAAAATATGTCACCGTCATACTTTTCATGTCGACTCCAGTGATCAATATCTAATGAATCACTTCGTCCATCCTTGTGTTTTAGTTTTCGATGAGCTTTCTTGCCGCCCCTTGGTACAGGCGAGTGCACACCTTTAACAATTACTTTTAATGTTACTTAAGCGCACGTTACGCTAATTAAAAAGTACTGATAACTTCATTTGAGGAATACTATTTACTAAAATTTCATTAATAAGAATAAACTGAATTAATTAGAACAGAACTGAATTAACAAGAATATTCTACAGTATTGTCATTAATGGAATTTCTTAAATGAAATACAATCACATTTTCTTTCTACCAAATTATAGAAGAAAAGAGGTTTTGTCAAAACACAAACCAAACTAATTACTGTCAAAATTATGATAAAAAGTTCTTACCTAAATGGTTCTTCTGAACAACATTTTCTACATTTTCCACTGGAGTAATCAAATCCCAAATAAAAGTTCTTATTTTGTCATCACCTCGATAAAATCTTAAACAGTACAACATCTAAAACAAAAGAAGTAATATTTAAAAAGTTGGAGTCATATATATTTACAGACATGTTTATGCATGCAAACAATAAAAATACTACAGTACCTGAAATAGAATACTGAAATGTAACTCAAGCTATCAACTGCTAAAATTAACATAGCCAATATAATGTCAATTGTTATTAATATAAGGGACCCTTAAAAGTCATAAGTAAATTCAATGGAAAGCGATATAAAAACTTTAATCATACCTGGCTAAATAATCATACTTTTTAGCAGTAAATAAGGGAAAATGGTTATGTAATTTAAATTAATGCAAATTAAATAAATTACTATAAAACTAACATAACAGTATCAAAATGGTAAACTGCTCTTTTTATTATTTACTTTGTCTACAAATATAACAATGTAATAAAACCAATGTACATACTTCTATTTTACAAACTCTAAGCAATATATTACTAAAGAAAAGGCAAGTTACACGAGTGCACTCCCCACTGTGTAATTGAAGTCACTTTTGAATCAATTAATTTTTCTTAACACACACGTACTCTGTCCCAAAACAAGCAGTTCTACTTGATTTGTGATAGTAGATGTAATTTTGGAAAAAACTGTTTGACATGAAAAATAATGCAAAATATCAGTATGGAGATACATGACTTCCATATTCTAAGATTTATATTTAAAATCATTTTCGAAATGAAATATTACCATAGAAACTACTTATTTCTACTTACTGCTTCAGCCTTAACCACAGTACTGTGGTCACTAACGTATACCACCTCACGTTATCGCACTCGATTTTCACTGATGATGGAAGTCGATGGCATTGCCGAAACGTCTGGTTTTGTAGAAAACATTGGACTACGGCCAAATACCCCGGGAAGGAATTTTAACAAAAACTACTTCTTTGTTGCCGATAACGTTGTACACATATATATAAAAAATATGCATAAAATTAATGGCTTGTATAAGTTAATGATTGATCTCCATTAAGTAGTGCGCAAGTTTCCAAAGTTTTAATATTATGATGTCCGTAATTAAAACATCAGAGCAGGTTTAGTGTGTATGAGGGTACACCGTGGACAAAAATTTTCAACATTTCCTATTGAGCATTGCTCAGAGTAAAGCTGCGAATCTAGAGTGTACGTTTCACAGAACAAACACGCGGAAAAGAAGGAGCGCTCCGAAGTCACTCATGGACCCTCAGCATCTTGCAGAGGGTTCATTCCCTAAAGACAAAAAGTCTGTCTATGAATCGTTCCTCTGTAAACACGTGCAGTTACACTGCCCAGCGATCCACAGGAAGCAAATCGCTATCCACGCTGGACACTTTTTTGGCTTGCACGCGTTATGTTGGTATGGGTTTCAGCACTTTCCATTTAAAAAGCGTGCAAGCAAATGTAAGAAAATAAACATGAATGAGGCCAGAAATAACGCGAATTGTGTGTGTGTGCGTCTTCCCTGCCTTTTTATTGCGGTAGTCATAATAATAAAATGGAAACGTAAACATTACATAACTGAGATATCCTTGCCTGCCACGAACGATATATTTTCTCTCATACATGATTTACGTTAAAGTGAAAAAATTATAAAATTATTGCCTGGCAACAAAATTATTTTATTTTTAACAATTACCATTGTTTGAAAATATCGGTATGGAGAACCATACATGACTTCCATATTCTAAGATTTATATTTAAAATCATTTTCGAAATGAAATATTACCATAGAAACTACTTCTTTCTACTTACTGCTTCAGCCTTAACCACACAGTACTGTGGTCACTAACGTATACCACCTCACGTTATCGCACTCGATTTTCACTGATGATGGAAGTCGATGGCATTGCCGAAACGTCTGGTTTTGTAGAAAACATTGGACTACGGCCAAATATCCCGGGAAGGAATTTTAACAAAAACTACTTCTTTGTTGCCGATAACGTTGTACACATATATATAAAAAATATGCATAAAATTAATGGCTTGTATAAGATAATGATTGATTTCCATTAAGTAGTGCTCAAGTTTCCAAAGATTTAATATTATGATGTCCGTAATTAAAAAATCAGAGCAGGTTTAGTGTGAATGAGGGTACACCGTGGACTAAAATTTTCAACATTTCCTATTGAGCGTTGTTTAGAGTAAAGCTGCGAATCTACAGTGTATGTTTCACAGAACAAACACGCGAAAAAGGAGCGCTCCGAAGTCACTCATGGACCCTCAGCATCTTGCGGAGGGTTCATTCCCTAAAGACGAAAAGTCTTTTTTTGAATCGTTCCTCTGTAAACACGTGCAGTTACACTGCCCAGCGATCCACAGGAAGCAAATTGATGTCCATTTTTTCGGCTTGCACGCGTTATGTTGGTGTGGGTTTCGGCACTTTCCATTTAAAAAGCGTGCAAATGTAAGAAAATAAACATGAGTGAGGCCAGAAATAACACGAATTTTGTGTGTGTGTGTCTTCCCTGCCTTTTTATTGCTGTAGTCATAATAATAAAATGGAAACGTAAACATTACATAACTCAGATATGCTTACCTCCCACGAACGATATATTATTTTATACATGTACGAGGTGTGTTCAAAAAAAGACCGAACTATTTGTGTAGCACGTCAACTAGCGCATAGAGCGAGCTGCAGAATTAAGTGCTGCTAGCGACAGGTTTTGACGCCTGAATGCCGTTTTCTCTGTTCCGTCACGATCTTCAGTCTTTGAGCAACACGCGCTGTAGTGGGCACGGGCACACACCGTCCGGCGGATTTATAACGAAGTGTGAATGAAGATCTTAACACAACGTGTGTGTATACAATTTTGCTGCTGACTTTGTAAAATCTTTAGAGATATTTCCATTGTCTTCCAAAGTTTTCATTACCATTTGCATTGGTACGCAGTTGTTGACCGATTTCAAAACGGGTCTCTTTCTGATCGTCGTCAACAAACACAGTAAGAATTTTTCAGTGATACGATACATTTAAATTTTTCTATCAAAATTTAATTTTATGATCTTAAATGGATTCTGTCAGAAAGTATCGGCATTTAAACGATGATTTACAATTACCACATCACGAGCTCTCTTCCCATGATCTTCGATATCGCTTTGATCTGCACCGACCATTGTTTTTCCCTCTTTGAAAATTCTTAAACTAATCGTTCGCCTCACGCAGGCTTCCGCGTATGCTTAATTGAAAACCAGAATGTCTCTGAAAAGTTTTAACCTAGTTTTGCTGCAAAATTTCATACGCACACGTTGTTCTCGTGGTCTTTCTTAATCGCTTTGTCACTAATCCGCCGGCCAGCGTGTGCACGTCCCCACTCAATGTGATATACCTTAAAGACTACTGCTAATAGCGGAACACAATAAGTGGTATTGTGTTGTCAAAAACTATCGCTAGGTACGCGCAAAGTCGCGGCGCGTCGTTTGTGCGGGTTGATGTGTTACTCAAAAAGTTTGGTCTTTTTATGAACACACCTCGTATATTAACTCGTACATAATTAACATTAAAATGAAAAAATATTAATTTTATTGCCTGGCAACAAAATTATTTTATTTTTAACAATTACCATTGTTTGAAAAAGTTTAAATGCATTTTCAAGTACTTTACTGTTGTTAAAACGTAAAAGGTTGCAGGGTAAACTACTACTTCCCCTTAACCGATCTTCACAAAAATCGAAAATCCGTGAGATCTCTACAATTCAGGGTCGTATGCAAAAAATTATTTGATTCTGTTTGAATTTGCGGCTGTTATCGTTTGCCATAGAAAATACGCTTGATAAAAAAACGTTGTAGGTAAACTACCCCTTTCCCTTAACCGATCTTCACCAAAAACAATAGGTCTTGAGAACTCTACAATTCAGGGCTGTATGCGAAACATTATTTGATTCTGTTTGAATTTGCGGCTGTTATCGTATGCCAAAAAAAAAATTTCCCTTGATAAAAAAAAACCGTTGCAGGTAAACTACCCCTTTCCCTCAACCGATCTTCACCAAAAACAATAGGTCGTGAGTACTCTACAAATCATGGCTGTATGCAAAAAATTATTTGATTCTGTTTGAATTTGCGGCTGTTATCGTTTGCCATAGAAAAAAAATCTAGACAGACAGACACACAGACACTTTTTGAAAAACGACTTTTTTCATGTTTTGAGTGTAGTACAATCAGAATCTGCAATAATCTAGAACACGATTTTTTTTGCCATCACCATACTTCCATTTCCTTAAGGAATATGGAAGTAAAAGTTTAAATGAATTTTCAAGTACTTTACTGTTGTTAAAACGTAAAAGGTTGCAAGTAAACTACCCCTTCCCCTTAACCGATCTTCACCAAAATCAAAAGGCCTTGAGTTTTCTACAATTCAGTGATGTATGCAAAAAATTATTTGATTCTAATTGAATATGCGGCAGTTATCGTTCGTCATAGAAATAATTACCCTTGTTAAAACGTAAAACGTTGCTGGTAAACTACCCCTTTCCCTTAACCGATCTTCACCAAAAACAATAGGTCTTTAAAACTCTACAATTCAGAGTTGCATGCAAAAAATCATTTGATTCTGTTTGAATTTGCGGCTGTTATCATTTGCCATAGAAAATACCCTTGTTAAAACATAAAACGTTGCAGGTAAACTACCCCTTTCCCTTAACCGATCTTCACCAAAAACAATAGGTCGTGAGTACTCTACAAATCAGAGCTGTATGCAAAAAATTATTTGTTTCTGTTTGAATTTGCGGCTGTTATCGTTGACCATAGAAAAAAAATCTACAGACACACACACAGACACTTTTTTTCATGTTTTGAGTGTAGTACAATCAGAATCTGCAATAATCTCGAACACGATTGTTTTTGCCATCACCATACTTCCATTTCCTTAAGCAATATGGAAGTAAAATGAGTTTTCATAAGTTTGGTTTTGCAAGACTGATTTTACTTCCATGTTCCTTAAGGAAATTGAAGTACGGTGATGGCAAAAAAAATCGTGTTCGAGATTATTGCAGAATCTGATTGTACTACACACAAAATATGAAAAAAGTCATTTTACTTCCATGTTCCTTAAGGAAATGGAAGTACAGTAGAAGCCCGATATAGCGCGGTTGTCGGGTGACATACTTTCCCCCGCGTTATAGGCGTAACCGCGGTATATCGGAAGGTGACCTGTACAGTGACAAATGATGGGGAGGGAGGACCGGGAAAAAGGCTACAGCATAATGCACTACTATATACTGTACGTAAATTACGTCACCAAATGTATAAATAAAAAATAAGAAAACTGTATTTTAATCCAATACGTATTTTAATCTATTTTAATCCAATGGAATATAAAATACACTATTTATACATTGCTCACTCGACCACACATTATTATGGTTTTCTTATGCAGTTATTAACCGCGGAGACTGTCAAATTGGAAAGTCAAGCAAAAGCTCTTATGGAAGTTTAGGCCTAATTGTTAAAGCGAAGCTTTTTATGTCGGGCGTCCGCACGGAGAGGAGTGAACAGAAAAAATCGTTACGAGAGAAGCGTCACGAAGAATCGTCACGCGCGTTCGTTTGGCAAACGATAACAGCCGTAAATTCATACAGAATCAAATAATTTTTTGCATACAGCCCTGATTTGTAGAGTACTCAAGACCTTTTGTTTTTGGTGAAGATCGGTTAAGGGAAAGGGGTAGTTTACCTGTAACGATTTTTTTTTAAATCAAGAGTATCGAATAAGTACACCAGCGTAACCATTTTTTCATCCAGCGGGGAACTTTTTTTCCAAAGCGATGACCTATACTTTTTTTTGCTTAACCGTTTTCTGAAAGTCAAAATAAAATTTTAAAATCACAATCCGATAAAGTGTTAAGGAAAAGTTTTGAGATATCAAACATCACGCGTAGCGTCACAAAGAATCGTCACGCGCGTTCGTTTGGCAAACGATAACAGCCGCAAATTCATACAAAATCAAATAATTTTTGCATACAGCCCTGATTTGTAGAGTACTCAAGACCTTTTGTTTTTGGTGAAGATCGGTTAAGGGAAAGGGGTAGTTTACCTGTAACGATTTTTTTTAAATCAAGGGTATCTAATAAGTACACCAGCGTAACCATTTTTTCATCCAGCGGGGAACTTTTTTTTCCAAAGCGATGACCTATACTTTTTTTTGCTTAACCGTTTTCTGAAAGTCAAAATAAAATTTTATGATCACAATCCGATAGTGTTAAGGAAAAGTTTCGAGATATCAAGGATGTAAGCAGAGCGTAGCGGAGCCGGAGCATTAACCAGTAAACACGCATTAATCTGAACTGTGTGTTGTCTACATAACTGTGTTACAGACACACACGTTGCAGTTTGTGCAACGACTAAACGCTTTGTTTAGTCTAATCGCAAACTTCCTATCAACGTATTTGGAAGGAACGTTTCTTGGAAGTAAAGTTGTCACCGATTTCTGAATCGTGATTCTGCGTATTTGTGAACAGTTCAGTCACTGACCAGGAGGAAGGGGTTTTGAGACATTCCAATGGTTCTGAAATTCCCTACTCGGCTAAAACACTGTAATGATTTATTTTCCTTTAGGAAGGTTTAAACGTGGTTCTGCGAATGTACAGAAATCGTTTTAGTAGACTGGTGACATTAATATTTACCACCTCCACTTTTTGTTATAGGCTTGCCTTGGCATGAATTCTTAGAAACGTAGAGAATGTAAATACGGGGTAATTGTTTATGTCTACAGGTACGCTTGAACTGGCAATTCTGGCTGTTGTTTACAACGCCGTTTCCAACAACAAGCCTTTGTTTACAATAAACGCAACGCATTCCAATGTGGCTACGGAAGTCACGATAAACAATTCATAATTTACTCACTCTCTACAAGTAAGAATTTTCGCTAATAACGGGCGACATACTCTTCACCGCGTTATATCCGAATCTGAGGTATATCGGACCGCGCTATATCGGGCTTCTACTGTATGGTGATGGCAAAAAAAATTGTGTTCGAGGTTATTGCAGATTCTGATTGTACTACACTCAAAACATGAAAAAAAGTCGTTTTTCGAAAAGTGTCTGTGTGTGTGTGTGTCTGTCTGTCTGTAGATTTTTTTTCTATGGCAAACGATAACAGCCGCAAATTCAAACAGAATCAAATAATTTTTTGCATACAGCCCTGATTTGTAGAGTACTCACGACCTATTGTTTTTGGTGAAGATCGGTTGAGGGAAAGGGGTAGTTTATCTGCAACAGTTTTTTTTTTATAAAGGGTAATTTTTTTTTTGGCAAACGATAACAGCCGCAAATTCAAACAGAATTAAATAATGTTTCACATACAGCCATGAATTGTAGAGTTCTCAAGACCTATTGATTTTGGTGAAGATCGGTTCAGGGAAAGGGGTAGTTTACCTGCAACATTTTATGTTTTAACAAGGGTATTTTCTATGGCAAACGATAACAGCCGCAAATTCAAACAGAATCAAAAGATTATTTGCATACAGCCCTAAATTGTAGAGATCTCAAGACCTATTGTTTTTGGTGAAGATCGGTTAAGGGAAAGGCGTAGTTTACCTGCAACGTTTTTTTAACAAGGGTATTTTCTATGGTAAACGATAACAGCCGCAAATTCAAACAGAATCAAATAATTTTTTGCATACAGCGCTGAATTGTAGAGTTCTCATGACCTATTGTTTTTGGTGAAGATCGGTTATAGGAAAGGGGTAGTTTACATGCAACATTTATGTTTTAAAAGGGTATTTTCTATGGCAAATGATAAGAGCCGCAAATTCAAACAGAATCAACTACTCTTTTGCATACAGCCCTGAATTATAGAGTTCTCAAGACCTGTTGGTTTTGGTGAAGATCGGTTAAGGGAAAGGGGTAGTTTACCTGCAACGTTTTATGTTTTAACAAGGGTATTTTCTATGGCAAACGATAAGAGCCGCAAATTCAAACAGAATCAAACAATTTTTTGAATACAGCCCTGATTTGTAGAGTACTCAAGACCTATTGTTTTTGGTGAAGATCGGTTAACGGGAAGGGGTAGTTTACCTGCAACGTTTTATGTTTTAACAAGGGTATTTTCTATGGCAAATGATAACAGCCGCAAATTCAAACAGAATCAAAAGATTATTTGCATACAGCCCTAAATTGTAGAGATCTCAAGACCTATTGTTTTTGGTGAAGATCGGTTAAGGGAAAGGCGTAGTTTACCTGCAACGTTATTTTAACAAGGGTATTTTCTATGGCAAACGATAACAGCCGCAAATTCAAACAGAATCAAATAATTTTTTGCATACGTCACTGAATTGTAGACATCTCAAGGACTTTTGATTTTGGTGAAGATCGGTTGAGGGGAAGGGGTAGTTTACCTGCAACCTTTTACGTTTTAACAACAGTAAAGTACTTGAAAATTCATTTAAACTTTTTGAAACAATGGTAATTGTTAAAAATAAAATAATTTTGTTGCCAGGCAATAAAATAATAATTTTTTCATTTTAATGTCAATTATGTAGTATGAGTTAATATACATGTATAAAATAATATATCGTTCGTGGCAGGCAAGCATATCTCAGTTACGTAATGTTTACGTTTCTATTTTATTATTATGACTACCGCAATAAAAAGGCAGGGAACACACACACACACACACACACACACAAAATTCGCTTCATTTCTGGCCTCACTCATGTTTATTTTCTTACATTTGCACGCTTTTTAAATGGTAAGTGCCGAAACCAATACCAACATAACGCGTGCAAGCCGAAAAAGTGTCCAGCGTGGATAGCGATTTGCTTCCTGTGGATCGCTGGGTAGTGTAACTGCACGTGTTTACAGAGGAACGATTCATAGACAGACTTTTCGTCTTTAGGGAATGAACCCTCTGCAAGATGCTGAGGGTCCATGAGTGACTTCGGAGCGCTCCTTCTTTTTCGCGTGATTGTTCTGTGAAACATACACTATAGATTCGCAGCTTGATAGGAACGCTGCAAATAGGAACACTGTAGCAACGCTCAATAGGAAATTTTGATAATTTTTGTCCACGGTGTACCCTCATACACACTAAACCTGCTCTGTTTTAATTACGGACATCATAATATTAAAACTTTGGAAACTTGAGCGCTACTTAATGGAGATCAAACATTAACTTATACAAGCCATTAATTTTATGCAATTTTTTATATATATTGTACAACGTTATCAGCAACAAAGAAGTAGTTTTTATTAAAATTCCTTCCCGGGATGTTTGGCCATAGTCCAATGTTTTCTACAAAACCAGACGTTTCGGCAATGCCATCGACTTCCATCATCAGTGAAAATCGAGTGCGATAACGTGAGGTGGTATACGTTAGTGACCACAGTACTGTGTGGTTAAGGCTGAAGCAGTAAGTAGAAAGAAGTAGTTTCTATAGTAATATTTCATTTCGAAAATGATTTTAAATATAAATCTTAGAACATGGAAGTCATGTATGGTTCTCCATACCGACATTTTCGAAGTGTCTCTGTGTGTGTCTGTAGATTTTCTTTCTATGGCAAACGATATCAGCCGCAAATTCAAACAGAATCAAATAATATTTTGCATACAGCCCTGATTTGTAGAGTACTCAAGGCCTATTGTTTTTGGTGAAGATCGGTTAAGGGAAAGGGGTAGTTTACCTGCAACATTTTATATTTTAACAAGGGTATTTTCTATGGCAAACGATAAAAGCCGCAAATGTAAACAGAATCAAATAATTTTTTGCATACAGCGCTGAATTGTAGAGTTCTCATTACCTATTGTTTTTGGTGAAGATCGGTTATAGGAAAGGTGTAGTTTACCTGCAACGTTTTATGTTTTAAAAGGGTATTTTTTATGGCAAACGATAAGTCGCAAATTCAAACAAAATCAAATAACTTTTTGCATACAGCCCTGATTTGTAGAGTACTCAAGACCTATTGATTTTGGTGAATATCGGTTACGGGAAGGGGTAGTTTACCTGCAACGGTTTTTTTTAATCAAGGGTAATTTTTTTCTATGGCAAACGATAACACCCGCAAATTCAAACAGAATCAACTACTCTTTTGCATACAGCCCTGATTTGTAGAGTACTCAAGGCCTATTGTTTTTGGTGAAGATCGGTTAAGGGAAAGGGGTAGTTTACCTGCAACATTTTATATTTTAACAAGGGTATTTTCTATGGCAAACGATAAAAGCCGCAAATGTAAACAGAATCAAATAATTTTTTGCATACAGCGCTGAATTATAGAGTTCTCAAGACCTATTTGTTTTGGTGAAGATCGGTTAAGGAAAAGGGGTAGTTTACCTGCAACATTTTATATTTTAACAAGGGTATTTTCTATGGCAAACGATAAAAGCCGCAAATGTAAACAGAATCAAATAATTTTTTGCATACAGCGCTGAATTGTAGAGTTCTCATGACCTATTGTTTTTGGTGAAGATCGGTTATAAGAAAGGGGTAGTTTACCTGCAACGTTATGTTTTAAAAGGGTATTTTCTATGGCAAATGATAAGAGCCGCAAATTCAAACAGAATCAACTACTCTTTTGCATACAGCCCTGAATTATAGAGTTCTCAAGACCAGTTGGTTTTGGTGAAGATCGGTTAAGGGAAAGGGGTAGTTTACCTGCAACGTTTTATATTTTGAAAGGGTATTTTCTATGGCAAACAATAAGAGCCGCAAATTCAAACAGAATCACACAATTTTTGTGCATACAGCCCTGATTTGTAGAGTACTCAAGACCTATTGTTTTTGGTGAAGATCGGATAACGGGAAGGGGTAGTTTACCTGCAACGTTTTTCTTATCAAGGGTAATTTTTTTCTATGGGAAATGATAGCCGCAAATTCAAACAGAATCAAATAATTTTTTGCATACAGCATTGATTTGTAGAGTACACAAGACCTATTGTTTTTGGTGAAGATCGGTTAAGGGAAAGGGGTAGTTTACCGGCAACATTTGTTTTTATCAAGGGTAAATTTTTCCTATGGCAAACGATAACAGCCGCAAATTCAAACAGAATGAACTAGGCTTTTTCACACCTTTTTTAATTATTGCGAACTCAAGGTGTGTTGATTTTGTTAAAGATCGGTTAAGGGAAAGGGGTAGTTTACCTGCAACGTTTTATATTTTAACAAGGGTATTTATTATGGCAAACGATAAGAGCCACAAATTCAAACAGAATCAAATAATTTTTTGCATACAGCCCTGAATTGTAGATTACTCAAGACCTGTTGGTTTTGGTGAAGATCGGTTAAGGGAAAGGTGTAATTTACCAGCAACGTTTTTTTATCAAGGGTAATATTTTTTCTATGGTAAACGATAACAGCCGCAAATTCAAACAGAATCAAATAATGTTTTGCATACAGCCCTGAATTGTAGAGGACTGAAGGTCTATTGATTTTGGTGAAGATCGGTTTAGAGAAAGGGGTAGTTCACCTGCAACATTTTATGTTTTAACAAGGGTAATTTTTTCTATGACGAACGATAACTGCTGTAAATTCAAAGAAAATCAAATATTTTTTTGCATACCTTCCTAAATTGTAGAGAGCTCAAGGCCTGTTGATTTTGGTGAAGATCGGTAAAGGGAAAGGGGTAGTTTACCTGAAACATGTTATGTTGTAACAAGAGAAATGTTTTCGTGACGAACGATAACTGCCGCAAATTAAAACAGAATCAAATATTTTTTTGCATGCATCCCTGCATTGTAGAGGACTGAAGGTCTATTGATTTTGGTGAAGATCGGTTTAGAGAAACTGGTAGTTTACCTGCAACGTTTTATGTTTTAACAAGAGTAAAGTACTTAATTTTGATAAATAAAGTATCTTGTTTACAATTTGTATGGTTTTTGTTGTATGCAATTTGAAAAAAAAAAATTGTATGGCTTTGATGCATCCATACCTAATTCAGGCCTGTGAAATAAGCAGGAATAAAAAAATACAGTTCAGTTTGCATGCTGTTTCATAAAATGTGTTTACTTTTTTTTTAGATCTTGCATGTCTGTATCTGACACTTGTAATGTATGTATAGATACAAATAATGTTTTTTTTTTTAATGTTTGGTTTTACAAAATTTGTTTTTACACATTTATTTTTTTGCAGATTTTATGCACCCGCACATAAGGGAGGCCTGTAATACACTTAGAAACACAAAAACATGGTTTTTCAAGTTTCATGGCTGCTATGGAATAGGTAGTGACTACAAATAGGTAGGAATAGGTAGTTTTACTACAAATTTTGGTGAATTTCATGAATATAAGAAAAAGGAGTTAATGTTGTTTACAAAACTCCCCTAACCAAACGAATTCATACTCAGTACTTTAAATATCGGTATGGAGAACCATACATGACTTCCATATTCTAAGATTTATATTTAAAATCATTTTCAGCCAAACAGCCAGGGAAGGAATTTTAACAAAAAAATACTTCTTTGTTGCCAATAACGTAGTACACATATAAAAAAAAATTATCCCCTCCCCCTTCAACTATAATTTTGATTTATAGAAAATTACCCCCAGCCCGTTCAACTAGCCTCTTCATTTATAGATATTTCATCTACAGTAAATTATTATAAATAAATCACCTTATATCCGTCGTGTGACTTCGTTACGTCGATTAAAATGACGCGTTTCGAAACATCTGTTCCATCATCAGATAAAATCGCTCTATTGAGGTCGTTAAACGTTAAAAACACATGTTACACATAATTGTCCACTACGTAATTCACTTGCTTCTTAAATGGTGCGCACCACGATGAAGCCGATCGGACACTGAACTATTATCTGAGTGATTACGCCTAAGCAGGTTCAAAGCTGTATCGTATAGCGGGTTGGATTTAAAATTTAAGTGGTCATTCAATATGAAGTCTCGGCTGTTTATGTTATTATATGCTTTGTATATTTCGAACTCCTCTATTGCGTCCATGTAACGGCCTTTGTTGCACACATGTAGGGGTATTAAATTAGATTTAAAATCAGTATAATTATGATTGTGTAAGATTAAGTGGCGGGCAAAGTTGGACTTGATATTATTTAACAAAGTGAGATTATTTAGGTGACGTTTTGGTGTGTGTTCCTTAAATCGTTTGAGGAAACCTCTCCCCGTTTGACCAATGTAAAAACTGTTGCAGTCGTTACATGATAATTTATATATGCCGGATTTCTTTTCTAAAGGTATGGGTTTTCTATGACGTAGTATTTTTAATAGACTATTGTTTGTTTTGAAGGTAGCAGTAATATTCAATTTATTAAATGTGGAGGTTAGAATCTTTGGCATTATATTTGTGTATGCGGTAGAAATAAAAGTTATTTTTGTATCCTTATCTATTGGGGGCTTGGATTTTCGAATTTTATGTTTCTTGATGAGATTATCAATCAACGTGTTTTGGTAACCATTAGCTAAAGCTATATGTTTAATGGTATTCACCTCCTCACGGTAATCATCATCACTGAGAGGTACTGGCAACAATCTGCGGATAAAGTAATTATAAGCTGCCAACTTATGCGAAAATGGATGATAAGAGTCAGCATGTATTGTCACATCAGTGATAGTCGATTTTCTATAAATATTAAATTTCAATTTATTTACGTGTTTAGTGACAGACAAATCTAAAAAATTCAATTTATTATCCACTTCAGTTTCCAACGTGAATTGAATGTTTTTATTAATATTATTCATATAATGTTTTAGGTTTTCGATCTGTCGTACAGTACCATTGAAAATTAGAAAGGTATCGTCTACATAACGTGCATAAAATATTATATCATTTTTGTATTTGTTATGTGAGAGCAAATGAGAGTTTTCATAAAAATTCAAGTAAACGTCAGCCAATAGACCAGAGAGAGGTGAACCCATGGCCAATCCATCGTCCTGAATGAAAAATTGGTTATTGAAAGCAAAGTAATTTTGTTCTAAGATAGTTTCAAGTAAACCAATTAACTCGTTTATCGTCTGTATATTTAATTTATTATTCTCTAATAAATTTTCTTTTAAGATATTTAGTGTTTCTTTTACTGGTATGTTGGTATACAAATTTACTATATCAAACGATGCTAACTTATAATTTGGTAGTATATCAACATTTTTACATTTATTAATAAAATCCGTGTTGTTTGTGACACTATGATTGTTCTTTAAATTTATGTTTTCTTTGATTACTTTGACGAGTTTTTTAGCTGTTTTGTATGCGGGCGCTGTGGTAAAATTAACGAGTGGTCTGACCGGTATGTCGTGTTTATGAATTTTGGGTAGGCCAGTGAGTTCGGGAGCTTTAGCATTAATAGGCTTCAGGAAGCGACGTGTGCATTCGCTAAACAAATTTACGCAATTATTGATTTTGTTATTCAATGTCTGGACATACATATCAGTATGTTATGTATATCCATTGAAATCAGATCATTGAAATCTGATCCTACTGATATGTATGTCAAGACATTGAATAACAAAATCAATAATTGCGTAAATTTGTTTAGCGAATGCACACGTCACTTCCTGAAGCCTATTAATGCTAAAGCTCCCGAACTCACTGGCCTACCCAAAATTCATAAACACGACATACCGGTCAGACCACTCGTTAATTTTACCACAGCGCCCGCATACAAAACAGCTAAAAAACTCGTCAAAGTAATCAAAGAAAACATAAATTTAAAGAACAATCATAGTGTCACAAACAACACGGATTTTATTAATAAATGTAAAAATGTTGATATACTACCAAATTATAAGTTAGCATCGTTTGATATAGTAAATTTGTATACCAACATACCAGTAAAAGAAACACTAAATATCTTAAAAGAAAATTTATTAGAGAATAATAAATTAAATATACAGACGATAAACGAGTTAATTGGTTTACTTGAAACTATCTTAGAACAAAATTACTTTGCTTTCAATAACCAATTTTTCATTCAGGACGATGGATTGGCCATGGGTTCACCTCTCTCTGGTCTATTGGCTGACGTTTACTTGAATTTTTATGAAAACTCTCATTTGCTCTCACATAACAAATACAAAAATGATATAATATTTTATGCACGTTATGTAGAAGATACCTTTCTAATTTTCAATGGTACTGTACGACAGATCGAAAACCTAAAACATTATATGAATAATATTAATAAAAACATTCAATTCACGTTGGAAACTGAAGTGGATAATAAATTGAATTTTTTAGATTTGTCTGTCACTAAACACGTAAATAAATTGAAATTTAATATTTATAGAAAATCGACTATCACTGATGTGACAATACATGCTGACTCTTATCATCCATTTTCGCATAAGTTGGCAGCTTATAATTACTTTATCCGCAGATTGTTGCCAGTACCTCTCAGTGATGATGATTACCGTGAGGAGGTGAATACCATTAAACATATAGCTTTAGCTAATGGTTACCAAAACACGTTGATTGATAATCTCATCAAGAAACATAAAATTCGAAAATCCAAGCCCCCAATAGATAAGGATACAAAAATAACTTTTATTTCTACCGCATACACAAATATAATGCCAAAGATTCTAACCTCCACATTTAATAAATTGAATATTACTGCTACCTTCAAAACAAACAATAGTCTATTAAAAATACTACGTCATAGAAAACCCATACCTTTAGAAAAGAAATCCGGCATATATAAATTATCATGTAACGACTGCAACAGTTTTTACATTGGTCAAACGGGGAGAGGTTTCCTCAAACGATTTAAGGAACACACACCAAAACGTCACCTAAATAATCTCACTTTGTTAAATAATATCAAGTCCAACTTTGCCCGCCACTTAATCTTACACAATCATAATTATACTGATTTTAAATCTAATTTAATACCCCTACATGTGTGCAACAAAGGCCGTTACATGGACGCAATAGAGGAGTTCGAAATATACAAAGCATATAATAACATAAACAGCCGAGACTTCATATTGAATGACCACTTAAATTTTAAATCCAACCCGCTATACGATACAGCTTTGAACCTGCTTAGGCGTAATCACTCAGATAATAGTTCAGTGTCCGATCGGCTTCGTCGTGGTGCGCACCATTTAAGAAGCAAGTGAATTACGTAGTGGACAATTATGTGTAACATGTGTTTTTAACGTTTAACGACCTCAATAGAGCGATTTTATCTGATGATGGAACAGATGTTCCGAAACGCGTCATTTTAATCGACGTAACGAAGTCACACGACGGATATAAGGTGATTTATTTATAATAATTTACTGTTCATACGTGACTTGGATACCAGAACTAATATGCATTTTAAATTTCATCTACGTTTCTACAGTGGATTACTAAGATCTTATCAGGATACTTTATCAAAATTAAGTACTTTACTCATGTTACAACAAAAAATGTTTCAGGTAAACTGCCCTTTCCCCGTAACCGATCTTCACCAAAATCAACAGACGTTGAGTTCTCTATAGCTCAGGCACATATGTAAAAACGTATTTGATTCTGTTTGAATTTACGGCAGTTATGGTTCGTCATATAAAAAATTACCCATGTTAAAACATAAAACATGAGATTTATAAAACATATCTAAGATTTATATTTAAAATCATTTTTGAAATAAAATATTTTCATAGAACCTACTAACGCTGGGGAAATCTGAGGAGCCAATCAGAGTTGGGCCTACCTGTCACTCAGCTGAATTTGGTGGAAAGCCCTGTCACTGTCGTCAAAGTATCAGCCTTGACAGGGTCCTCTTTATCTGCAAAATGGGAGAGGAGGCTTGAGATGGAGTGAGTGACATGGTCCCCACCTCAATGAAGAACCCATTGTTTTATAAAAATATATTTAAATTTTGAAAACTGAAAATTCTTTTCTTGTTGTAAATATTTATATTTTATAATCAAAATGACTTTATCAAAAAACAAACATTATTTTTTTATAATAAGTACTTACATATGTTTCTTAATATGCTTACTTTTTCTTCAATGTTGATGATCATTTCCAAACATTCTGACAAAATTGTATCTACAGAACAGTTAACATTCCCCAGGTTTCCATTTCTGCTAATTTCTCATTACACCTTCCACTGACGTATTATTAACCATTTCATAAACTATCGTATAATCTTTTCAGATTTTGTGGTACAAAATCTGAAATTTTCAGATTGCCTGGCAACAAAATTATTTTATTTTCAACAATTACCATTGTTTGAAAAAGTTTAAATGAATTTTCAAGTACTTTACTCTTGTTAAAACGTAAAAGGTTGCAGGTAAACTACCCCTTCCCCTTAACCGATCTTCACCAAAATCTAAAGGCCTTGAGTCCTCTACAATTCACTGACGTATGCAAAAAATTATATGATTCTGTTTGAATTTGCGGCAGTTATCGTTTGCCATAGAAAATACGCTTGATAAAAAACGTTGCAGGTAAACTACCCCTTCCCCTCAACCGATCTTCACCAAAAACAATAGGTCTTGAGTACTCTACAAATCAGAGCTGTATGCAGAAAATTATTTGATTCTGTTTGAATTTGCGGCTGTTATCGTTTGCCATAGAAAATACCCTTGTTAAAAAAACGTTGTAGGTAAACTACCCCTTTCCCTTAACCGATCTTCACCAAAAACAATAGGTCTTGAGAACTCTACAACTCAGAGCTGTATGCGAAACATTATTTGATTCTGTTTGAATTTGCGGCTGTTATCATTTGCCAAAAAAAAAATTTCCCTTGATAAAAAAAAAACCGTTGCAGGTAAACTACCCCTTCCCCTCAACCGATCTTCACCAAAAACAATAGGTCGCGAGTACTCTACAAATCAGGGCTGTATGCACAAAATTATTTGATTCTGTTTGAATTTGTGGCAGTTATCGTTTGCCATAGAAAATACGCTTGATAAAAAACGTTGCAGGTAAACTACCCCTTCCCCTCAACCGATCATCACCAAAAACAATAGGTCTTGAGTACTCTACAAATCAGGGCTGTATGCAGAAAATTATTTGATTCTGTTTGAATTTGCGGCTGTTATCGTTTGCCATAGAAAATACCCTTGTTAAAAAAACGTTGTAGGTAAACTACCCCTTTCCCTTAACCGATCTTCACCAAAAACAATAGATCTTGAGAACTCTACAATTTAGGGCTGTATGCAAATAATCTTTTGATTCTGTTTGAATTTGCGGCTGTTATCGTTTGCCATAGGAAATACCCTTGTTAAAACATAAAACGTTACAGGTAAACTACCCCTTTCCCTTAACCGATCTTTACCAAAATCAACAGATCTTGAGAACCCTACAATTCAGGGCTGTATGCGAAACATTATTTGATTCTGTTTGAATTTGCGGCTGTTATCGTTTGCCAAACAAACAAAATTACCCTTGATAAAAAAAACCGTTGCAGGTAAACTACCCCCTTTCCCTCAACCGATCTTCACCAAAAACAATAGGTTGCGAGTACTCTACAAATCAGGGCTGCATGCAAAAAATTATTTGATTCTGTTTGAATTTGCGGCTGTTATCGTTTGCCATAGAAAAAAATCTACAGACACACAGACAGACAGACAGACAGACACACAGACAGACACTTTTCAGAAAACGACTTTTTTTCATGTTCTGAGTGTAGTACAATCAGAATCTGCAATAATCTCGAACACGATTTTTTTTGCCATCACCATACTTCTATTCCTTAAGGAATATGGAAGTAAAAATTGAGGAAAAATCCAGTTAAAATTATAAAGCACATACTAATTAGGACGAGCGATAGCAAGTCTTCTAATTCAACAAAATTTACATTTTCGTATGTGATCTACCGAAAATACTATGACACACAAGGGGCTTGAAATTTTGAATATTTATAGATTTTATATGTAGATGGTGACAATTCCACTACAAGTTTGAAAGAAACTGCTATTTTTACTTCCATATTCCTTAATGAATGGAAGTATGGTGATGGCAAAAAAAAATCGTGTTCGAGATTATTGCAGATTCTGATTCTACTACACTCAAAACATGAAAATATCGGTATGGAGAACCATACATGACTTCCATATTCTAAGATTTATATTTAAAATCATTTTCACCCAAACAGCCAGGCTGTGTCTTACCTGCCTTTGTATTGCTGTATTAAATGAAAAATATTATATTACATTAAAATGAAAAAATTATAATTTTATTGCCTGGCAACAAAATTATTTTATTTTTAAAAATTACCATTGTTTCAAAAAGTTTAAATAAATTTTCAAGTACTTTACTCTTGTTAAAACGTAAAAGGTTGCCGGTAAACTACCCCTTCCCCTCAACCGATCTTCACCAAAATCGAAAGTCATTGAGACCTCTACAATTCAGGGACGTATGCAAAAAATTATTTTATTCTGTTTGAATTTGCGGCTGTTATCGTTTGCCATAGAAAATACGCTTGATAAAAAAACGTTGCAGGTAAACTACCCCTTCCCCTTAACCGATCTTCACCAAAAACAATAGGTCTTGAGTACTCTACAAATCAGGGCTGTATGCAAAACATTATTTGATTCTGTTTGAATTTGCGGCTGTTATCGTTTGCCATAGAAAATACCCTTGTTAAAAAAACGTTGCAGGTAAACTACCCCTTTCCCTCAACCGATCTTCACCAAAAACAATAGGTCTTGAGAACTCTACAATTTAGGGCTGTATGCAAATAATCTTTTGATTCTGTTTGAATTTGCGGCTGTTATCGTTTGCCATAGGAAATACCCTTGTTAAAACATAAAACGTTACAGGTAAACTACCCCTTTCCCTTAACCGATCTTCACCAAAATCAACAGATCTTGAGAACTCTACAATTCAGGGCTGTATGCGAAACATTATTTGATTCTGTTTGAATTTGCGGCTGTTATCGTTTGCCAAACAAACAAAATTACCCTTGCTAAAAAAAAACCGTTGCAGGTAAACTACCCCTTTCCCTCAACCGATCTTCACCAAAAACAATAGGTCGCGAGTACTCTGCAAATCAGGGCTGCATGCAAAAAATTATTTGATTCTGTTTGAATTTGCGGCAGTTATCGTTTGCCATAGAAAAAAAATCTACAGACAGACAGACAGACAGACAGACAGACAGACACTTTTCGGAAAACGACTTTTTTTCATGTTTTGAGTGTAGTACAATCAGAATCTGCAATAATCTCGAACACGATTTTTTTTGCCATCACCATACTTCCATTCCTTAAGGAATATGGAAGTAAAAAAATCGTTTTCCGAAAAGTGTCTGTGTGTGTGTGTGTGTGTGTGTGTGTGTGTCTGTCTGTAGATTTTTTACTTCCATATTCCTTAAGGAATGGAAGTATGGTGATGGCAAAAAAAATCGTGTTCGAGATTATTGCAGATTCTGATTCTACTACACTCAAAACATGAAAAAAAGTCGTTTTCCGAAAAGTGTCTGTGTGTCTGTCTGTCTGTCTGTCTGTCTGTCTGTCTGTAGATTTTTTTTCTATGGCAAACGATAACTGCCGCAAATTCAAACAGAATCAAATAATTTTTTGCATACAGCCCGGTTTTGCAGAGTTCTCGCGACCTATTGTTTTTGGTGAAGATCGGTTGAGGGAAAGGGGTAGTTTACCTGCAACGGTTTTTTTTTTAGCAAGGGAAATTTTGTTTGTTTGGCAAACGATAACAGCCGCAAATTCAAACAGAATCAAATAATGTTTCGCATACAGCCCTGAATTGTAGAGTTCTCAAGACCTATTGTTTTTGGTGAAGATCGGTTAAGGGAAAGGGGTAGTTTACCTGTAACGTTTTATGTTTTAACAAGGGTATTTCCTATGGCAAACGATAACAGCCGCAAATTCAAACAGAATGAAAAGATTATTTGCATACAGCCCTAAATTGTAGAGTTCTCAATACCTTTTGTTTTTGGTGAAGATCGGTTAAGGGAAAGGGGTAGTTTACCTACAACGTTTTTTTAACAAGGGTATTTTCTATGGCAAACGATAACAGCCGCAAATTCAAACAGAATCAAATAATTTTCTGCATACAGCCCTGATTTGTAGAGTACTCAAGACCTATTGTTTTTGGTGAAGATCGGTTGAGGGGAAGGGGTAGTTTACCAGCAACGTTTTTTATCATGCGTATTTTCTATGGCAAACGACAACTGCCGCAAATTCAAACAGAATCAAATAATTTTTTGCATACAGCCCTGATTTGTATAGTACTCGCGACCTATTGTTTTTGGTGAAGATCGGTTGAGGGGAAGGGGTAGTTTACCTGCAACGGTTTTTTTTATCAAGGGAAATTTTTTTTTTTTTGGCAAACGATAACAGCCGCAAATTCAAACAGAATCAAATAATGTTTCGCATACAGCCCTGAATTGTAGATTTCTCAAGATCTATTGTTTTTGGTGAAGATCGGTTGAGGGAAAGGGGTAGTTTACCTGCAACGTTTTTTTAACAAGGGTATTTTATATGGCAAACGATAACAGCCGCAAATTCAAACAGAATCAAATAATGTTTTGCATACAGTCCTGATTTGTAGAGTACTCAAGACCTATTGTTTTTGGTGAAGATCGGTTAAGGGGAAGGGGTAGTTTACCTGCAACCTTTTACGTTTTATTTTCTATGGCAAACGATAACAGCCGCAAATTCAAACAGAATCAAATAATGTTTCGCATACAGCCCTGAATTGTAGATTTCTCAAGATCTATTGTTTTTGGTGAAGATCGGTTGAGGGAAAGGGGTAGTTTACCTGCAACGTTTTTTTAACAAGGGTATTTTATATGGCAAACGATAACAGCCGCAAATTCAAACAGAATCAAATAATGTTTTGCATACAGCCCTGATTTGTAGAGTACTCAAGACCTATTGTTTTTGGTGAAGATCGGTTAAGGGGAAGGGGTAGTTTACCTGCAACGTTTTTTTATCAAGCGTATTTTCTATGGCAAACGATAACAGCCGCAAATTCAAACAGAATCAAATAATTTTTTGCATACGTCCCTGAATTGTAGAGGTCTCAATGACTTTCGATTTTGGTGAAGATCGGTTAAGGGGAAGGGGTAGTTTACCTGCAACCTTTTACGTTTTAACAAGAGTAAAGTACTTGAAAATTTATTTAAACTTTTTGAAACAATGGTAATTGTTAAAAATAAAATAATTTTGTTGCCAGGCAATAAAATTATAATTTTTTCATTTTAATGTAATATAATATTTTTCATTTAATACAGCAATAAAAAGGCAGGTAAGACACAGCCTGGCTGTTTGGCTGAAAATGATTTTAAATATAAATCTTAGAATATGGAAGTCATGTATGGTTCTCCATACCGATATTTTCTATGGCAAACGATAACTGCCGCAAATGCAAACAGAATCAAATAATTTTTTGCATACAGCCCTGATTTGTAGAGTACTCACGACCTATTGTTTTTGGTGAAGATCGGTTGAGGGAAAGGGGTAGTTTACCTGCAACGGTTTTTTTTTATCAAGGGAAATTTTTTTTTTGGCAAACGATAACAGCCGCAAACTCAAACAGAATTAAATAATGTTTCGCATACAGCCCTGAATTGTAGAGTTCTCAAGACCTATTGTTTTTGGTGAAGATCGGTGAAGGGAAAGGGGTAGTTTACCTGTAACGTTTTATGTTTTAACAAGGGTATTTCCTATGGCAAACGATAACAGCCGCAAATTCAAACAGAATCAAACAATTTTTTGCATACAGCCGTGATTTGTAGAGTACTCAAGACCTATTGTTTTTGGTGAAGATCGGTTGAGGGGAAGGGGTAGTTTACCTGCAACGTTTTTTATCAAGCGTATTTTCTATGGCAAACGATAACTGCCGCAAATTCAAACAGAATCAAATAATTTTTTGCATACATCGCTGAATTGTAGAGGACTCAAGGCTTTTTGATTTTGGTGAAGATCGGTTAAGGGGAAGGGGTAGTTTACCTGCAACCTTTTACGTTTTAACAAGAGTAAAGTACTTGAAAATTCATTTAAACTTTTTCAAACAATGGTAATTGTTAAAAATAAAATAATTTTGTTGCCAGGCAATAAAATTATAATTTTTTCATTTTAATGTAAATCTGTACATAGTATAAGGTAAAGTCGGTCCGTTTTCTGTCTGTGTTTGAAATCGCTTATCTCAGGAAGTACAGAACGGATTTTATTCAAGTTTTCGCTAATAGATAGAGTGTCTATCGAGGAACATTTATGTGTATAATTAATACATATATGTTGTACATTAGCTTAGCTATCACGGTTTATGTCAAGTAAGTGATATAGTTTACATCTTATATATAAAAATGAATGTTTCTTCGTTTGTCCCGTATGCGTTCCTATACCATTCATCCGATTGAGATGAAACTTCGGTGAGTTGTTGTGCGCACGTCCGCGAAGGTTTCTTCCACATCTCCTCCTAAACCACTGTACCGATTTCAACCAAACTTGGCACAAATATTTTACGCAACGGGAGAACCAACATAGGATAGGTGTTTTTTCGATGGGGTCCTTTTGGGGGTTCTTTGGGGTCTTCCACATCGCGTCCTAAACCACTGGACCGATTTCAACCAAACTTGGCACAAATATTTTACGCAAAGGGAGAACCAACATAGGACAAGTGTTTTTTTCGATACGATCCTCTGGGGGGTCCTTTGCGGTCTTAAAAAACTATTAAATCTGGTTACAATGGCAACCCAATAGAATAGATTCTGTTCTAAATATATTATCGCATTAAATTCAAGACCATGCAAACGAAGTTGTGGGCAACAGCTATTTATTTTTAAGAAGCCTACTTTAATTAAACTTTATTATTTAAACTAACATTTTCATTACGTACAACGTGAAACTCCGTAGCGAAGCACGGGTATTCTGCTAGTCATGTATAAGAGAAAATATATCGTGCGTGGCAGGCAAGCATATCTCAGTTATGTACTGTTTACGTTTCCATTTTATTATTATCACTACCGCAATAAAAAGGCAGGGAAGACACACACACACACACACACACACACACAAAATTCGCGTTATTTCTGGCCTCATTCATATTTATTTTCTTACATTTGCACGGTTTTTAAATGGAAAGTGCCGAACCCATACCAACATAACGCATGCAAGCCGAAAAAGTGTCCAGCGTGGATAGCGATTTGCTTCCTGTGGATCGCTGGGCAGTGTAACTGCACGTGTTTACAGAGGAACGATTCATAGACAGACTTTTCGTCTTTAGGGAATGAACCCTCTGCAAGATGCTGAGGGTCCATGAGTGACTTCGGAGCGCTCCTTCTTTTCCGCGTGTTTGTTCTGTGAAACGTACACTGTAGATTCGCAGATTTATTCTAAGCAACGCTCAATAGGAAATGTTGAAAATTTTTGTCCACGGTGAACCCTCATACACACTAAACCTGCTCTGGTGTTTTAATTACGGACATCATAATATTAAAACTTTGGAAACTTGAGCACTACTTAATGGAGATCAATCATTAACTTATACAAGCCATTAATTTTATGCATATTTTTTATATATATGTGTACAACGTTATCGGCAACAAAGAAGTAGTTTTTGTTAAAATTCCTTCCCGGGATATTTGGCCGTAGTCCAATGTTTTCTACAAAACCAGACGCAATGCCATTGACTTCCATCATCAGTGAAAATCGAGTGCGATAACGTGAGGTGGTATATGTTAGTGACCACAGTACTGTGGTTAAGGCTGAAGCAGTAAGTAGAAAGAAGTAGTTTCTATGGTAATATTTCATTTCGAAAATGATTTTAAAAATAAATCTTAGAATATGGAAGTCATGTATGGTTCTCCATACCGATATTTTTTATAGCACATTCCATTTAGTTTGTTTCTACAATATGGAAGTAAAGTGAGTGTTCTCATATATAGCATTTAAATCAATTCAGATGTGTGTTCATGTACATACTACACTCAAAGGTTTTTATAACACATTACATTTCATTATTTTCACAATATGGACAGAAAGAGTTTTCATATATTTAAACAAAATAATTTTATTTTTATGGTACACTAACATTAGGCTATGTTAACTTATAAATGTTTTTATACAGAGCATTTTTAAAATGAACACATAATAAATACAAAATATTAAGTATAGTTGTGCGTGATAAAAAACTACAATAATTAGCCCATTATGAAAGTCCTTTGATTCAGTCACATTTCCTTAATACAAAACAAAATGCTTACTAATAGTGTTAAGTTTATTAGTTGTTGTTGTTGTTTTCCAATGGCTCCCCCTTGGTACATTTAACCCATTTGGTACCGAGCTTCCCAATAAAGACCACTAATTTCTGAGTTCTTGCATTTCCCGATTCAGCTTCACACACTCCAATAGATGATTTTTGTTCATTTTTGAGTATTCTCTCCTGCACAATACACATTCTTCTGTGGTGGAAATTTTTAATTTGTAGAGATGCGCTGAGAGACAGTCATGGCCAGTTTCCAGTCTAAAGTTGGCGACTGCTTCCTTCCTGGGTTTTCTACAGTTGTTATTCCATAACTGTTCAATCCCTGACCATGTTTTTCTTTCTGATATGTTTCTTGCTTCTTCCAGGAAGCGAGAGTTTGTTTTCCTTGTCATCAGTCTTCTTAGGGTGCTGAAGTCATGGGTACTTTCCCGGTGGTAGAGCATTGTCCCTCGCTTTGCCAAGGTGTCCGCTGTCTCATTTCCTGAGATGCCTACGTGAGATGGGATCCACTGAATAACTATCTCCTTGTTAAGTGCTGTAAGCTGCCTGGTGAGTCGTCTTGCTTCCAGTGTGCTCCTGGATGTTATTTATTAGTTGTTCTAGAGTAGGATTATTATATATCCTAGTTTAAGGTTATATTTAATTAAAACACCTTGTATGGAGTAACCGATAATAATCAGGAATTTTATTATTATATGGTATTTTTGTTTAATTAATAAGTGGTTACAGACAAGGGTTAATATACCTAGTCTAGAAAATTTTTATTCAAATCTCTTTAACATTGACCGGATCTATTCAAAGTAAACTTAAGGGCAGAATAACGGAATTACGATGTTAGGCACTTTGCATAGTCCCTCCCACATTTGATGAACACAATTTCTAAATATATTTTTGTCCGTCGTAACAGAGGGGAAGGGCATAACGATTTTATAGTTCGTGTAAATGGGCATTTAGCATTACTGTATTTGGGACAGAACAATCCTTGGAAAAAAGTTATCTTTATTTATAAATATTGATAAAGACAATTTACAATCATTGCCTGAAAATGAAAGTATTTTTAACCAAATTTTTTACAGCCAAAGTCAAGGTAGGGGAGATCAACATAATTTTTCAACCCAAAGTGTCCAACAAAACGTTACTTTTGAAGAATCTGATGGTATAAATCCTTCAGAAATGACCGTTACAATTCCAGGGTGCTAATAATATATGGCCGACAGTTGTTCCTGAACAGCAAGAGTAAGCTGCACTGACCCAATGCATGAATTAAGTTATATAGCTAAGTTATCTTGAGAGGAGAGCCGACATGATAACAGTTAACTGTCTCACTTCCATATTACCTCCCTCTCTGTCACACACATGCTTCCATTGCTCTTGCCCGTCTTGTTGCTGCCGATGTTCGCATTATAAAATACTGCACAAGACTGTTATGCGCATGTGCGAAATAAATGAAAATTCTGTTAGCCTCGCAACGAGGTATTTGTATACTGTGCATCTCTACGCCACTGTTCAAACATCTCTATCTATTGTCATGTTTCAAACATTGTAAACAATCGCACGGCTGTTAATGAAATCTTGAATATTGGTAATACTGATTTGGAAATCAGGAACCTATTTTGTGGCCTCCTTTAGAATACACTCCAGTAAATGAATTTATGTGTGATGGATACATTACTAGAGCTTTTTCAGTGTTATTTCCTATAGGAAAAGCTGATCTTTGTGTGGTTCAAGATTAAAAAATGTTAGTACTAATGAATATTTCAAATTTTTAATGATGTACTGTGATTGGCGTTTTGCCAAACACCCTCGATTCAGTTTTTTTATATATTGAACAGTTTCATTCACTGGAGTGCTTGACAAAAGGAACAATTTGTGTAAAAAAACTTGTCATTACATAATGTCAAATCAAAGAAACAACTACAACAACAACTTCCAAATACCGTATTTCACCGCATAATGGTCGCACCCTACTTTTGAAAGCTAAGATTTGTATTAAAAAATTTTTAATACAAAATTTGTTTCTTTTTCTTAGAAAAATATTTCTTAGAAAAAG
Organism: Magicicada septendecula; assembly: GCA_034769895.1. NCBI lineage: Eukaryota > Metazoa > Arthropoda > Insecta > Hemiptera > Cicadidae > Magicicada > Magicicada septendecula. The sequence continues at coordinate 285,997,760 of CM068371.1, forward strand.
AAAGAATACACGTCGGGAAATTTACACTATATGTAGTTCAGTAGAGATGTATTTCTTTATCTTTCATGTGATACTTTGGTAAGTGGTAGAATGTGTACACATAACCGGTATTTCCAGTTCTCCCCACCCTTAAAACAATTAAAGTAAGGCTACTTCACAAACATGCTCCATGATTTACGCTGAGTCATTGTTTGACTGTTGAACTGTGAACGTCTGCCGCGTCTTCCTGCTTGTGCATTTCTGTGTTGTGAACAGATTAACCATCCAGTAATGGGAAAATATAACACTTACACCACTGGCTTCAAGCTAAAAGTTATTGGATTTGCCGAACAACATGGTAACAGAGTAGCGGAACGTGAATTTTCAGTAAGTGAAAAGTTGGTGCGTGGTTGGAAAAAATGAAGGACAAGTTAAAAAACACTAATTTTTCAAGGCGTGCTTTTTAGGGGAGCTATGACTGGTAAGTTTTTAGAAGTTGATAATGACGTATTTAAGTACGTTGAAAACTAAGAAACAATGGTTGTTGTGTTATGTTTGATATGATTCAAACTAAAGCTCGCGAAATACCAAAAAATAAAAATTTAAGAGAATTAATTTAAAGGGAAGTTGTGGTTGGATGTATCGATTCATGCGGCATTACAATTTATCTCTTAGAAGGAGAACAACAATTTGTCAAAAACTTCCAACTGATTATAACGAAATTTAATCGTTATGTTATAAGTGAACGAAAATGTAGATGCTATTTACTTTCACAAATTAGCAATGCAGATCAAACTGCCGTCTGTTTTGATATGCCGTGAAATACCACCATTGAAAAGAAGGGTGCATCAACTGTAATTGTTAGAACAACTGGTAACAAAAAATTGCGTTCCAACGTAATGCTAGCTGTTACTGTAGATGGCAACAAACTGCCGCCTTTCGTTATTTTGAAAAGAAAGACAATGCCTAAGAGACTAAAATTACCGCGAGGAATTCATGTTCGGGTGAAAACAAAAGCTTGGATGGACTTGGAACTAATGATAGACTGGATGAAATCTATCTGGAACAAAAGACCAGGCGCGTTATTGAAGCGGCCAGCCCTTCTTGTTATTGACAGTTTCCGGGGTCACATTGTACAGGAAGTGAAAGAACTTTTGGAAGAAGGCAATACTGGGGAAATAATTATCACTGGTGGCCTTACATCAATTCTACAGCCACTAGACGTAAAACATTAATAAGCCATTCAAAAATAATTTATGCCATTTCTACTCGGACTGGATGGCAAATGGTGATTATCTGTTGACTCCAAGCTGGAAAAATTAAGGATCCATCAATCGAAGTATTGTGTGCATGGGTGATTAATAGCTGGAATTTGATAAAAGCTGAGATCATAGTAAAAAGCTTCAAGAAAACAGGCATATCAAATTCGCTAGATGGTACTGAAGATGATGCTTTGTGGGAGAACGATTCTCGCATCAGCGACAACAAAATTGTACCACCAGTTAGGCGATACCACCGAAGAGGAAGGAGAGTCTTCAGACACTGGTGAGTGATTGCGGTAAGTCAACATAACCATGAATTGCTAAAAAAAATACATGAATTAATATATAGCAGTGCTCCTAACATTAAAAAAAAAAGTTATTAATTTTTTCCTTCGTTTCATTTCAGATTTCGTCAATCTTCCCGCCTACGACCCTTTCAGATTGTTAAATTAAATAAGTGAATAAATATCGACTTTTTAATTAATGAAAAAAGGCATTATAAATAATGACAACTTACAATTAACTTTGTAAATAATTTTATTAATAATTGTTCTTTGGGAAAAAAAATTTTAATCACCTAAAGTCTTAGTTTTGCGTAAAGGTCATAGTCTTTTTTCGGGCATAAAAAGTGCGAAACCATTATCCAGGGAAATATGGTAATTCAAAGATTAATTCAATTTTATTGTTTTATATGACTCAAATTTAAGATCAACAAGTTCGTATTGGTATGCAAGATCATGAGAATTAATTGTTATAGTTGAAGAACTTGGTTCTCCCAGTTTTCATTACACTTAATGCTGCAGATTTGTACTGGCCCAAATTATACCATATTTTAGATCATGAATACAAGTATTCAAATGTCAATTAAAACACAGAATTCGTTCGTAAAACTACTAAATGGAGAACGGAGCTTAGATTGTCCTTTACTTGTTTTATAAGAGTTGAGGCTTCAGAGATTTCATTAAGACCTGATTTAAAATTAAACAATTTTGGTACCATATTGAATTCCAGCATAGAGGCAGTCCTCATATGCATGGCCTAATCTTGTTTCAAAATGCACCTGATCTTGAACATTTGTTTCCAGAAGGTCAAGCCAGGATTACAGAAATTGTTGAATATTTCGATGAAATTATATCAACCTGGAATCCTAATACTGATGAAACATGAAACATCATCTTTCGAAGTTCTATTATTCTGATGTTGAAGATGAAGAAGCTGATAGCAATCACCTGATTCAAGCCATTCAGCTGCATAAATGGACAAACTGATATTGTATGCACAAAATAAGGAGGACCAATCAGAGTGTATGTAAGTTTAAATATCCAACATTAAAGTTCTATTCAGTTTATTTCCGGCAAACCTGACTTCATTCCAAACAGGAATGATCCCAATTTAAATGCTCATAATCCATCTGCAGTATTTTGATAATCTGGTGTGCAAATATTAATACCCAAACTGTTTTAACATTATTGAAATACATAGCAAAATATACAGTATTTTGATAATCTGGTGTGCAAATATTAATACCCAAACTGTTTTAACATTATTGAAATACATAGCAAAATATACAAGCAAAAGTGAGCTGCAATCAGTGTGTATCAAAGATTTCATTAAAGATGCTGTCGGTTCAGTAGATAAAAATGACAATATTAGTCAAGTAATTACAAAGATTTTAAAGATGTAATGAAAATATGTGCTCAGAAAGAGAATACTCACCACAAAAATTTTTTTGGATTTTGATGGGTGGCAATCTTATAGATCATCCATGCAATTCGTCACCAATTAATTTGTCTGATGATTCTTGGGACCATGTACAATTCAGTAATGTTGACGATAATATAAAAGTCTCAGATGCTCTTGAAAAATACTGACCTAGGCCCTAAAATTTGTAAGGGCTAACTTTAAAACAATTTCATTCAACGGTTTATAAAAGGGGTACCAACTACAGAATTCGTTTATTTGTATAGTTAATCCAAGACTTCATTATAACTCAGAGTGATGAACTTTCTTTTCGACAAGAAATTATTTTTAATGTTCTTGTCGATTACAAGATATTAATCCTAATACTGATTCTTGGGAAAATGTTTATGAAAAACATTTCAGAACCAATTTACTGCAACTAATAGACTTAGATCATAGGATGGAAAATTTATCATATAGTGGAAAATGAATTTGAACAGTTTGAAGATTTGGTTGAAACAGAAAGACAAAAGAGGGCTGGATGCAAGTGGCAAACTGGCCCTAATGAAACGTTTAACACTTTGGAGTCGGCACTCGTATGCTATACGGGCGCGATGTTTTAGTGCGTGTGACGGCACCCGTATGGTATACGAGCGGCAACTTCCTATCAAAATAAACACGTCTGCTCGTACGCTATTCGATTGCCGTCACTTTTGTCATTAGAGGTGGGCCGATATACCTGTAACAGGTATTTTGGAACGATATTTTTGTGGAACGGATGTAACAGTGACTGAAAAGTTGAAATACCTGTTATTCGCGGCCTCGCTGTTCGGAGTCGAGGCACCCCCCCCCCACACACACAAAGTACGCAAGTAACAAGTAAACGAATACGCCAAGGCCAAATACTAAGTGTACAAAAATATCGCTGGTACGGAAGGAACAACCAGCACATGAGTATTTCAAATACTAGGGGTATCACCGATACACAAGGAACAACGCGTATTACAAATACTAAGCGTATCAGAGGAACAGTAGTGTTTTAGGAACAAGTAGTATCAAGCGTATTTCGAGTACGAACTAGTACGAAGCCACTTTTTGGTCCTGAATACTTCATTCTGCGCAAAGAGACGAAGAGGTGTTTTTAATAAATGAAGAAATTCATCCTGATGGTACATTTATTCTTGTGTGATATGCAGATATATAATACAGATTATATGTTAATAAATTATATATTATACTAGTCACCAACTTGGTAAATTTTGAAATAACAAATTATATTGTGTTATAACCTAGAGTGGCTGATGTTGATAGAGTATATTATACTTTTTATTAATGTGATTTTAACTTCACTACACATCTCACGTAAATGATGAGATTGTTGTAATGGATATTTATGCACTTTATCTACTCCTGTTCCTTAAATATCTGAACGAAGAACACGAACACGATTAACATAAAGGAAAGTGCAACAGCTGATATTTTTGAATGCGAATTTAAAATAGTATTTGAATAACTGAAATCCCAGTATTTTAAAAACACTTCAATTGTTTAATTTTATTTATAATGTGTTAAGTGAAGCAGATTGTAATGTAAATAGGTGTGACATTTCATGACTTGTATATTCTGTGTACATTAGTGAATGAATCTGAAGATTATCCAGGTATGTAATGCATTTAATTTACTTTTGTTGTTGCTTATTATTTATTTATTTTTATTTATTTTATTACAGTTGTTTTTATTATTTTTATTTGTAAAATTTTGTATATTCTCATTCACTCTTGTGGCTTACTGTTATGTTTTTATTAAGTTTATATGTTTCTGATGTTTTTATCATATTATTTGTTGTGGTATTACGTGTACTCTAAATTATTTCATTGCCCCGAGTTTCGCAACTGATTTGTCTAAAGTCTAACCAATGTTAGTTTGTTTACTCCTAGTGAAAACTTAAATTGGTATTCCCAAAGGGAGATAGGCCTATAAATTCTCTTGTTTCTTATTTTCTTTTAAACAGTAATAGTTTAATAAAGTCACAGTGTAAACTAACACTGTTAATACTTTTAGTTTCAGTTTATTTCTTATAACAAATTATACAGTATACGTTATATAATATCTTCAAATAAATACACTGCAAGTAGGTTTATTAATATATTAATAGGTTTATCTAGGTGAAAATAAACCTACCTGCAGTATATTTATTTGAAGATATTACATAGGAGACCTGCAGGAAACTCAGAACGAGTTACTTACATAGGATAATGTAGGTTATGTATATATAGTATATAATAACAGGTATTTGTACCTGTTATTTTTTTGGAATGGTATTTTCATACCTATTATTTTAAAATAACAGTTTAGCCCACCTCTATTTGTTATATATTTAGTTTATTGTGAATCCACTAGTAGCGCCAACTTATGGATTCGATTCGTTTTAACAATTATATCGATATTTCTAAACATCGCTGCACTGGTAGCAATCGACCTTGTACTGACCTTCCCACCAGCTGTTGCGTAGTGTTGTGTAGTTCCGTTTTGGTTAGAAAACGTGTGTTTATACTTCCATTATGGATGTTTCACGTGATGTAGTGGATAGTTTTATTGAAGATTCGGACTCTGAAATAGATGACAGCGATGCTGATGCCTCATATTTTCCAGGCAAAAACGAAACTAGTGATGATTCGGGTGAGTAATTATTCGGTTTTATTCAATTTTTGACTTCGTGTTTGTAATTTTTTCTTAGTTTCATGGTACTAGTGGTTGTTTTTCTTGTGTTTCAGATGAAATACAAGACTCTCGAGCACTAACAGAAGGAAAAAACAGGCCTTCTACATCAGCTTAAAATGACAGTGACTGGTTAGAAACTGAATCTCAGAAACCAGAAAGCCTAGTTTTTGAGAGATCTCGGACTTTTAGAAACGTAGTTGCTGAGTCGAGCTCTTCTGCCTCTGTCCCATTTCTTGACTTCTTGACAACTGCACTGAATTTGACTGTTTCTCTATTTTTGTAGACTCTGACATGATGAAAAAAATTAAAACAGAAACTAATCGTTATGCAGCGTCACGACTCTCTTTTCTGAGGCGGCATAATAAGTTGAAACGTAATTAATTATGGAATAAATGGAAAACAGTAACATTGAATGAGATATATAAATTTTTTTCCATTACTTTGCATATGTCCGTGTTAAAATTACCGCACATAAATGACTACTGGACTACAGATGTATTTCTATCAACACGTTTTTCAAAGCTACTGCTATCCCGTGATAGGTTCAAGGCAATCCTTTACATGGTACATTTGAATCATAATGAACAGTACATAAACCGTGGTCAAGATGGATATGATCCAATTTATAAAATTCACCCTTTTTTCGATTTTTTCCTCAAAAAAAATGTTATGAAAGTTTCCTGCCTTATGCAAACCTTATTGTTGATGAATGCATATGCCCTTTCAGAGGTCGTGTAAGTTTTCGTATTTACATGAAAAACAAACCAAATATGGAATAAAACTGTTTACATTATGTGATGCAGCTACTGGTTATGTTTTAAATTGTGATGTTTATACAGGAACTATGGGCAACAAGAACAATACAGTGCAGGGTATATTTGAACGACTACGCAGTAATGGACAAGGGACACTGTATATATTACATGGACCATTTTTATACAAGTCCTTCTCTTTTGAATTTTCTAAGGGGAAAGAAAACTCATGGTGTTGGAACTGTAATGAAAAATAGAAGGGGGCTGCCATCTGTCTTCAAAACAAAACAATTAAAGAAGGGTGAAGTTTTATTCCGGTGTAAGGTGCACTTCCTTGCATGCAAGTGGAAATCAACAAGAGATGTTTACTGCTTGTCAACAAAACATGGAGCAACTACTTCTTCTGTGCAGACCAAAGGTAAAGGTGGGTGAGTTGATGTAGTCGAGCCAGATATGATTATTGACTACAACTTGAATAAAGTTGGAGTGGACAGAGCTGATCAGTTATACAGCTACTACCCATTCCATCGTAAAACAATAAAATGGTGGAAGAAACTTTTCTTCCATTTGTTGACTATGGCCGTTATAAATATAGGTACATTGTATTCAAAGAAAGGACAAACAGAAAGCTACGACTAAAGAATTTTATGAAAACAATTGCCCTGAAATTAGCAGAAATGGGTGAGGGTCTGGCTGAACCGCGTCCAAGACCATTGTCAACAAGTGTTGATAGAACTGTTGCTCGGCACTTTGCCACATATGTTCCTGCTACAGCCAATAAAACCAATGCAACAAGATACTGTAAGGTCTGTTCTGATAGGGGTTTGAAGGAGAATGGCAAAAGAAAAGGAAAGAATCAAGAATATGGTGTATAGATTGTGGTGTTGGTCTATGTTTTCCTCAGTGTTTTATTTATTACCATACTCTTGTGAATTATGCTTGAAATATGATTTTGCTTCTTATGTCCTCATGAATATGTATTAGTATTTTATGTTATAATATTTTTGTGCGTTTTATTATAAGAAAAGATTATTTCTGCTTGAAATATGATTTTGATACCTATATCCTCATGCATATGTATTAGTATTTTATGTTATAATATTTTTGTGTTTTATTGTAAAATAGGATTATTTCTCTTCTTATGTCCTCATGCGTATGTATTACTATTTTATGTTATAATATTTTTGCGTGTTTTATTGTAAAAAAGTAGATTATATCTGCTTGAATATAATTTTTCTTCTTATATCCTCATGCATATATATTAGTATTTTATGTTATAATATTTTTGTGTGTTTTATTGTAAAAAAAAGAACATTATTTCGATGTTCTTCCTTCTTTATTATGTATAAAAATGTATTAAAATGTAAAAAACCATACACATTCAAATAATATTTTTGTAAACATTGTAATGCGACGAAAGGAGAGACCGACCTAATGTACAATAAAAACATAATACAAAATAACCCCTTGATTAAACCATCTACATAACCTAGGCAAAAGAAATAAAATAAAAAGTACCTAAAACTACAAAAAGAAGTACCATACAATAAATAATTATGAGTGTAATTAATAATATAAGGAAAGAACTATGTATTTTTAGAGTTAAGAGTGAGCAGAATAACCAGTGTGAGAAAAAGTGAGAGCTGATAATTGCTAAACACAAAGAAATGTGGCAATTAACAGCAATTATCAGTGAACACAAGTGTACACAACAAACTGAACCAAAGTGCAATAAACTAGGTAATAAATAAAGTTCAGATAGTAGTAGTATTGACTACCGATCATATTTTAATTTATGAGCCATTAGTATTCTAAGTTGTCAATTCATATTATTACCAATGTATTTAAGTAAAAATGACTATTAGTGAGCTAATACACAGCATATATGATTTCTGATATACAGAGGTAAAACCCAATATTATTAATTTAAAATAATATGATACATTTAATAATAATCTGATAGTTAAAAAGAATTTAATATTATATAGTAAACTGTTGTTGAAGTTTCATTTTAATGGCCTAATGTCAATTGGAGTTAGTTATAATGAAGTATCATGTTATTAATGTTTAATTCATGTTTATGTTCCTATTTTTTTTATGTTATGTAACAATTATAATTAGTCAGAAGGGATTAAGTCAACAGACTACACAATATTTGTAAACTCAAAGATTGTACTAAAGAAATTGCCAGAACACAGGCCAAAACAACATAATTTCATTGTAAAGTGACTATTAAATCATAATGTCACTGTAAACCAGTAAGAAATAGCAAAACCTTTAATTTAGGCATTATTTAGAAATCAAGAACAGCATCGTAATAGTTTAATGAATTTGTAAAATAACTTTATAAATGCTCAAGTATGTAATGGCCTAGGAAATAGAATTTTGGCAAAATTGTTAAAACAGTTATTATAACACTCACACATGGCATGTGAGATGTCAGAATATTTGTAATTTTATGAAGAAGATCATGATGTAAAGTAAGTTTAGGTTTATTCAATATTAATTAGGGAGTAATTGTGAGTAGGAAACATAAAATTTGTAAATCTCTTATATATATAAGCGGCTTTGTCCTGACTGAGAGAGAATCAACGTAGAGTAAAAACTACTGAAGATAATGATCTCAAAATTTGAAGGTATATTCTTATGGGGTCGTAGATGCTCACTAAGAAACGGTTTTAAAAACTTTCACTCCTAAGGGGCAAACCCCCCCCCCCATTGTATGTATGTTCCACATCTCCTCCTAAACCACTGGACCGATTTCAACCAAACTTGGCACAAATATTTTACGCGACGGGAGAACCAACATAGGATAGGTGTTTTTTTCGATGGGGTCCTTTGGGGGGTTCTTTGGGGTCTTCCACATCTCCTCCTAAACCACTGGACCGATTTCAACCAAACTTGGCACAAATATTTTACGCGACGGGAGAACCAACATAGGATAGGTGTTTTTTTTGATGGGGTCCTTTGGGGGGTTCTTTGGGGTCTTCCATATCTCCTCCTAAACCACTGGACCGATTTCAACCAAACTTGGGCACAAATATTTTATGCAACGGGAGAACTAACATAGGATAGGTGTTTTTTCGATGGGGTCCTTTGGGGTCTTCCACATCTCCTCCTAAACCACTGGACCGATTTCAACCAAACTTGGCACAAATATTTTACGCAACGGGAGAACCAACATAGGATAGGTGTTTTCTTCGATGGGGTCCTTTGGAGTCTTCCACATCTCCTCCTAAACCACTGGACCGATTTCAACCAAACTTGCACAAATATTTTACGTAACGGGGAACCAACATAGGATAGGTGTTAGAACAAGAATAGGTGCCTATGAGCCTATGAATAAATTATGACCCCGAGGAACGCTGGGTAAATCGGCTAGATATAGATATCTATATAACCCAAATACCACTGACTGACTCACTGATCATGATATCTCTGAAACTACTGAATGGATATCAATGAAACTTTGAACATAGCTTCATCATAGGTCTTAGGTGCTCACTAAGAAATGGTTTTAAAAACTTTCACTCCTAAGGGGCAAAAAACCAAATACTGAAATTTATCGCGGGAATTGCATACTTTGTAAATGAAGTGGTTGACATCGCAGTTTACTGGAAACCCCGAAATCATTTAGTCCTGAGTTTTTAATCATTGTTTTAAATTGAAAAAAACTTCGTTGTTTGCAGGTTCTTATAGTCGAGAAAATTTCGAAGTTCAATTAATTAATAAATGTATGTCCTTTTTTTCTCGGAAACGGCTCTAACGATTTTCTCGAAATAAATAATAAATAGCTGTTGCTATGAATGTAAATAAACAAACTAAGAGTTGAGAATTTGTACAATCTATCTAATCCTATACTATTAAGCGAGCAATAATTGTACAATTACGTACAACGTGAAACTCCTTCGCGAAGCACGGGCATTTTGCTAGTCTTAAATAATTATAGTCACATGACCTAGTGACCCGGCGTTTTGACCAATGGGAATTTAGCTAATTTTGGTCAAACTCGTCGAGGGCAGAAGAAAAATTATTATTCTATTGTAAGACATAAAAGTGTACAGTGTACATCTCTGTGTAGCTAAGAGCTGAAGAGTATAACAAGGGATGAACAAAAGAAAAAGTAAAATTAATATCAAGCCAAGAATACAAAAATAGATGAAAGAAAAATGAAGATAATATAAAATAATAATAATACATCAAAAGAAGAACAAGTAAAAGGAATATCTTAAAAAATTTAAACCTAAAATGAATAAGTATCTCTACTATTGGGTGAGAAAATAACCTTATTATAATATCTATAATATCACGTTTACAACTACACAACACCAAGATTAACTGAACTGACACTTTTAAACGGAACACTAGTGAAAAAGCAGAAAAGAAAACTCATATAAACACAGTGAACATATTGTACAAATTATTTTATTTGAAAGAAACTGATGGTGAAAAATTTTACATAGAGTGAGGTGAACAACAAGCGGCCATCTTGTTTGTTTTGTTAATTTGAATTATGGGTAGTCGCCATGACAGCTTGTTGTAGCAAATTGAACTAAAATTATTATTTCTGTCACACTTTAATAAAAAATTAATTTTGTTTGTAATTAGTTAATAAGATTTAATGATTGTAATGTATTGTACTTCGTGTATGCATTTCTGAACTTTTAGTAGCAGCCTAAAAGAACCCAAGAATTAATATTATAAAATAAATATTATTTAAGAATCGAACTGAGTAAAAGGAGTCGATACGGGAAATTAGATATTTCGACCTAAGAGTCGTCAATTTGAATTTTAATGAAATAAAAAGTTAATAATTATTGTCAATTGGTATTAAATGAGTTTTATTTATAGAATTAATTGAGATTAAAGGATTTTTGATTAATAAAAAAAGATTGAAACACCAATGGCGAATTGGACTTCATAGAAAATAAGGGATTAAGCAGATAACCTACAATAGTCAATTCGATACTACGATCGAATCAAACATCAACGAAAATTTCCTTTAATGAATTTTTCTATTAAAACCAACAAAAGCAAAATAATAATTGATAAATTATTTGTAATAAATAATTTTTTTTATAAACAAACTCAAAACAACGTAAATTAAATTAAATAAATTCTAGAAGAATAAAATTTAAAGGTTTATAAAATAATTAAATCTAATTCAAATTAAACTAAACCAGAACACACCTCTTAAACTTAGGAAACAAAATGATTTATTACAGATTGACGCCTGCAACGTGGGGCTTTACAATTCAACTCCACACCTCTTAATAAAAATAAAACGTTACAACATTTACTAAGCAATGTGTATTTTAAATACATCACTAAAAAGAAGAAGACTTGAGTTTTTATTAGATATATCATATTATGTATATCTAAGCCTCAAAATTATTATCCTATGATTTTTAAAGTACGCAAAAAATGCCAGTCACGCGTAATAAAACATACACGAAAGCGCAGACTCCAAAGTGTTAACGAAGTTCAAGAAAACTCAATGTTATGCATGCGTGGAATATGATTCAAACTGTACAGACATTTTTGGAATTAGAAACTTTCATTAAACAAAAGAAGCATGAACTTCTCAATGAAGGGCATGAAAATTGAATTACAATTTATCTCAGGTCACCTTCTTAAACAAAGAAAATGAATTAATAAATATTTTTGAAGAGCAGATCGTCTATCTTTAAGACGTAAGTAGAGATACTAATTATACGAGTTGTTCTTCAGAGTAAAGCTGGATCTGGAAAAAATACAGTACGACTGAACCGAACATTCGGGTCTACTTCTTATCAAGTTTTAGGACCAACTGGTGCTCCTGCGATAAATATCAACAGCTGTACTATACATTCTACACTGAAGATAGGAACTTCAACGATGCTCAAACCACTTGGTTCATACAGTCAGATGATCCTACAGGAAGAAATGAGTGATTGCAAGTTTCTAATAATTGATGAAACGAGCGTAATAGGATGTCATCTTTTCATAAAAATGACCTCAGCTGTTGAACTGCGAAGCCTATGAATCATGATCAACCATTTGGTGGATTGTTCGTTTATTATTTTGGTGATATAAAACAGCTTACTCCTGTTAATTATCGGGCTATTTATACTGATAAACAGAAGGAAGTGATTTCTTACTTGAAGGAAAAATGGGATTTTTATCTGCTTTTCAAAAATTTAGTTTTATTATAACACCGGTTTGACAGAATGAATTTCAACAATTATTTCAAAGTTATTGTTGATCATCTTAGTAATGGAGAATGTACTATTCAAGATTATGAAACAGTTATGAGTCATTATACTGGAACTTTCAGAAAAGAAGAAAAGTCATGTTTTTAAACATGCCATTCAACTTTTGCACCCAACAAAATGATGTAAAAGCTTTTTATGAAGAGAAGTTGAAGGAATTAAAACAGTCAACTGCCATAATTCAAAGTAGCCATAATTGTTTAAAAGCAAAATCTGCAGCAGCACCTGACTTAGTGAATGTCCTGGAAGCATCTATCTATTTGTCTGTAGGATGTGAAGGAATGTTAAGAATGAATCTTCGGACTGAAAAAGGTTTAATAAATGGTGCACTAGGTTATGTTGAGGACATATTTATGAGGAAAATCATAGACTGCCTAAGCAAATGCCAAAGGTAATCATGGTTCTATTTGAGAACTACACAGGTCCACTTTTAATGATAGTGGATGCATTCCTATACTACCAGTAAGAAAAAGCCTGCATATTGGAACCAAAAAATGTAGAAGAAAACAATTCCCATTCCCATTACAAGTAGCTTTTCTATAACAATTCATAAATCCCAAGTCTTACAATAGAAAAAGCCATGGTTGACATTGCCGACTGAGAAGTTTCTTTCAGTCTAACATACATCGCATTGTCTACGAGTTAAAAAACTACAGAGCTTGCCGTTCATCCGGTCATACGCCTTTGAAAGATTTAATAACATTAAAAAAGCACATGACTTATAAGCAGAAAAAATGAGGAAAGTAGAATGAAGAATTATGTATATAGGCTTTTATAATACATATGTAAAAATGTATATACACGTCATTATTTTATCAATTCATATACGTACGAATTATCAATATAAGGATCTGACATCGTAAATTATATATTTAACAAATAATTTTCAAATCACAAGTATACATTTTTTATGTCAATTGGGATTTGTCTGCATTATACCTTTTGGAATATTACTTCCCTGACATAGAAATCAGTCACTGAATTTTTGGATACAGTTGATTTTTGCTGTTTTAAAAGTTTCAGTTTACATACATTTTTCAAGTGTTGACTGTTTTAAGTGGGTTGTATGTAAATGAAAATGGAATTCATGTAGTGCACACAGAAAGAATTACCTACAAGGATTAACTGCAAGTAGCTGTACTCCAAGAAAAAAACCATCTTCATGTATGTAATTAAAAGCATTTTTTCTGTCCTAAATAATGTTCATTTTGTACATGAAATTACATTACCACTGTACTAAAGCTAGCAAGACCTCGCAAAGTTCAACTTTTGACTTCCTTCTTTAATCTACATCTACGTATACAAAACACATGTACAAATTTTTGGCAAATGTAAACTGTACATAATTTACAGAAAAGATATTTTTAATTAAGTTGATGTATATATTTTGATGGTTTTTCCCCATTTTAAAATTAAAAAATGTTTAATGGAAACAAAATGGTTTTGATTTATTACTTATGGTTTTTTGTTTATTCTTTTATTATTGCATTTATTGACAATTGTAACTTACAATAACACGGGCACAATCCTCAACATCACTTTCTCTCCAGCCTTCTCTAAACTGACTATTTGCAAGAATATCATGCCACCGTCCCCACCTGTACAGATAAATTTTTAATCAATATTTATAGTATTAATCATAAATGTTATATAATTACTATACGAAATGCAAAGCTGAATACAACAATTAATTTTACTTGCATAATAAACTTGTTATATCAAACTAAAACTTGTACATGCTCTTGTGTTAATAAACACCATTTCTCAACATTTACTATATCCAATGTATTTAGGCTTCTTCTTATTTCATTCCAACCTTTACACACGCCTACCTACCAACTATTTCCTTCTCACGTTTAAAAATGCAAAACTACTTGTTTGTACCAGTCTTAGATTTTGCACAAACCAACCAGAAAAAGTTTGTATTTTCTTAATTCTCTTTTTATGAGCATAATCCCTTCAATGCCAATACAAAGATGCCACTGTAATCATCGTCATTAGAGCAAATACTTTTCTAAGGAAAACTAATTTTATCATCTTATTATTTTTCACATAGGATCATTATGATTCATGATACGAATCATGATTCTAGTTATAACAGATAGTTTCATTGATCTTTAAGTAACCAATTCATTATTCACTGATTCTTTTTCATTTTTTCTGGCTACCAACTGTCACTCATTTACTCAACATGATTTTTTCATTTTGCCAGTACTTTAGATTGTTGTATTCATGTCGTTTACATTTTGCATTCTTCACATTTCATAATTTCTTATTCCGTCTTTTTAGTACTACATAAAAAAAACTTTACAATTTTATACTATTATAACCAAAGTGTTAACAGGATTTTGACCAGTTTGTCCATTTTCCTTCTCCATCATAATCTAATAATCATAGATTAGGTTGTAGAACCTATTCCAGACACAATCCACTTTTCCTCTTACCCCACTTCTTATAATTCTATCAAATAATTTTATCAATCAATTCCTATTTTTTACTTCTAATCCAATAAAAGGGGACACGCAACTTAAATTATGTTCAGATACTTCCTTATGATTTTAATTACACAACTGGTAATAACTGCAAATCAGTCATGGTGCTATCAGTTTGCTGGTATTCTCAAAACTGTAACATAGTGTATTCTGTATTACTACAGCATAATTTCATTTATTAAAAATACACAAAAATATATTCTTGTAAAAACATATTATTTATGTATTATTAAAATATGTCTATTTTATCAAAATATTATTCTGAAACGTTTTACTATTTGCAATAACAGCTGACATGAGTGGTAATATAAATACAATACTCATTACATTCAAAGCACTGGGAATTGCCTATTCACCAGTGGGGAACAGTGACAAGTTAAAGTTTATTAAAGGTCACTGTTAATTTTTTATTCAACTTATAGCAATCTTTCATAAGTCTGATTAGCTCTTATTGCCAACAATTTCTGTCATATATTCATTGTGTAGTCACTAAAACCCTATACGGACTATATCAGATAATTTTATAAATACAATTAAAAAATAGATCATGAAATTTGAAAATTACTCCCAACCAAAATAACCCCTTTTTAACCTTAATTCACATCAAAGATATATTATTAACTTCTTGGATTTCGTTGTCCATGACGTGTCCGTTACTTAACTAAATATCACTATAATATTGACGACTCGGAACACAAAGTTTTTTATAAGTAAAAACGTAAAGTTTTACCTTACAGCCTAAACCGGCTTTCACCTATAGAAGGCTTCATCAGAGGCTGTCGTTAGTAGCGCTGCTCGTCTTGTTGTTGGCGACGAGAAAGTGTTTCGAAAGATTGAAGCTGTGTGTGTGTGGTGAGATGTGTTCGAATAATGCGTGCGATTTGAATTGTGTCTGTTCGTTTAGGATGTCGTTTTTATTTGTTTTTGTGTGTTTGTATATTTCTAATTGTTCTAGAGTGTCTAGTTTTCGGCCTTTTGTGTGTACGTGTAGTATGTTCATGTTATTGTCGATGTTTTTATATGTGTGGTTTGCTTCAATGAGGTGGTTTGCGAAGGTAGATTCTGTAGTGGTGTGGAGTGCTTTTGTGTGTTCAATGTATCTCTGTTTGAAGCTACGTCCTGTCTGGCCTATGTGGAATTTACTGCAATTTGAACAATTTAGTTTATATACACCGGGTAGATCGAATTTGTTTTGTGCTTTGGGCATGCGTTTTGATAGTGTGTGTTCTGTTTTGTTAGTAGTTTTGTAAGCGATTCTGTATCCTGCTTTTTTGAATTTGTGGGCAATTTTTTCTGTTTGTTTGTTGATGTATGTTAGTGTTATGAATTTGTTGTTTTCTGTCTTTGTCTGTTGTTTGTTTTGTGTTTTGTGTAGGAGTTTACTGACTATTGTTCTGTCATAACCGTTAGATTCTGCTAGATATTTTATCGTGTTTAGTTCGTCTTTGTTTAGTTCGTCTAAACACGATAAAATATCTAGCAGAATCTAACGGTTATGACAGAACAATAGTCAGTAAACTCCTACACAAAACACAAAACAAACAACAGACAAAGACAGAAAACAACAAATTCATAACACTAACATACATCAACAAACAAACAGAAAAAATTGCCCACAAATTCAAAAAAGCAGGATACAGAATCGCTTACAAAACTACTAACAAAACAGAACACACACTATCAAAACGCATGCCCAAAGCACAAAACAAATTCGATCTACCCGGTGTATATAAACTAAATTGTTCAAATTGCAGTAAATTCTACATAGGCCAGACAGGACGTAGCTTCAAACAGAGATACATTGAACACACAAAAGCACTCCACACCACTACAGAATCTACCTTCGCAAACCACCTCATTGAAGCAAACCACACATATAAAAACATCGACAATAACATGAACATACTACACGTACACACAAAAGGCCGAAAAATAGACACTCTAGAACAATTAGAAATATACAAACACACAAAAACAAATAAAAACGACATCCTAAACGAACAGACACAATTCAAATCGCACGCATTATTCGAACACATCTCACCACACACACACAGCTTCAATCTTTCGAAACACTTTCTCGTCGCCAACAACAAGACGTGCAGCGCTACTAACGACAGCCTCTGATGAAGCCTTCTATAGGTGAAAGCCGGTTTAGGCTGTAAGGTAAAACTTTACGTTTTTACTTATAAAAAACTTTGTGTTCCGAGTCGTCAATATTATAGTGATATTTAATATTATTAACAATATAACATAATCAACCTAATATTCGGTAGTTATGACAATTTTCAGTAATAAACGAATCACATTCACTTTCACATCACAACTAAATTTAGATATACTCATTACAAAAACACTTTACTCTTTTGCCCCTAGTGACAAAAAAAAGGAATTATCTCATACTCATGTTTGCTGTTTTACAAACATTTTTTCATGTTTTTCTTACCTTTTTATGTCACCACAGACTTACAGAATCAGAAACTTAAATGAATCCGAATGTGAATAATGAGCCATATACACCACCACATTTGTAAATTGCATCTAGTCTGATTATAATTGACAATTAATTTCTTGTTACAATTTAGATTGTAAGATGCGGAAAACAGCCAGTAATACAATCTTTCTTGTATATTATAGCTTCATATCTGTTTGCACAGAACACTTGAAAGTGTAGAATTTTTGCTATATGATACTGAACATAAATCTGAAAATCATTCTTAGATTTTAACTAACCAATTAACTCACCCAAATGTAAGAAGGCCACGTTCTACTTTAAAACATTCACTGCGAGCCCAGCTACCATATGCAATTTCACCTTCCTTTGCAACGTATTCCTCTCCTAGATATTTAAGGGACTTATGTTTTTGTTTTAATTTGTGTTTATTACGTCGACTACCTCGCCCTCTTCCCACTCCGATAGCAGAATCTTCATCAGTGTCCACACCACTTGAAGATTCTAAGTCTGACATGTCCATTACAGCTTCATCATGCCCATACCTTTTTATTTGAGTCCGTCTGCGAGGTTCAGATATTACAAGTTCGTTCTGCAAAACAAATAAATAGCAAGTTACAATACAAAACACTTTATAAATATATAATAAACTAAATTACTTTGCTATTAACCCTTTCGCCACTCCTAATTTTCCCTTATGTTTGAGAAAAGTTGCATTATTGGCCAAAATATTAAAATTATATTTTCTGTCAATTTTTTTGGATTCCCACATGTAGTACCTAAGTCATGGCAAACTTATTTTGCTCTAAAAATGTGCGCGCACGCACACGCACACACAGAGGATATCTACCTTAACGGTTCATGACCCTTGGACACTAGCGTGTGGCGTACATGCTTGTAGACGCATTTTGCGAGTACCTTCTCGACTGTGCCGGGCTTCGCTCAGGCGCTCAGACTGTGTCAAGGCCGCAGTTAATTACGTCGTTCACACGAGATAAGACGCAGTTTGGAAGCTTCTGGTGTGTGAGCGGGACTATAAATACATGGCGGTAGCGGCCTTAGTTTTCAGTACAGCTGCGATATATTTCCAGAGCGGTTCGAGTTATTACTGTGTACGTTCAAGTAGTTATTAGCAAAGTGTTGCGTTTTATAATCGGACGGTATAATTGTAATACAATTGAGTTTTAATATTAGTGGACATTTTATTGCGTGTGAACAATTTTCATCTGATTGGTTGTAGGTACTGTGTTGTTAATTACGAACTGTTTTACTGTAACAATTAAAGGTGTGATTAGTGACTTAATTGGTGTCTTGTACTTATTTTGTTTCCACTGTACCTACGACGATCGAGTAGACCGTCGTAATAGTGGTGTCAGAACTGGGATAAAACGGTTAACAGTGGACACTTTTTGTACAAGACGAGTGTGATTTGTAATTAATCGGTAAACATGGATCCCAGTCAGATGATGGAAGATTTCCAAACGCTGCTGCGGCAGACACCGGAAGAAGCAAAAAGACGACAAAAAGAAGAACGAATACAAGAAAGGGAAGAAGCAGAAAAACGACAAGACGAGAAAGTGGAAGCGAGACAGAAAACCCTCCTGCTAGAAGCAGCGGAACGGAAGCGTGAAACAGAAACATCAAAGCATTAATACAGGAGCAGAAACAGATCCAAGAACACAGTACCGCAGAATTGGGTCTCCTACGAGGTGAGCTTAATTAAAAAGTTACTAAAATATCAGAGGTATAAGAATCAATTACATTAAAAATAGCTGAAGTAGAAAAATCTATCTCGAGTGTTGAAGAATCGATGTCTACAAAAATATCTGTCGTAGAAGAATCAATGTCAAATAAAATAGCTGAAGTAGAAAAATCTGTCTTGACTGTGGAAGAAACTATGTCAACAAAAATATCTGCAGTAGAAAACTCAATGGCAAACATAAGAGAACAAATTAAAAGTGAAGATGAGCAGTGCCTGAAAATGCAGCCAAAACAACTTTGTGAACAAACTGTACCAATGATAAAAACAGAGAAAATGACGCAGAAAATAAGTCAACAGAAAAAATAACTTTACCTGCAGTAGGGAAAGTTCATGTCAAAGCTCCAACCTTTGACGAAAGCAGTCACTGGGCAATGTACCTCCGCCAATTTGAAGCAGCTGCATGCGCAAATAATTGCACAGAGAAAGACAAGGCTGTTTCACTCGTTCTCTCATTAAAAGGACACGCGCCAGAACTACTACAGAAAGTGCCACCTGACAGCCAGAACACCTATGCCGAGTTGATAAAAGCTCTGGAATTACGGTATGGTGATAAACATTTGCGAGATGTGTACTGCACCCAGTTGAGAGCTAGGCGACAGTATTCACGGGAGTCTTCAAGAGTTTGAAGCAAGTATTGACAGACTAATTAGACTGGCCTATCCTGAAGTGACAGAAGACTTCCGAACAAGTTTTGCGATGCAGCATTTACTGCCGGTGTCCGAGATAACCAACTACAGCAAGTGTTACGAATGGCAAGATACCAGAACAGTGCGGACGCCCTGGTACATGCTTTGCAATTTAAGGCCGCCAAATCAGTGTCTGGTTGGGCAAGTAATAAAGTGCGCGCTAAAAGGTCGTGACGGCATAGACGATGAGGAAGAAGAACAAGGAACAGAGACTCGACGGTCGGCACCACAGAATAAAATAAGAAAGGATGGAAGACCGAAATGTTATAGATGTGGGAAACCTGGATATCTACAACGAGATTGTCGGGTTAGAATTCAGCAGCAGGGAAACGAGCAGTAGTCGGTACAACGGGGCGTGTGCTGACTAACTGGAGGAACGAAGCACCTAGACAATACGCAATTTCTACATTTCAGAAAAACAGCGGGAGCTTGGTAGTTACCAGATTTTTTCAAGAAAGGCCAACCTCGATTACAGTTGACACAGGCGCAACAGTTTCTATTGTGCGGCCCGACGTGGTGAAAGATCTCAAGCCAATCTGGTGATCTTGCAGCTTGCGACAGCTACTGGACGGCCTGTAAAAGTGTTTGGAAAAGTGGAGATACACCTATGCCTCAGTCGACTTGAGTTTAATCATCAAGTACTTGTTGCCGACATTGTGGATGAAGCAATTCTTGGTGTGGACATTATGAACGCATACGAATTTATAGTCGACTTCAAGAACAATGTCTTGAGAATCGGAGGCGTAGAGGTAATGCTATCAACAATGATGACAGCAGAAAAATCAATGGACATCATAAACCAAGTGGCCATAACTGTTCCACCAAACTCTGAAAAGATCATCATCATGGGGTTAGAACGGAGGTAGATACTAGGGGCAACCAGTGCTCTATATTCGAACCTCAAGTAGTCAGCACACCGGGCATACTAATTGCCAGAAGTTTAGTAAAACCTGACGAAACCGGAAATGTACCTATTAGAGTGGCGAATATTTTGGATCAAGCTATCACTTTACAAAGCAATACGCTCCTAGGCAAATTGACTCCTGTGGCCTGGGTAGCCGGAATAACACAACGAAGATCCAGTGCTTCGGATAATTCAAAATTACCAGAGGGACTGCAAGAATTATTGAACAGATCTAACGACCTCTCAAGTGGTGAGGTAAAAGAACTTACAGTTTTTAAATGAATTCAAAGATTGTTTTGCAGTTCGGGGACAGTCACTGGGAAGAACCTCTCTTGTGCAACATCACATCAATACCAGGGACACAACACCGATACGCCAACCTCCTCGAAGGCCTCCATTATCTAAACAAGAGGAAATGTCTCGGTTAGTACAGGACATGTTGACAGAGGGAGTAATCGAACCTTCGTCAAGTGCTTGGTCTTCTCCTGTAGTGCTGGTAGTGAAGAAGGATGGTGGATTGTGTTTCTGCGTAGACTACCGGAGGTTAAATGACGTTACAAAGAAAGACTGCTATCCATTACCTCGCGTTAACGATATACTCGACACGTCCGGAGCACAGAGGTTTTCCACACTGGACCTGAAGAGTGGATATTGACTTGTGGGTCTTCATCAAGAAGACAAGGAAAAGACCGCTTTCTCGATTCCAAGTGACTTATTCCAATTTAACGTCATGCCATTTGGACTCTGTAATGCACCAGCAACATTTGAAAGATTGATGGACTTGATACTCCGAGGCCTGACGTGGAAAACTTGCCTTGTTTACTTAGACGATGTCATAGTGATCGGAAAGACTTTTGAAGACCATTTGGAAAACCTTAAGGAATTTCTAACTAGAATTCACGGTGCACAACTGAAGCTGAGCCCGAAGAAGTGTTCTCTAGTCCAGAAGGAAGTACAGTATCTGGGCCATCTGGTTTCGGCATCGGGTGTTAGCATGGATCCTAATAAATTAGACACCGTAAGAGACTGGCGAGTTCCAAAGGGTAAACACAAAGTTTGGAGTTTCCTGGGGTTATCCTCATATTACAGACGTTTTGTGAAAGGCTTCGCTACTATTGCTAAACCACTACATGAGCTAACAGAAAATAAATGGAACTTTCAGTGGTCGAGGGAGTGTGATCAAGCATTTAGGACTTAGAAAATTGCATTTTAGAATATGGAAGTCATGTATGGTTCTCCATACCGATATTTTTCTATGGCAAACGATAACTGCCGCAAATTCAAAAGAATCAAATAATTTTTTGCATACAGCCCTGATTTGTAGAGTACTCACGACCTATTGTTTTTGGTGAAGATCGGTTGAGGGAAAGGGGTAGTTTACCTGCAACGGTTTTTTTTTAACAAAGGAAATTTTTTTTTTTGGCAAACGATAACAGCCGCAAATTCAAACAATCAAAAGATTATTTGCATACAGCCCTAAATTGTAGAGTTCTCAAGACCTATTGTTTTTGGTGAAGATCGGTTAAGGGAAAGGGGTAGTTTACCTGCAAAGTTTTTTTAACAAGGGTATTTTCTATGGCAAACGATAACAGCCGCAAATTCAAACAGAATCAAATAATGTTTTGCATACAGCCCTGACTTGTAGAGTACTCAAGACCTATTGTTTTTGGTGAAGATCGGTTAAGGGGAAGGGGTAGTTTACCTGCAACGTTTTTTTATCAAGCGTATTTTCTATGGCAAACGATAACAGCCGCAAATTCAAACAGAATCAAATAATTTTTTGCATACGTCCCTGAATTGTAGAGGTCTCAAGGACTTTCGATTTTGGTGAAGATCGGTTAAGGGGAAGGGGTAGTTTACCTGCAACCTTTTACGTTTTAACAAGAGTAAAGTACTTGAAAATTTATTTAAAGTTTTTGAAACAATGGTAATTGTTAAATATCGGTATGGAGAACCATACATGACTTCCATATTCTAAGATTTATATTTAAAATCATTTTCGAAATGAAATATTACCATAGAAACTACTTCTTTCTACTTACTGCTTCAGCCTCAGCCACAGTACTGTGGTCACTAACGTATACCACCTCACTTTATCGCACTCGATTTTCACTGATGATGGAAGTCGATGGCATTGCCGAAATGTCTGGTTTTGTAGAAAACATTGGACTACGGCCAAATATCCCGGGAAGGAATTTTAACAAAAACTACTTCTTTGTTGCCGATAACGTTGTACACATATATATCAGTGGCGAAGTTACATGGAGGCAATTGAGGCAATGCCTACCCTAAAAAATTCTGTAGAATAAAAATTATAAATACGTATGAACTACATAACGTAAAGATTATACATTGTTACTGCGACTGTCAAATTTATTAAACCGAAACGTGCTTTATTGAGCGACCGCTAGATGGTGACAGGTGAGATTCGGCATAGTTCGTTTAAAGCGAATGAGGCAACCTGAACTTGCCTCAGCGTTTTTTGTATACATCGTATGTAAGCAATGTAGTGGTGTGATAGGGAAGTGTAGGGAGGGGGGATTGTCCCGCACTGTACACATAGAACGTTGAGGCATGCCTCACTTCTGTGGTCCAAACAGTTAAGTTAAAGCGCCTGTGTTGTTTCTAAGTGTTTATTTTATGCGGTTATTAAAAGTGTCACTGTTATTCTGCTGAACTAACAGATGATCAAGATTGTTATTTGAATTATTTGTAACATTAAACATATAATATATAGAAACTAATCAAGTTTAAAAATTTGAAGTTCAATCAGTTGTATTATTGTGTATGACAAATACAAGGATTGTTCAATAGAAACACGTATAGAGCTGTAAAGCATTTTTTATTCAACGATTTTAAAAGAAGTCCCCAATAACATTAAAACATGAGTTCCACTGTTGCGCTAACCTGTAGATTCCCTGCTAGTAAAATTCTTACGGCTGTTTGTGGAACCATTCGGTTACAGCAAACTCTACCTCAGCGTCCGATTTGAACCACCGTCCTTTTAGTGATTCCTTAAAAAAAATTTAAGATAAGATTTTTGCCTACCCATTCATTAACTACTAGCTTCGCCAGTAAGCAAATTGATGTCCATTTTTTCGGCTTGCACGCGTTATGTTGGTGTGGGTTTCGGCACTTTCCATTTAAAAAGTGTGCAAACGTAAGAAAATAAACATGAGTGAGGCCAGAAATAACGTGAATTGTGTATGTGTGTGTGTGTGTGTGTGTGTGTGTGTGTGTGTGTGTGTGTGTTACCTGCAAAGGGAAAGGGGGAGTTTACCTGCAACGGTTTTTTTTTAGCAAGGGAAATTTTTTTTTTTTGGCAAACGATAACAGCCGCAAATTCAAACAGAATCAAATAATGTTTCGCATACAGCTCTGAATTGTAGAGTTCTCAAGACCTATTGTTTTTGGTGAAGATCGGTTAAGGGAAAGGGGTAGTTTACCTGTAACGTTTTATGTTTTAACAAGGGTATTTCCTATGGCAAACGATAACGGCAGTAAATTCAAACAGAATCAAACGATTATTTGCATACAGCCCTAAATTGTAGAGTTCTCAAGACCTATTGTTTTTGGTGAAGATCGGTTGAGGGAAAGGGTAGTTTACCTGCAACGTTTTTTTAACAAGGGTATTTTCTATGGCAAACGATAACAGCCGCAAATTCAAACAGAATCAAATAATGTTTTGCAAACAGCCCTGATTTGTAGAGTACTCAAGACCTATTGTTTTTGGTGAAGATCGGTTAAGGGGAAGGGGTAGTTTACCGGCAACGTTTTTTTATCAAGCGTATTTTCTATGGCAAACGATAACTGCCGCAAATTCAAACAGAATCAAATAATTTTTTGCATACGTCCCTGAATTGTAGAGGTCTCAAGGACTTTCGATTTTGGTGAAGATCGGTTAAGGGGAAGGGGTAGTTTACCTGCAACCTTTTACGTTTTAACAAGAGTAAAGTACTTGAAAATTTATTTAATTTTTTTGAAACAATGGTAATTGTTAAAAATAAAATAATTTTGTTGCCAGGCAAAAAATTAAAATTTTTTCATTTTAATGTAAATCATGTATACGGGAAAATATATCGCGCTTGGCAGGCAAGCATATCTCAGTTATGTACTGTTTACGTTTCCATTTTATTATTATGACTACCGCAGTAAAAAGGCAGGGAAGACACACACACACACACACACACACACACACACACACACACACACACACACACACACACACACACACACACACACACACACACACACACACACACACAAAATTCGTGTTATTTCTGGCCTCATTCATGTTTATTTTCTTACATTTGCACGCTTTTTAAACGGAAAGTGCCGAAACCCACACCAATATAACGCGTGCAAGCCGAAAAAATGGACATCAATTTGCTTACTGGCGAAGCTAGTAGTTAATGAATGGGTAGGCAAAAATCTTATCTTAAATTTTTTTTAAGGAATCACTAAAAGGACGGTGGTTCAAATCGGACGCTGAGGTAGAGTTTGCTGTAACCGAATGGTTCCACAAACTGCCGTAAGAATTTTACTAGCAGGGAATCTACAGGTTAGCGCAACAGTGGAACTCATGTCTTAAATGTTATTGGAGACTTCTTTTAAAATCGTTGAATAAAAAATGCTTTACAGCTCTATACGTGTTTCTATTGAACAATCCTTGTATTAGTCATACACAATAATACAACTTATTGAACTTCAAATTTTTAAACTTGATTAGTTTCTATATATTATATGTTTAATGTTACAAATAATTCAAATAACAATCTTGATCATCTGTTAGTTCAGCGGAATAACAGTGACACTTTTAATAACCGCATAAAATAAACACTTAGAAACAACACAGGCGCTTTAACTTAACTGTTTGGACAACAGAAGTGAGGCATGCCTCAACGTTCTATGTGTACAGTGCGGGACAATCCCCCCTCCCTACACTTCCCTATCACACCACTACATTGCTTACATACGATGTATACAAAAAACGCTGAGGCAAGTTCAGGTTGCCTCATTCGCTTTAAACGAACTATGCCGAATCTCACCTGTCACCATCTAGCAGTCGCTCAATAAAGCACGTTTCGGTTTAATAAATTTGACAGTCGCAGTAACAATGTATAATCTTTACGTTATGTAGTTCATACGTATTTATAATTTTTATTCTACAGAATTTTTTAGGGTAGGCATTGCCTCCATGTAACTTCGCCACTGATATATATGTGTACAACGTTATCGGCAACAAAGAAGTAGTTTTTGTTAAAATTCCTTCCCGGGATATTTGGCCGTAGTCCAATGTTTTCTACAAAACCAGACATTTCGGCAATGCCATCGACTTCCATCATCAGTGAAAATCGAGTGCGATAAAGTGAGGTGGTATACGTTAGTGACCACAGTACTGTGGTTGAGGCTGAAGCAGTAAGTAGAAAGAATTAGTTTCTATGGTAATATTTCATTTCGAAAATGATTTTAAATATAAATCTTAGAATATGGAAGTCATGTATGGTTCTCCATACCGATATTTAACAATTACCATTGTTTCAAAAAGTTTAAATAAATTTTCAAGTACTTTACTCTTGTTAAAACGTAAAAGGTTGCAGGTAAACTACCCCTTCCCCTTAACCGATCTTCACCAAAATCGAAAGTCCTTGAGACCTCTACAATTCAGGGACGTATGCAAAAAATTATTTGATTCTGTTTGAATTTGCGGCTGTTATCGTTTGCCATAGAAAATACGCTTGATAAAAAAACGTTGCACGTAAACTACCCCTTCCCCTTAACCGATCTTCACCAAAAACAATAGGTCTTGAGTACTCTACAAATCAGGGCTGTATGCAAAACATTATTTGATTCTGTTTGAATTTGCGGCTGTTATCGTTTGCCATAGAAAATACCCTTGTTAAAAAAACGTTGCAGGTAAACTACCCCTTCCCCTTAACCGATCTTCACCAAAAACAATAGGTCATGAGTACTCTACAAATCAGGGCTGTATGCAAAAAATTATTTGATTCTTTTTGAATTTGCGGCAGTTATCGTTTGCCATAGAAAAATACCGGTATGGAGAACCATACATGACTTCCATATTCTAAGATTTATAATCTGAAATATGCTTGCCTGCCAAGCACGATATATTTTCTAATATATACATAATTTACATTAAAATGAAAAAATTATAATTTTATTGCCTGGCAACAAAATTATTTTATTTTCAACAATTACCATTGTTTGAAAAAGTTTAAATGAATTTTCAAGTACTTTACTCTTGTTAAAACGTAAAAGGTTGCAGGTAAACTACCCCTTCCCCTTAACCGATCTTCACCAAAATCTAATGGCCTTGAGTCCTCTACAATTCACTGACGTATGCAAAAAATTATTTGATTCTGTTTGAATTTGCGGCAGTTATCGTTTGCCATAGAAAATACGCTTGATAAAAAACGTTGCAGGTAAACTACCCCTTCCCCTCAACCGATCTTCACCAAAAACAATAGGTCTTGAGTACTCTACAAATCAGGGCTGTATGCAAAACATTATTTGATTCTGTTTGAATTTGCAGCTGTTATCGTTTGCCATAGAAAATACCCTTGTTAAAAAAACGTTGTAGGTAAACTACCACTTTCCCTTAACCGATCTTCACCAAAAACAATAGGTCTTGAGAACTCTACAATTTAGGGCTGTATGCAAATAATCTTTTGATTGTTTGAATTTGCGGCTGTTATCGTTTGCCATAGGAAATACCCTTGTTAAAACATAAAACGTTACAGGTAAACTACCCCTTTCCCTTAACTGATCTTCACCAAAAACAATAGGTCTTGAGAACTCTACAATTCAGAGCTGTATGCGAAACATTATTTGATTCTGTTTGAATATGCGGCTGTTATCGTTTGCCAAAAAAAAAAATTTCCCTTGATAAAAAAAAACCGTTGCAGGTAAACTACCCCTTTCCCTCAACCAATCTTCACCAAAAACAATAGGTCGTGAGTACTCTACAAATCAGGGCTGTATGCAAAAAATTATTTGATTCTGTTTGAATTTGCGGCAGTTATCGTTTGCCATAGAAAAAAAATCTACAGAAACACACACAGACACTTTTCGGAAAACGGCTTTTACTTCCATATTCCTTAAGGAATGGAAGTATGGTGATGGCAAAAAAAATCGTGTTCGAGATTATTGCAGATTCTGATTCTACTACACTCAAAACATGAAAAAAAGTCGTTTTCCGAAAAGTGTCTGTGTGTGTGTCTGTCTGTCTGTCTGTCTGTAGATTTTTTTCTATGGCAAACGATAACTGCCGCAAATTCAAACAGAATCAAATAATTTTTTGCATGCAGCCCTGATTTGCAGAGTACTCGCGACCTATTGTTTTTGGTGAAGATCGGTTGAGGGAAAGGGGTAGTTTACCTGCAACGGTTTTTTTTTAGCAAGGGTAATTTTGTTTGTTTGGCAAACGATAACAGCCGCAAATTCGAACAGAATCAAATAATGTTTCGCATACACCCCTGAATTGTAGAGTTCTCAAGATCTGCTGTTTTTGGTGAAGATCGGTTAAGGGAAAGGGGTAGTTTACCTGTAACGTTTTATGTTTTAACAAGGGTATTTCCTATGGCAAACGATAACAGCCGCAAATTCAAACAGAATCAAAAGATTATTTGCATACAGCCCTGAATTGTAGAGTTCTCAAGACCTATTGTTTTTGGTGAAGTTCGGTTGAGGGAAAGGGGTAGTTTACCTGCAACATTTTTTTAACAAGGGTATTTTCTATGGCAAACGATAACAGCCGCAAATTCAAACAGAATCAAATAATGTTTTGCATACAGCCCTGATTTGTAGAGTACTCAAGACCTATTGTTTTTGGTGAAGATCGGTTAAGGGAAAGGGGTAGTTTACCTGTAACGTTTTATGTTTTAACAAGGGTATTTCCTATGGCAAACGATAACAGCCGCAAATTCAAACAGAATCTAAAGATTATTTGCATACAGCCCTAAATTGTAGAGTTCTCAAGACCTATTGTTTTTGGTGAAGATCGGTTGAGGGAAAGGGGTAGTTTACCTGCAACGTTTTTTTAACAAGGGTATTTTTACTTCCATATTCCTTAAGGAATGGAAGTATGGTGATGGCAAAAAAAATCGTGTTCGAGATTATTGCAGATTCTGATTCTACTACACTCAAAACATGAAAAAAAGTCGTTTTCCGAAAAGTGTCTGTGTGTCTGTCTGTCTATCTGTGTGTCTGTCTGTCTGTAGATTTTTTTTCTATGGCAAACGATAACTGCCGCAAATTCAAACAGAATCAAATAATTTTTTGCATACAGCCCGGTTTTGCAGAGTTCTCGCGACCTATTGTTTTTGGTGAAGATCGGTTGAGGGCAAGGTGTAGTTTACCTGCAACGGTTTTTTTTTAGCAACGGTAATTTTGTTTGTTTGGCAAACGATAACAGCCGCAAATTCAAACAGAATCAAATAATGTTTCGCATACAGCCCTGAATTGTAGAGTTCTCAAGACCTATTGTTTTTGGTGAAGATCGGTTAAGGGAAAGGGGTAGTTTACCTGTGACGTTTTATGTTTTAACAAGGGTATTTCCTATGGCAAACGATAACAGCCGCAAATTCAAACATAATGAAAAGATTATTTGCATACAGCCCTAAATTGTAGAGTTCTCAATACCTTTTGTTTTTGGTGAAGATCGGTTAAGGGAAAGGGGTAGTTTACCTACAACGTTTTTTTAACAAGGGTATTTTCTATGGCAAACGATAACAGCCGCAAATTCAAACAGAATCAAATAATTTTCTGCATACAGCCCTGATTTGTAGAGTACTCAAGACCTATTGTTTTTGGTGAAGATCGGTTAAGGGAAAGGGGTAGTTTACCTGTAACGTTTTATGTTTTAACAAGGGTATTTCCTATGGCAAACGATAACAGCCGCAAATTCAAACAGAATCAAAAGATTATTTGCATACAGCCCTAAATTGTAGAGTTCTCAAGACCTATTGTTTTTGGTGAAGATCGGTTAAGGGAAAGGGGTTGTTTACCTGCAACGTTTTTTTAACAAGGGTATTTTCTATGGCAAACGATAACAGCCGCAAATTCAAACAGAATCAAATAATTTTTTGCATACAGCCCTGATTTGTAGAGTACTCAAGACCTATTGTTTTTGGTGAAGATTGGTTAAGGGGAAGGGGTAGTTTACCTGCAACGTTTTTTATCATGCGTATTTTCTATGGCAAACGACAACTGCCGCAAATTCAAACAGAATCAAATAATTTTTTGCATACAGCCCTGATTTGTAGAGTACTCGCGACCTATTGTTTTTGGTGAAGATCGGTTGAGGGGAAGGGGTAGTTTACCTGCAACGGTTTTTTTTATCAAGGGAAATTTTTTTTTTTTGGCAAACGATAACAGCCGCAAATTCAAACAGAATCAAATAATGTTTCGCATACAGCCCTGAATTGTAGATTTCTCAAGACCTATTGTTTTTGGTGAAGATCGGTTGAGGGAAAGGGGTAGTTTACCTGCAACGTTTTTTTAACAAGGGTATTTTCTATGGCAAACGATAACAGCCGCAAATTCAAACAGAATCAAATAATGTTTTGCATACAGCCCTGATTTGTAGAGTACTCAAGACCTATTGTTTTTGGTGAATATCGGTTAAGGGGAAGGGGTAGTTTACCTGCAACGTTTTTTTATCAAGCGTATTTTCTATGGCAAACGATAACAGCCGCAAATTCAAACAGAATGAAATAATTTTTTGCATACATCCCTGAATTGTAGAGGTCTCAATGACTTTCGATTTTGGTGAAGATCGGTTAAGGGGAAGGGGTAGTTTACCTGCAACCTTTTACGTTTTAACAAGAGTAAAGTACTTGAAAATTTATTTAAACTTTTTGAAACAATGGTAATTGTTAAAAATAAAATAATTTTGTTGCCAGGCAATAAAATTATAATTTTTTCATTTTAATGTAATATAATATTTTTCATTTAATACAGCAATAAAAAGGCAGGTAAGACACAGCCTGGTTGTTTGGCTGAAAATGATTTTAAATATAAATCTTAGAATATGGAAGTCATGTATGGTTCTCCATACCGATATTTTTCTATGGCAAACGATAACTGCCGCAAATTCAAACAGAATCAAATAACTTTTTGCATACAGCCCTGATTTGTAGAGTACTCACGATCTATTGTTTTTGGTGAAGATCGGTTGAGGGAAAGGGGTAGTTTACCTGCAACGGTTTTTTTTTATCAAGGGAAATTTTTTTTTTGCCAAACGATAACAGCCGCAAATTCAAACAGAATCAAATAATGTTTCGCATACAGCCCTGAATTGTAGAGTTCTCAAGACCTATTGGTTTTTGGTGACGATCGGTTAAGGGAAAGGGGTAGTTTACCTGTTACGTTTTATGTTCTAACAAGGGTATTTCCTATGGCAAACGATAACAGCCGCAAATTCAAACACAATCAAAAGATTATTTGCATACAGCCCTAAATTGTAGAGGTCTGAAGACCTATTGTTTTTGGTTAAGATCGGTTAAGGGAAAGGGGTAGTTTACCAACAACGTTTTTTTAACAAGTTTATTTTCTATGGCAAACGATAACAGCCGCAAATTCAAACATAATCAAATAATTTTCTGCATACAGCCCTGGCTTGGTGAGTACTCAAGACCTATTGTTTTTGGTTAAGATCGGTTAAGGGAAAGGGGTAGTTTACCAACAACGTTTTTTTAACAAGGTTATTTTCTATGGCAAACGATAACAGCCGCAAATTCAAACATAATCAAATAATTTTCTGCATACAGCCCTGGTTTGTAGAGTACTCAAGATGTACTGTTTTTGGTTAAGATCGGTTAAGGGAAAGGGGTAGTTTACCTACAACGTTTTTTTAACAAGTTTATTTTCTATGGCAAACGATAACAGCCGCAAATTCAAACATAATCAAATAATTTTCTGCATACAGCCCTGGCTTGGTGAGTACTCAAGACCTATTGTTTTTGGTGAAGATCGGTTGAGGGGAAGGGGTAGTTTACCTGCAACGTTTGTTATAAAGCGTATTTTCTATGGCAAACGATAACTGCCGCAAATTCAAACAGAATCAAATAATTTTTTGCATACATAAGTGAATTGTAGAGGACTCAAGGCCATTAGATTTTGGTGAAGATCGGTTAATGGGAAGGGGTAGTTTACCAGCAACATTTTACGTTTTAACAAGAGTAAAGTACTTGAAAATTCATTTAAACTTTTTCAAACAATGGTAATTGTTAAAAATAAAATAATTTTGTTGCCAGGCAATAAAATTATAATTTTTTCATTTTAATGTAAATTATGTATATATTACAAAATATATCGTGCTTGGCAGGCAAGCATATTTCAGATTATAAGTCTTAGAATATGGAAATCATGTATGGTTCTCCATACCGATATTTACTTCCATATTCCTTAAGGAATGGAAGTATGGTGATGGCAAAAAAAATCGTGTTCGAGATTATTGCAGATTCTGACTCTACTACACTCAAAACATGAAAAAAAGTCGTTTTCCGAAAAGTGTCTGTGTGTGTGTCTGTCTGTGTGTGTGTCTGTCTGTGTGTCTGTAGATTTTTTTTCTATGGCAAACGATAACTGCCGCAAATTCATACAGAATCAAATAATTTTTTGCATGCAGCCCTGATTTGCAGAGTACTCGCGACCTATTGTTTTTGGTGAAGATCGGTTGAGGGAAAGGGGAAGTTTACCTGCAACGGTTTTTTTTTAGCAAGGGTAATTTTGTTTGTTTGGGAAACGATAACAGCCGCAAATTCAAACAGAATCATATAATGTTTCGCATACTGCCCTGAATTGTAGAGTTCTCAAGATCTGTTGATATTGGTGAAGATCGGTTAAGGGAAAGGGGTAGTTTACCTGTAACGTTTTATGTTTTAACAAGGGTATTTCCTATGGCAAACGATAACAGCCGCAAATTCAAACAGAATCAAAAGATTATTTGCATACAGCCCTAAATTGTAGAGTTCTCAAGACCTATTGTTTTTGGTGAAGTTCGGTTGATGGAAAGGGGTAGTTTACCTGCAACGTTTTTTTAACAAGGGTATTTTCTATGGCAAACGATAACAGCCGCAAATTCAAACAGAATCAAATAATGTTTTGCATACAGCCCTGATTTGTAGAGTACTCAAGACCTATTGTTTTTGGTGAAGATCGGTTAAGGGGAAGGGGTAGTTTACCTGTAACGTTTTATGTTTTAACAAGGGTATTTCCTATGGCAAACGATAACAGCCGCAAATTCAAACAGAATCAAAAGATTATTTGCATACAGCCCTAAATTGTAGAGTTCTCAAGACCTGTTATTTTTGGTGAAGATCGGTTGAGGGAAAGGGGTAGTTTACCTGCAACGTTTTTTTAACAAGGGTATTTTCTATGGCAAACGATAACAGCCGCAAATTTAAACAGAATCAAATAATGTTTTGCATACAGCCCTGATTTGTAGAGTACTCAAGACGTATTGTTTTTGGTGAAGATCGGTTAAGGGGAAGGGGTAGTTTACCTGCAACGTTTTTTTATCAAGCGTATTTTCTATGGCAAACGATAACAGCCGTAAATTCAAACAGAATCAAATAATTTTTTGCATACGTCCCTGAATTGTATAGGTCTCAATGACTTTCGATTTTGGTGAAGATCGGTTAAGGGGAAGGGGTAGTTTACCTGCAACCTTTTATGTTTTAACAAGAGTAAAGTACTTGAAAATTTATTTAAACTTTTTGAAACAATGGCAATTGTTAAAAATAAAATAATTTTGTTGCCAGGCAATAAAATTATAATTTTTTCATTTTAATGTAATATAATATTTTTCATTTAATACAGCAATAAAAAGGCAGGTAAGACACAGCCTGGCTGTTTGGCTGAAAATGATTTTAAATATAAATCTTAGAATATGGAAGTCATGTATGGTTCTCCATACCGATATTTTTTCATGTTTTGAGTGTAGTAGAATCAGAATCTGCAATAATCTCGAACACGATTTTTTTGCCATCATCATACTTCCATTCCTTAAGGAATATGGAAGTAAAAAATCTACACACAGACAGACAGACACACACACAGACACCTTTCGGAAAACGACTTTTTTTCATGTTTTGAGTGTAGTACAATCAGAATCTGCAATAATCTCGAAAACAATTTTTTTTGCCATCACCATACTTCCATTCCTTAAGGAATATGGAAGTAACAAAAAGAATTTTATCAACATGTGGTTTCACAAAGAAGATTTTGGACTTGATGTAGAGTGGCATTTTTACGCATCATGTCATGGGAAGAATGCGTGCGATGGCATCGGAGGTACTACAAAGCGAGCCGTCACAAAAGCTAGTCTGCAGCGGACGTATGAGAACCAGATCTTGACACCTCAGGAAATGTTCAAATTCTGTAAAGAACATCTTAAAGAAATTACCTATGTTTTTGTAAAAACAGAGGAAATACAAGAACTTCACGCCAATGTCTTGGAAGAAAGATTCAACAATTGTAAGAAGATTAAAGGCACTCGATCTTTTCATTGTTTTATACCGCAGTCAGACAATTTGCTTAAATGTAAGTTGTAACGTGTCAGAATTGGGGATTTTTATTTCTTGATGTTAATGGGTATTTGTATTGTATTTATTTCATTTTTGGGTGGGATTTTGTAAAATTATTGTGAAAGTTTTAGTCCCCTGCGAACGTTATTTTCATTATAACAGAACACGTGTTGAGAAACAGTGGTGTAACAAAGCAGAGACGCAGTTTTGCTGTTGAGTAATGCGGCCGGGAATTCGCGCCCCCTCCGAATTGCTTAGAAATCTGTACATGTGTGTCGATGCACGAGCGCAACTACTCAAGCAGGCGCTCGGGGGACGCGACCAGTCTGAAAACCAAGATGGCCAGAGAACAAAATTATTCATCGTTCCCTCAGCGACCCTCAGGAAATGCTGCTAAGGACTGCCCACTTTAATGACGTCAGCCAGTGCCTAGCTGAGATCATATGCTATATTAACTCCAAAAAACTACATGCATAGCATGGGACGAAGCTTCGGCGACGAAGATCAAGGCAGTGCTTTCCGTAGAAAGTATGAGATCACCTCAGCCATACCTGCGACGCCTTCGTCCGCAGTCTACTAACTGAACCCACCGGCGCCGGGACGGCCAAAGTAGGCTCGTCATAAAAATTTTAATTTAACAGTAAAAAAGGTGTAACTACAGCAACTTTTCATGTGACCGCGGTCAATCATCGAGGGGACCTTAATCAAGAGTTTTTTTTTTCTTTCGGACAATAAAAGATGTATTACTGAACAATGAGTGCGCACGAAGACCGCGTGACCGGCGTGGGGGGAAATTTATCAGTATTATAAAAATGTTAAGGGATAAATAAATTTTCTGTGTGGATGAGGGAGTGAGCAATGCTGGGCTGTTGGTGTGCATAATTGTGTTTGTGTTTTTATAAATGATAAGGTAAGTCATAGTCAGTAAGTTCAGTTACAAGCAAGGTGCAAGAGTTGCACAACATGTAAAACAAAGATCTATAAATTCAATATTTCTGATCAATAAAAGAAAAATAATTTCTCTCCCATAAAATTGAGAGTTAAAATTCTTTCAAGGCCTTATTTCGTTTGTGTACTGTCAGAGTTCGTCGAACGAAATGGGTTCGTCCCCGCTATGCGATCCAGCCAGATCGAAGATTCAAGGTAAGTGGGATATTTAATTTGAATAAATATAAATAACCAAAATATAAGAAAGTTACAATTGGTGCCGTGATTTCCAGGATGTAATATAACAAAAAAGGGTTGTATTACGCCGGCTTACATCTGACGGTACATAGCGAAATACGGTTGCGAAAGCAAAATTGATTTTGTATATGTTAAAACATCAGTTTTGAAATAAGACCAATAATTGGCAGTTGTTACATAAGAAAAAATAGACCAAATAAAAATGGCTGAGAACACAGAGAAAAGTAGTATAATAAATTCAGTTATGAGTGAAAGTGACCTTGAGTCGCAATCGCTGAATGAAAGTGGTATGCTGACAGTGGGGGGGCCGAGCGCTGTTACAGAAACAGCTGTCGGCGGTAATATAATCGTTCATTCAACTCCGACTGCGTTTCAAACACAAGTAAGCGAAGCAGATGTTGATTCTGGGGTTCAGTTGACCCCAGTTTCAACTAATAAAAATAAACAAGCAGACGACATGGATGTAATAAGTATTATGTTGAATCAATTTAAAGAATTAAATAAACGTTTTGATGATAATGATAAACGCTTTGATAATAACGAAATAATTTTAAATAAGATGAAAAGTGATTTCAACGATAAATTAGATGAACAGAGAAGAAAATGTGAACAACAGAATATTCAGTTGCAGCAGAATATTAATGTGCAATTTGATAATTTGAGTCATGT
This sequence comes from Magicicada septendecula, assembly GCA_034769895.1. Taxonomy (NCBI): domain Eukaryota; kingdom Metazoa; phylum Arthropoda; class Insecta; order Hemiptera; family Cicadidae; genus Magicicada; species Magicicada septendecula. Next base: position 286,034,105 of record CM068371.1, read on the forward strand.
ATTAGATAAACATATTGATGAACGTTGTGAAAGTATGAAATCACAATTGTCAGAGTCCCTAAATGAGCAATTAGAGTGCCGTGTTGCTGATATTACCAATAATATAACTAATAAAGTAGAGAAACAGATCACGGAACAATATAGCGTCATAAATACAATTGTTGAGAAACAAATAAATGAATGTAACACCAATACTGAATGTAAGGTTGGTTATGTTACGAGCCAGATTGAAAATAATAATTGTAAAATAAGAGAAATAGAAAATAATTGTAAGATTGAATTTAAGACCATACATAATACAATAAGTGACCTTGAATGTGATAATAACCTTAAGTTAATGAATGTTAAAAATGAATTGAGCATGGCCATCAGCCAACAAGTAAACACTGTTACCGAACGAGTAATTATGACTCGTGACGTAAGCAACGAAGTTGAGTTAGAGACATTCAGTTGTGATAACAAAAGAGTACATCCTATGCAGTTCATAAGTAGAGTGAGAGAGTTCAATAAGTTCAGTACTAATAACTGGGTAGTCCAATTATTAAAAATTTTAAAATGCTTTAAAGGTAGTTCGGAGATATGGGCCGAGGTACATAAAACGGAATGGGAGTGTTTTGGAAATTTTGAGTCTGCATTTATAAATAAATATTGGTCGGAAGAAGACCAAGAAGTGTTACGAAGTAGAATCATGGGAACAGGGAATTTTGGGGGGCCCAATAATAATATAACAGGGTATGTGATGAGAATATTTAACGAGGCGAAATACTTAGAACCATTGCCATTTAGATCCTTTGTGAGGCATATAAGCAAGCATTTGCCAAGGGAAGTGCAAATAACACTTATGACACGGGAGGTAGCTAATATTAGCGAACTAGAAAATATTTTAGATATGTTTCAGAACATCCGGGACCAAGAATTGAGTTGCCGTCAGAACCAGCAAAATGGAAATAATGGAGGTAATCAGGGACCGCCGAGGGGACCTACAAATGGACCGGCATATCCCAGACGAGAACAAAATAATCGAGGACCCATGTGGACTTGTCCAGCGTGTTCGCAGGAGAATTATGCTTCACAGAATTTTTGTTTTAGATGCAGGAGAGAGAGAGACCGGGGCAGAGACACGGTCCACAACCCGCACAGAACCAGCATGCATACCAACGAAGGGGAGAGGGCCAAGGAGGAGTGCTGAGAGGCCAGGCTCACGAACAGCGAGGAAACCAGCACGAACGGGGATACAACCCGGCAGTGGCGAGCACATCTGCGGGAAACTAAGAGGGACAATGGAACACCGGACCCGACCGTTGTCGCCGGAAAATTATGGGGTCCAAATGGATGATAGATACCGAAACAACGTTGTTATTACAGATTTGTCTGAGGAATTATTGGAGGAGGAAGACTTCGAAGCAGGGAGACGGGAGAATGGACTGACGGAGGGGAAAATCAACATAGAAGGTAAGGAGATTAAAACTTTAATCGATACAGGTAGCGAAATCTCTGTTATTTCTGAACATGTACTAGATGAATTAAGAGAAATGAATAAAAATATTCCATCTTTGCCAGTAGCGGGGGTGACGATTGTAGGTATTACGGGAGTTAGAAGTAAAAGAGTCACGAAACAAGTACATTTAAACATGATAATTAACGGGGTAGGGTACGATAATACATTTCTAGTTGTACGGGGGTTAAATCTTGAGGTTATACTGGGAAATGATTTTCTGATTAAACATAAGGCGGTGATTGATTTTCATAAACGGGTGTTAGAATTAAATAGTGAAGGGGAACCAGTCCGTATTAATTTTGAGCGGGTGTTAGATGCGGTAAGAATTTCAGGGGCAAGGGTGATACATAATCGGAATAATAAACAAGAAATGGAAGTTAATATGAATGTATGTAGTGAGAGTAAGATAGAGTATGAGGAGAATGTAGATCACTTATGGAATGAGAGAGCACTTAAATTTTGTAGTGAGGGTGGCGTGATAGGGAGTTCTCAACGTGAATCGTTGTGGCGGGTAGTAGAGAATTTTAGAGAAGTGTTTGCCGATATACCAGGGAGGGCAAGAAACTATGAATGTGAGTTGAGGGTAAGGGAACACGCACCCTATGTGCAAAGAAGTTATCCGGTGCCATATGCGAAGAGAAGAGCGGTTCAGCTTGAGTTAGAGAAAATGTTAGAGGGAGATATAATTGAGCGATCTGTATCACCATATTCTAACCCCTTAGTAGTAGTGATTAAAAAAGATGGTAGAGTTAGGTTATGTTTAGATGCCCGCAAAATCAATCAAATAATCATTCCCGACCGGGAGTCACCTGAAGCGATAGAAGACATTTTTCAGAAGTTCAGCGGCGTACAATATATGACCTCTTTAGACCTAACCGCCGGGTATTGGCAAGTTCCGTTGGCAGCAAATAGTAGAAAATACACAGCCTTTTTATTCAATGGAAAGAATTATCAATTTAAGAGACTACCGTTTGGTTTGAACACAAGTGTAGCTAGTTTTATCAAGTGTCTTGACGAAATTTTGCAACCATATAACTTAGATTTTTCAACCATATACGTGGACGATATCCTGATAGCTTCCAGAACTTTGGAAGAGCATGTAGAACATTTAGAATATGTGTTGGAGAAGTTATACCAGGGAGGTTTGACAGTGAATTGGGACAAATCGAAATTTTTGCAAACTGAGATACATTTTTTAGGTTTCATCATAACACCTACCGGTATACGTGCCAATCCGGATAAAGTAGAATCCATCCTGACGTTCCCGGAGCCCAAAAATATAAAACAATTGCAAAGTTTTCTTGGTCTCTGTAATTATTACAGGAAGTTCCAGCGGAACTACGCTCAGACGACGGCCCGACTCAGAGCAGTGCTGCAAAAGAACAAACAATGGAGGTGGGAAGACAACGAAAGAGCAGCGTTCAACGAAATCAAAAATAAGTTCGCTGATATGATATTAATGAATCATCCTAATTTTAATGAAAAATTTTACTTACAGACAGACGCAAGCAATATAGCACTTGGAGCAGAACTATACCAAGAGGACGAGGCAAAAGAACATAAAACCATTGCCTTCGCCAGCCGGACGTTGCTAGCTGCAGAACGTAACTATACTACCACCGAGAAGGAGCTCCTCAGTATAGTGTTCGCCGTGAAGAAGTTCCGCACGTATCTGCTGGGTAATAAAACCATCATCAGGACGGACCATAAAGCGCTGTCGTTCCTGAATACTTGCAAACTCACACACAGCCGGATAACCAGGTGGGTGTTAGCTCTTCAAGAGTATAATTTTTCTTGGGAATACATTAAGGGTGTAGAGAACAGGGTGCCAGACACACTATCACGAGTAGACACAGACAGAAATAGAACGGGTAGAGATATTAAAGAAATAGAGATTTATAGGCTATCCCGGGAAGATAAACTTTTTGGGGAAGAATTGAAGAATATAAATGTAATGCAAAGAGCTGATAGTAAACTAAATAAAATAATTACTAGTGTAGAATCAGATGTAGATGAGTTTGGTTATAAACAGTATTTTCAAGTGTTTAAAGGGAGTTTGTTTAAAAAAGTAGAGGGGAGAGAGAGAGAGAGAGATTGGAGGTTAGTTATACCTGAAGGTTTGATAGAGAAAATAGTGTGGGACTGTCACCTTAGATACGGGCATTTTGGGGCACGGAAGTGTGTAAATGTGTTAAAGGAATCCTGTCTATTTAAAAATATGGAGAAACGCGTCCGAAAACTACTTAGAGTTTGCGAAATATGTCAGAAATCTAAAGTTGTGAATTATAGGTTAGAAGGAGAACTAAATTATATTAAAGTAGAAAAACCATTTGATTTGGTAGCTGTAGATTTGTACGGCCCATTGCCAAAGGGTAGGGGTGGAGTGATGCATATTTTTGTTGTACTTGACACATTTTCCAAATATGTAAGGTTATATAGCGTGAAGAGAGCAACAAGTAAGGTGCTGAGTGAGAAGATTACACGCGACTACATGATCAACGTGGGAAAGCCGAAGGTGATATTATCTGACCATGGGCCGCAGTTCATCAGCGGGAGATGGCGCCAACTCTCGGATGGGAAGGTATCATCCCAAAGCACACCGCAGTGCATCATCCACAATCCAATCAGGCGGAGAGAGTCATGAGGGAGCTGGGTAGAATTTTCCGAACATACTGCCACGCCAAACACAGCGAGTGGCCACTCTATGTCCAGAAGATTGAAAATTGGCTTAACTGCACCACCCACGAGTCGACAGGGTTCACACCTTACGAGCTAATAAGAGGGAAGCGTCCACAGAGGATTTTGGAACAATTAATTGAGTATCCACCGGACGCCAACACTATTGGTCACGATGTTAAATTGAGACTAGCGAATGAAAGTTTGTTGACGAAGGGGGAGAGGAGAAAACGGAGACATGATATGAAAGGTAAGTGGACGCGGTACGAGGTTGGACAGCTGGTATTGGTGCGACGCCACGATTTGTCGAGTGCCCAAGATAAGGAGATCAAGAAATTTTTCTTACTCTATGAGGGGCCGTACGAGATAGTAGAGGTAAAAATGAAGAATTCGTATGTGTTACAGAATAGAGAAACCAGGGAGATAGTAGGTACGCACAACGCTACAAATTTGAAATTATTTTGGTCAGCATGAGGATTTTTATTAATGAGTAAATGTGTGAATGTCATTTACTTGTTTTTTTTATGTTTCTAGAAGGGATCCTCCCCCATTTTCGGGCGGTCACGATCTTACCAGTCCTGGCCGTGGAATTCGGAACTCGGAGGCGGGCCATGGTTGGCGGATCTTCCTACGGGCAGTGAAAACAACGATGGTCCGGCTCCACCAAAATTGGTAGAAACTAGAAAAATAACTACACATTTGAACGGGGAGGGGGACCCCAAAAGGTACGTGACAAATTATCATTAATACACTCCAGGTGCATCAGTTTTGATGTACCTGTCACGTGCCTGCACTGCCTTAGAGTGTTGTATATAAGGGAGGCTACACCTAAATATAGGGCAGTGCATACAAACTTAAATATTTTCAGTGTCAGTGGCAAATTTCAAATTGAACCATTGGCAATAGTTTGCTTACACCGAAATGAAGAGTTTTGCTGGGAGGCACATTTGGTGAAAATTCAGACGGTGGGTCTGGAGAAATGACAGTCAGAGAGAGAAAAGTAGTAAGTAAAGGGGGGAGTAATTTCACAAAGCAGATCTGAATTTTCATCAAAACTGTGCCTCATAGCAAAACACCCCCGTTTCAGGTGCGTCCATGATCGCCAAAAAAAAAAAAAAAAAAAAAAAAAAAAAAAAAAAAAAAAAAAAAAAAGTTGGAAGTATATAATTTTAAATTTAAATAAATTTTAGAATTAAGTGACCAAATATAATTGTCACGCTTGAGTATCAGTGAGTATGGGAACACGCTTTGAAAAAAGGTGTAACAAAATAAAAACTTGTTGTCAATACAAGAAGTGGGGATATTTTGGGGGGGTAGATTGGTGCTCAATGAAGTGATAGAACAATGGAGTGTGGAACTGCAATTGTAGAAAGTTTAGTTATCAATGTTCATTAGTTAGCTATTAAGTTGCTATTGCGGGGGTGGCCTGTGCCCTCGTAGATAGCGAAATGGGTTGGGGGTAACAGAGAGTGTTCCTTCCATCGGAGGCCAAAATGATGAACATGTGCGGCACACCTTTTTTCGTGTAAGTTAAAATTTACACACTGATAGACGACCGTGTCGCACATACTAGTGATGAATGTAACAGGCACAGTGAAATGCAAGTTAGATTTCCCCGACTTTTCGGGCGATTACTGCCTTACCAGCACTAATCGTGGATTTGGCTAGCGGCCAGCTATGGTCATATCAAGTCCCTTGACCATAGCTGACTTGAAATTGGTATATATTAGAAATTCAATGGGGGGAGACAATTAGGGGAAATCTCCCGGCACTATGAAACAGCGGCTACCACTCTGCCCGCTTGGGGGCAGCAGAGCCAGGTGGTAGACCCGCATTAAGGGCATGTAATTATAGACCAGAACATGTTGATGTTCATAACCTTTAAAATGTAATAGTGGAAGCAAAGACACGGAGAGGTAAACCTACTCCAAAATATGCCGTCTTTGCCAAAGCGAAAAGGACGATACAGTCCTCCATGACTTGAAATAGTGTGTGTGGATCAGGGGGTGGCTCAGATGAGCCACGAATTTAAATTTTACAACATAAAACATTTTTTTGCTAATTCAAATTTGGTCAAATAAAACTGCTTGTGCTCTGTTAAATAACTAGCTGCTCAGACACTCAATATAAGGTGTTCATGCTGTAAATTTAATTGTATTATTTTATTACCATAGGTTAGATATAAGCATTGATAACAAAATGTGTTTTCATCATGTGTACATATTTTTCAACTAAGCAGATAATTGAACGGTCTGGCAGGCGGTTAATATGAATTATCAGAATCTGAGAAAGGGGAAACAATGAGGGTAGACGTAAGTATTGATAAATATATATTTCATGTAATTTGTGCATTTCTGAGATGTATTTTTTTTATTGTGTTAGGGAGATCAGCTGATCAGCAATAACAGGTCACTGGTATATTGGTTATAGATGTTCCAAGTAATTAGTGTTCAATGTAATGTTTTAATGTATTACAGAGGTGTTAAAGTAATGATGAAAATAACTTGATAAAATGAGAAATAAAGTAATAATTTGTGAAAGCTAATAAAAGTAGTTTGGGTGAGAAATATTTGGTGGGACATATAGATCTGTCCAAGTGACGTTAAAGTTAAAGTTGAAATAGGAGAGAATAATATTGTTTTGAGAATAATGTAATGTTGTTTTGAAGTAATATATGTTATAGAATTTTGAGAAGTATTGATGTTGACACAGTAGTTGTGGAGAATATATGTAGAGTTTTGAGTGATATATTGTTGTTTATTAATTGATGTTGTTATTTTGTTGTAGTTGTAGTAAGGTAATGAGATTGAGATTTTTGGGGATTGCAATTTTGTAGTAGGGGGTAGTGTAATGAGGGAGTCCGCAACATAATGATAAGTTTGGACGGGATTAGAATCGATTTAGTGAGGAGGGGCCACCTTAGGTAGAATCCAGGGGCCAAATAAGGGAAATTGAGTTTTTGGGTGGGGGAAACACATATCCTATGTACAAAGGGTTAGAGAGTATTTTTATATATATAGAGAGAAGGTGGCGAATTGAGTTTAAGGATAAGTTGGGGTTAGAGTGTCTTGATTAGTCGAGATTTTGATAGAGATGGGTGTCATGTTGCTAAAAGTTGTTAGTGGTTAGAGTCAGAGGTAGAAAGTTGATATATGTATAAACAGATCAAGTAGTAAATTAAATGGGAATAAATAATTTACATCACCCACAGTAGTGTAGAATCAGATTATTAAATAAAGAGAGAGATTTATAATAAAAATTATAAAATTTTATTTTTGAAACCAGTGACAAAACTTTGAGAGAATTTGATAATATAAAATTAAGAATTGGTTACTTTAAATAATTTAAATGTCAATTTGCTTATTTTTTATAATCATATTTTGTTTATTTTCATTGTTTTATTTTATTATGTTTTGTGTTTCAAGTTAGATTGTTACAGATGTTAAATGTATTTTCAGAAAGTATACATAACATATGTAGGTCAAGGGTCTTGAACTTGACCTAGTTTCGATCAGCTGATGAGGTCATATACATACTAAGCTTGTGCAGTAGGAAGTCAATTTAAGTTGTTATTTTAATCAATTCAAACAAGTTTGGACAATTTCTATATATAAGGGGAACACTTTTCATAAATTTAATTTTTTTTGAATTTTAAAATTTTTTAGAAAATAGTTTTTTTTTGGGGAAAAAAAATCGTGATTTTTCGCCTGCCAGCGAATGAATATTTTAAGTGTTGATTATTTATTATTTGTGTGTTCACCATGTTTATTTTATTGATTTATTTTGTACTGCATTGTATTGTTAGACTCTAAGTATTCACATGTTAGAGTAAGGATATGTTTTGATTAGAAGAAATGTCTAAATTAAGTCATTTTAAATAAAACAGAAAAACAAGCAAGAGAATTTTTGTAATAAAGTAGATTATTTTGAATTTTGAATTTTTTAAATTTTTTGTAAATTTTAAAGAATTTGTCAAGGTGTAATATGTAATGTGAGTGTGTGTGAGCCCAGTATCTGCTAAAGGCAGCCCAGCTTGCATAAAAGGGGAAACATCGGTGGAGGATCTGGCATAATTTAAGCCAGGGATTGAGGATTTTGGGGGTAGCATGTTAAAAGGCGAGGTGTGCTGTGGTACTTGTGGGTTTGATTTCTCGGTGTTGGGATCTCTACAGAGAAGTCCAGTGATCTCGTTCAGATGTGTCCATGGTCACCAAGCCAGGGGGGTCGTGTACCCATGTAGATTAAGAACAAGGGGGTTGTTGGCACCAGTTCCTCACCGGTCCTCTAGGGGGTTTATCAATGAGATTTCTTCTGTTATGGACAGCAGAATTCTCATTGAGGGGGTATTGTAACGTGTCAGAATTGGGGATTTTTATTTCTTGATGTTAATGGGTATTTGTATTGTATTTATTTCATTTTTGGGTGGGATTTTGTAAAATTATTGTGAAAGTTTTAGTCCCCTGTGAACGTTATTTTCATTATAACAGAACACGTGTTGAGAAACAGTGGTGTAACAAAGCAGAGACGCAGTTTTGCTGTTGAGTAATGCGGCCGGGAATTCGCGCCCCCTCCGAATTTCTTAGAAATCTGTACATGTGTGTCGATGCACGAGCACAACTACTCAAGCAGGCGCTCGGGGGACGCGACCAGTCTGAAAACCAAGATGGCCAGAGAACAAAATTATTCATCGTTCCCTCAGCGACCCTCAGGAAATGTTGCTAAGGACTGCCCACTTTAATGACGTCAGCCAGTGCCTAGCTGAGATCATATGCTATATTAACTCCAAAAAACTATATGCATAGCATGGGACGAAGCTTCGGCGATGAAGATCAAGGCAGTGCTTTCCGTAGAAAGTATGAGATCACCTCAGCCATACCTGCGATGCCTTCGTCCGCAGTCTACTAACTGAACCCACTGGCACCGGGACGGCCAAAGTAGGCTCGTCATAAAAATTTTAATTTAACAGTAAAAAAGGTGTAACTACAGCAACTTTTCATGTGACCGCAGTCAATCCATCAAGGGGACCTTAATCAAGTTTTTTTTTTCTTTCGGACAATAAAAGAAGTATTACTGAACAATGAGTGCGCACGAAGACCGTGTGACCGGCGTGGGGGGAAATTTATCAGTATTATAAAAATGTTAAGAGATAAATAAATTTTCTGTGTGGATGAGGGAGTGAGCAATGCTGGGCTGTTGGTGTGCATAATTGTGTTTGTGTTTTTATAAATGATAATGTAAGTCATAGTCAGTAAGTTCAGTTACAAGCAAGGTGCAAGAGTTGCACAACATGTAAAACAAAGATCTATAAATTCAATATTTCTGATCAATAAAAGAAAAATAATTTCTCTCCCATAAAATTGAGAGTTAAAATTCTTTCAAGGCCTTATTTCGTTTGTGTACTGTCAGAGTTCGTCGAACGAAATGGGTTCGTCCCCGCTATGTGATCCGGCCAGATCGAAGATTCAAGGTAAGTGGGATATTTAATTTGAATAAATATAAATAACCAAAAAATAAGAAAGTTACAAAGTTCACATCAACATCACCTGTTAGTGAACTTCATACAACTGGAAAATTTGTACCATTAACACTTCAAAATAAAGATGTAGTGGCTTGTATTTACGATGGACAATGGTGGATTGCGGAAGTAGATAATATTAATAATCAAAACCAAGATGTGCATGTTACATTTTATCACCCACCAGGACCAAGGACCTCATTAAAAAAAATGAAAAAGACCAAGTTTGGATGCCAATTAAAAAATATACTGAAGAAGCTGACTCCTCTGGAATTTACCACTGTAACTGGGAGAACTTTTAATCTAACGCCCAAACTATGCGAAGAAATTTCATAAAAGATGAATGAACAATTAAGTAAAAACTAATTGAAGGTGAGAAGGCATTGTTTGTTGTCAGTTGATTGATTTTAAATTACATGATAAATTCCCTCAAAATCCCAATGGGACAATCAAAAACATTTTACTTCTAGTTGATTTTGTAACTTTATAAAATTTTGAATTTCATTATGCCTTTTATACGTAACATTATACAATATTAGAACAATATAACCTGCATTTTATTCAAAATCCTATGTTATTATAATTAGTTATCTTTGACTGGATATGCTTTAATCATAAAATTACTATACCTACTGTTATTACCCCACATATTGCGGATGTGAAAATAACATATTTTTGGCTCAAATTGAAAATTGTTTTTACTAACTTCCAGTTGAATCTCAAAGTTGAAATTTATAATGAAGTTTGATATCATAAAGACCTTTTATGTGTGTAATTTTCAGATTTTTAACTGGTCCCCCAACAAAGATATTGCAGGTGAAACTTTGAAAAAAAATCAAAAATTGGTTTTTTAAAAGAGCATAATATTTTTTTAAGGCTAAGCTTCTCACCATTAATACTTTATAAAAAGTAACTATACTGTGTAGTGTAACAGTACAAAAAAGATTAAGGCTGAGAAATTATTCCTTCTTTGAAAAATTACCCTTCAAAAATTGAATTTTGCCAATTTGCGACCATAATATAATTTTGAGCTGTAAAAAATATATTAAGAAATACATCTAGCTAGGTAATAATGGTTTTATTTTGTAGGCCAGAGTGTACTGAACTCAATGCAGTTTATTTGAAAGGGCTAGGGCAACCCATTGCTGTATAATTTAAGAAATCGTAGACGCCTGCAAACGCGATAAATAGCGTGCGGCCTAAACAAATATGGCCGCCATTTCCAAATGGTAAACAGTAAAAATTTGAAAAAATATTTTTGAGCCCCCAAAACATAAGGGAATCCACCTACCAAATATAAATTTTTTCTGAGATGGTCAAGCAACCAATTATTTTTTTTCTGGACCACTTGGTATGGAATTTCCCGAAGATAAGATGATGAATTTCATGGAATTGCTGTTTGAGAAGCAAAATACAATGTTGTGTACTAAATTCGATGAACAGAATGTAAAATTTGATGAACTAAGAGGTGAAATATGAGAGATGAATAAAAATTTTAATAGACGGGCTGATGACATGATTAATGATATGAAAGAATGAAATGAAAGATGGAAATTAGAGACAGATAAATTAAAAGAGACGGAAGAAAGTGAACTAAACCAGGTAAGTGATTTTGATAGTGGAGGTAATAATGATGATAAGGACAAGGTAAGTGATGATGTTAAAATAAGTGGTATAACAATTAATAATGGTGATATAGTTGAAAAAGGGGTATCTAAGAATCATACATTAAGTAATAGTAGTGATAATGAGAATATAATGGGAGTAGAGGTTAGTGGTGAGGTAATAAGTGTTAATGAGCTTGAGAGAGAGTACGAGGAGAGTTTAAGTGAGTATGGGGGGAGGGAAATGGCAAATTTTCCCTATGGTGTATCTGGAGTAAAGGCTTCACAAGTGTTTAATGAGGACGAGAGAGAGAGGGGTTAGATGTTGAGAGAAATGTTGACAATGAAGACTTACCTTGTGACGTAATAAGAGTAGCAGTAAATGATAATGTTGTTTATAATGAGCACTTACCTGATAATGAAACAGGTGTAGTAGCAGATGATAATAATGGTGAAATTGTAACCTAATTAATTGTGACAAATCATACCAAGGGCGACTGGACTATAAACGATGGTGACAGATTTTATGATGAAATAATAAGAAGTAATCCTGTAGATTATTATGACGGTATAATGGATAAAACAGATTTCAATGGGCATTATATTAAAAAAGATAATATAATAAACGTAAACAAAAATGAATTGTGCATGAATTCAAGATTAATTTTTGATGATGGAGGTTAGATATATGGTGTTAATGGACATTTAATTATTTTAGTTAATGGTTCAAATACTTGGCTAGATTATGTAATGAGTTTTGGTAAACAATGGCATTTGATATGACGCAGATTGTATATAATTTGATATTGGTGTTAGATGTATTGTGTATTTTGTTATGTTGTTATAATACGGTATCAGAGGATACAGTGTGTTGTATGATGGGTGCTCAATATTCATAATTCTGATTGAGTGTATTATAAGGATTGATTGTTAATAATAATTGACATTTATGTAATCATGAATTTTATAATGAAATTAAATTAATTTGAGATGATTTAATTACTTTAAAATGTTTTAAAAGATGGAAATCTTGGTAATAAATTTGAAAATTTTTTTGATTTTACTGGTATAATAAATGGTAAATGATTAAAATTTGATGATTAAAATGTTTAATAGAAATTCAGAGTTGAAGTTATGGTATGACAAATGGAATATTTAATAGAAATATCGGTATGGAGAACCATACATGACTTCCATATTCTAAGATTAATATTTAAAATCATTTTCAGCCAAACAGCCAGGGAAGGAATTTTAACAAAAAAATACTTCTTTGTTGCCAATAACGTAGTACACATATAAAAAAAAATTATCCCATCCCCCTTCAACTATAATTTTGATTTATAGAAAATTACCCCCAGCCCGTTCAACTAGCCTCTTCATTTATAGATATTTCATCTACGTTTCTACAGTGGATTATTAAGATCTTATCAGGATACTTTATCAAAATTAAGTACTTTACTCATGTTACAACAAAAAATGTTTCAGGTAAACTGCCCTTTCCCCGTAACCAATCTTCACCAAAATCAACAGACATTGAGTTCTCTATAGCTCAGGCACATATGTAAAAAGTTATTTGATTCTGTTTGAATTTACGGCAGTTATGGTTCGTCATATAAAAAATTACTCATGTTAAAACATAAAACATGAGATTTATAAAACATATCTAAGATTTATATTTAAAATCATTTTTGAAATAAAATATTTTCATAGAACCTTCTAACGCTGGGGAAATCTGAGGAGCCAATCAGAGTTGGGCCTACCTGTCACTCTGCTGAATTTGGTGGAAAGCCCTGTCACTGTCGTCAAGTCCCCACCTCAATGAAGAACCCATTGTTTTATAAAAATATATTTAAATTTTGAAAACTGAAAATTCTTTTCTTGTAAATATTTATATTTTATAATCAAAATGACTTTATTTTTGTTACCTGGCAACAAAATTATTTTATTTTCAACAATTACCATTGTTTCAAAAAGTTTAAATAAATTTTCAAGTACTTTACTCTTGTTAAAACGTAAAAGGTTGCAGGTAAACTACCCCTTCCCCTTAACCGATCTTCACCAAAATCGAAAGTCCTTGAGACCTCTACAATTCAGGGATGTATGCAAAAAATTATTTGATTCTGTTTGAATTTGCGGCAGTTATCGTTTGCCATAGAAAAAAAACGTTGCAGGTAAACTACCCCTTCCCCTCAACCGATCTTCACCAAAAACAATAGGTCTTGAGTACTCTACAAATCAGGGCTGTATGCAGAAAATTATTTGATTCTGTTTGAACTTGCGGCTGTTATCGTTTGCCATAGAAAATACCCTTGTTAAAAAAACGTTGTAGGTAAACTACCCCTTTCCCTTAACCGATCTTCACCAAAAACAATAGGTCTTGAGAACTCTACAATTTAGGGCTGTATGCAAATAATCTTTTGATTCTGTTTGAATTTGCGGCTGTTATCGTTTGCCATAGGAAATACCCTTGTTAAAACATAAAACGTTACAGGTAAACTACCCCTTTCCCTTAACCGATCTTCACCAAAAACAATAGGTCTTGAGAACTCTACAATTCAGGGCTGTATGCGAAAAATTATTTGATTCTGTTTGAATTTGCGGCTGTTATCGTTTGCTAAAAAAAAAAATTTCCCTTGATAAAAAAAAACCGTTGCAGGTAAACTACCCCTTTCCCTCAACCGATCTTCACCAAAAACAATAGGTCGCGAGTACTCTACAAATCAGGGCTGTATGCAAAAAATTATTTGATTCTGTTTGAATTTGCGGCAGTTATCGTTTGCCATAGAAAAAAAATCTACAGACAGACAGACACACAGACAGACAGACACACAGACACACAGACAGACAGACAGACACACACACAGACACTTTTCGGAAAACGACTTTTTTTCATGTTTTGAGTGTAGTAGAATCAGAATCTGCAATAATCTCGAACACGATTTTTTTTGCCATCACCATACTTCCATTCCTTAAGGAATATGGAAGTAAAAATTAAAACTAAAGGTGTGTAATGTTTGCAATGTTTGTTCAAATTCAGAATTGAAAGGTTTATTTTAATGTAATGTTTATTTGAGTATGATGTAATTATGAGTAAATATGAAACATACCGTATATTATATGTTTTAACTGTTGATTTCCCAATTTTTGGGCGGTCACGGCTTCACCGAACCCTGACCGTGGATTTGGCTTATCTGTAACAAGCTATGGGCAGACTTATTGTACCCTGACCATAGTTTGTTATTATTGAAATTGGTGGACCTAGAAATTTAACTGGGGAGGAACCGGGAATCTAAAATAACTTTGGAACTATGGCTATATACCTATGGAAAGGTGTTAGACCGCTTAAGGGCTTATAAATAACCATTTTTACTGCGGTTACTGGTATCCTGTATACCGAACTTAATGTAAAGCCGAAGCAAGGACGGGGTAAAATAAAAGGAAAAAAATGTTTACTCCCAGCAGTTTCAGTCCTTGTGGAAGCAACTGGGCGAGACAGTCCAGCCATGGGGCGAAATAGAGTAGTGGTTGGGTGGTAGCAACGTTACAAGCTACGGAAAGAAATTTCATTTATAAAATTTGTGTAATATCAAAATAGGTGCAAGTCCTTGAGATCACTTACACTAAATTGTAATGATAGGTTAAGGGGTTTTGAAGGGGGGATATTAAGAAATGATGTGGGTGGAGGATTTTAAAATCTATATATATAAAAGAGAAATACCACTGACTCACTCACTGACTCATCACGAAATCTCCGAAACTATAACACCTAGAAACTTGAAATTTGGCATGTAGGTTCCTTATGTGATGTAGGTCACATAATCGCTAAGAAGGGATTTTTGGAAATTCGACCTTTGAAGGGGGAAAAAGGGGGAGAAAGTTTGCCTGACTGACTGACATAGAATCAACGTAGAGCAAAACTACTAAATGGATATCAATGAAACTTTGAACATAGCTTCATCATAGGTCTTAGGTGCTCACTAAGAAACGGTTTTAAAAACTTTCACTCCTAAGGGGAACCCCCCCCCCATTGTATCTATGTATGTATGTTCCACATCTCCTCCTAAACCACTGGACCGATTTCAACCTAACTTGGCACAAATATTTTACGCGACGGGAGAACCAACATAGGATAGGTGTTTTTTTCGATGGGGTCCTTTGGGGGGTTCTTTGAGGTTTTTCACATCTCCTCCTAAACCACTGGACCGATTTCAACCAAACTTCGGACAAATATTTTACGCAGCGGGAGAATCAACATAGGATATGTGTTTTCTTCAGTGGGGTCCTTTGGGGGTTCTTTGGGGTCTTCCACATCTCCTCCTAAACCACTGGACCGACTTCAACCAAACTTGGCACAAATATTTTACGCAACGGAAGAACCAACATAAGATAGGTGTTTTTTCGATACGATCCTTCGGGGGGTCCTTTGGGGTCTTCCACATCTCCTCCTAAACCACTGGACCTATTTCAAACAAACTTGGCACAAATATTTTACGCAACGGGAGAACCAACATAGGACAAGTGTTTTTTTGATACGATCCTTTGGGGGTTCTTTGGGGTCTTCCACATCTCCTCCTAAACCACTGGACCGATTTCAACCAAACTTGGCACAAATATTTTACGCGACGGGAGAACCAACATAGGATAGGTGTTTTCTTCTATGGGGTCCTTTGGGGTCTTCCACATCTCCTCCTAAACCACTGGACCGATTTCAACCAAACTTGGCACAAATATTTTACTCAACGGGAGAACCAACATAGGGTAGGTGTTTTTTTGATACGATCCTTCGGGGGGTCCTTTGGGGTCTTCACATCTCCTCCTAAACCACTGGACCGATTTCAACCAAACTTGGCACAAATATTTTACGCAACGGGAGAACCAACATAGGACAAGTGTTTTTTCGATACGATCCTTTGGGGGGTCCTTTGGGTCTTAAAAACTATTAGATCTGGTTACTATGGCAACCCAATAGAATAGATACTGGTTACCATAGCATCGGTGGAAGTCTCCCGCGTAGGAAATAGAGCGGGAGTCGTCCGACGGGCCTTCCCCGGAGTTCATCCACGGAACCCGGGGAGTCTTAGGTCGGATCACGCGAAAGACGGCGGGGCCAGAGTCCACGGTTCTTATAAATAAAGATATAGGTTATGATATCAAAGGTGGTGTATGCATCTTAAGAAACTTCTTAATAGTGTGTGAATTCAGAGTTGTTTCAGTTTGAATTTAAAAGTGGATAAGTTAAGATCGAAGTAAGTTATAAGCGAGTATAAAAAACAAAGTTTTGATAGCAAATGTATTCAGATCATAGTGTTCAGACAATATAAATGCACTTGCTTCAGTTTGAATTTAAAAATTGATAAGCTGAAATCTATAGAGGTATTGTATTGTTAGAATAAGTATAGGAGACATTAATTTAACAAATGCCTTATTTCAACATTAACACAATGAATTATAAAAGACAGTAAATACGCAGCGCATGCAAGTACTGTAGACATTTTATTGAAAACTAATTTAGCTGTTCGCCCTCTCCCAGAGTTAGAAATCGAGCAGGAGCATCACGCGCAACAGAATTCTTCTCCAGATATAAGAATACAGTTTATGACATGTTCTTAAACAGGTGCGCTACAGAGTATTCCTCCAGTGAGAATGCGAACGTAACAATATAAGGAAGATTATACAATATACAAGTAATATAACGTTGGAACAAGAATAGGTGCCTATGAGCCTATGAATAAATTATGAACCCGAGCAACGCTGGGTAAATCGGCTAGATATAGATATATAAGCCAAATACCACTGACTGACTCACTGATCACGATATCTCTGAAACCACTGAATGGATATCAATGAAACTTTGAACGTAGCTTCATCATAGGTCTTAGGTGCTCACTAAGAAACGGTTTTAAAAACTTTCACTCCTAAGGGGCAAAAAACCAAATAATGAAATTTATCGCGGGAATTGCATACTTTGTAAATGAAGTGGTTGACATCTCAGTTTATTGGAAACCCCGAATACATTTAGTTCTGAGTTTTTAATCATTGTTTTAAATTGAAAAACTTCGTTTTTGCAGGTTCTTACAGTCGAGAAAATTTCGAAGTTCAATTAATTAATAAATGTATGACCTTTTTTTTCTCGGAAACGGCTCTAACGATTTTCTCGAAATAAATAATATATAGCTGTTGCTATGAATGTAAATAAACAAACAAAGAGTTAAGAATTTGTACAATCTATCTAATGCTATACTATTAAGCGAGCAATAATTGTACAATTACGTACAACGTGAAACTCCGTAGCGAAGCACGGGTATTTTGCTAGTGAATAATAAAGAAGAGACAGTTGATGATTAAATCGTTATAATACGATTAATAATGAAGTAGAGAAATACGTCTGGTGTTGTCTATGTATATTTGGTATGGAATAATTTTCGGTTTTATATAACCATGTTTTGTATTGTATAAAGATGACAAGAGTAATCTGAATTTGTAATGAGGGAATTGAGATTAAAAGGTAATTTTTAAATGGAAAAGTGAGATGGAATTGTTGTTAAACTGAATTCCTAATTGAATTGGTGAATCATTTTTAGAGTTGGAATTAAGACTTTTAAATGTATCTTAATGTTATATGTTTTAAATAAAATGTATTATGTTGGGTTAAGGATAGATAGATATATATATTGTGACATAGCGAGGTGAAGATCTGCTCTCGGCGCCAGCCGAGACGTGACAAGAGAAGGCGAGGCGACCCAATCAAGGATCGGCAGCAGCTTGATTGGCCTCGACGTGACCATCTAACGTGCTCGAGGCGAGCCAACCAGGGACCAGCGGCACTCTGATAGGTTCGTGGCACACGACCTGTCAGGGCTAAAAATAGCGCCGCTAGAAATTTTGGCGCACTCCATTGGACGTCGTCAAGCCAGCTGGAAGAAAAGGAAGAATGGAGAACGCAGGAGAAGCAGTGATGGACATCGACTGGGACAGCAGCGGGCTCTACATACCGCTGCCGAAAGAAGAGAACCGCAGCACGCCCGGAACAGCGGATGCCGCCGCCGAACATCACAGCGCGGCTCGGGCAGCGTACGCAAATGATTTAGCGTACCCGACAAACGGTCCTTTTAAGGGCCTAAAAAACTATAGTGTGTTCGATTGGCGCCATTTGTCCTGTGACAAGTGGCGCCCAACGTGGGGCGACGATCATCTTGTGGATGCAAGATCTAGCCACGCCAGAGAGCTACCAGCCGGCACACAAAACAACATGGCGCCCAACAACTACACCCAGCGGGACACCGGGTTCGAGGTAGAGCAAGGCTTTGCGCAATTCGCCGCAGCTATGAGGTGCACGTTGCCACCGGTGATCACCGCTACATACCATGGCCTCAAGTACGAGGATCCAGAACGATATCTTCAACAGCTAGAGCGACAGCTGCGGGACTACAGAGTCCCACCTGAGCAGTGGGCAGATTACGCAGTGCGGCAGCTCCGAGGAGAAGCTGCCACGTGGGCAGAGAGATACACGGGATTGCAGATAAATTGGCCCGAGTTCTGCGACCGCTTCCGGCATCACTTCTGCGGGATGCAACGCGACGCAGAGCTGCTGGCCGAGCTGTACGGACAACCGCAGCGGCAGGAATCGGCGGAAATCTTCCTCCTGAGAAAAATCAAGCTGTTTCGCCGTCTGTACCCCGGAGGTGACGAGAGGACGAGCATAACCATGCTTACACAACAGCTGCAGCCACGCCTTCGACCCGCGCTGAGGTTCCCGCCGCCTACGACTTTGGAGGAACTTTTACAACGGGCAATGAGCATCGAGGCGGACTTGGATCAAGATAGTCGTGCGCGAGGTCGGGATGACTCTGCTGAAAACTCCCTGGATCGAGTAGGGGGGTCGAAGCAGTGTCGATCGGCCTCAAGCACGAAAGAGGAACAAAGAATGAATAGCCTAACGCCCAAGTGCCGCTACTGCCCGGGAAGACACTACCATCGGGACTGCCCTGTGAAGAACCGGCAGAGAAACGACCAAGCGCCCCGGTAAATAGCCCACCGGAGCGCGTGAACCAACTAGGTGCGGACATACCGCGCATTCCAATAGAGATCGCCGGCCGAAAACTGACCGCAGCCTTGGACTCCGCCGCAAACTACGACTTCGTACGAGCCGGTCTGCTGCCCGGAGGAAGGAAGACGGAGCCCCGAGTTGTCCAGCTAGCGCTACACGGTAAGCAATGTCACTCAACGGCCGCCGTCGTCGCAGACATTATAATTGGAAATCTCGCGACCACCACCGTTCTGCTAGAAGTGCCCGGACTGCAAGAAGAAGTTTTACTGGGCCACCACTGGCTTACGGCCAACCAAGCAGTTGTGGACTACCGACGGGGCTGCCTTCACATTGGCAGCGGGAACCGACAGACGGTCTTCTGGAATGACCGCGCCGAGCCCGAGGAAGAGGACATTGACGAAGCTAGCCTTCAAACGTCAGCAGTTGGCCAACACCATAAACGGCTTCTGGAAATGTTACACCGTCATCGCAGTTTGTTCTCCCGTGGCCCGCTCCGCACCACATCCGCGGCCAAGCACGAGATCCGGCTGAAAGAAGGTAGCCAGCCATTCCGGCTCCCAATGTAACGGTACTCCGACGAGAAGAAACGCACCATCCGGGAACAGGTAGAAGAGATGCTGAGGCAGCGTATCATTGAACCGGCCACCTCGCCATACAGCTCTCCGGTGGTGATTGTGAAGAAGAAGGACAGCACACCCCGGTTCTGCGTGGACTTCCGGAGGCTGAACGATCAGACCGAGGATGTGGACTCACCACTGCCGCTGATATACGAAACCATCAAGGACCTCAGCGGGGCCAAAGTCTTCTCGACCCTAGATCTGAAGAGCGGCTACTGGCAAATCCCGCTGGAGGAAGAAGCAAAGAAGTACACAGCATTCTCGGTGCCCGACGGAGGTCGCTACCAGTTCCGGGTGATGTGCTTTGGGCTGAAGAACGCGCCCAGCACCTTCCAACGGCTGATGCAGGATGTTCTCACGGGACTATTACGGGAGTGCTGCCTCGTCTATCTGGACGACATCATTGTCTACTCCCCCGACTGGGAAACGCACCTGCGACACCTGGATCAAGTCTTGGAAAGGCTGCAGATGCACCAGCTGACCTGCTCGCTCAACAAGTGTCACTTCGGCCGAGAAGAAGTCGCCTTTCTGGGCCACGAGATTACTCCGGACGGCAACCTCCCGCAGCAGCAACATCTCAGAGCGATCGAAGACCAGCCGGCCCCCAGCAACAAGAAAGAGCTGCAACGCTTCCTGGGAACCTGCAACTGGCTGCGAGAGTACATCCCCTGCTTCGCCATGATTTCGGAACCATTAACGGACCTGCTGCAGACAAGAAAGTGGCATTGGGACGACACAACTCAGCGAGCCTTCGAAGAGGTTAAGGCCGCTTTCCGGCAGCCGTTAAAACACTCACGACCGGATCGAGACTTGCCGATGTTTCTGCAGACCGACGCCAGCCAAAAGGGACTTGGAGCGGTGCTTTATCAATGCACCGAAGCCGGAGAGAGGCGCATCATCTCGTACGCCAGTGCCAAGCTCCACGAGGCGGAGAAGAACTACCACTCCAACGAACTGGAGTGCTTGGCAGTCGTCTGGGCCATCAAGAAATACCGGCCATACTTGGAGGATCACCATTTCACCCTAAGGACCGACAACAAGGCGCTAACCTGGCTGAAGCAGGCGACGGGGCAGAAGACGAAGTACGCTCGCTGGGCTCTACTGATACAGAGCTTCAAATTCACCGTCGTCCACTGCCAGGGCAAGGAGAACGAGTTGCCGGACTTCCTCTCGAGGGAACCTGGGCTTCAAGATACTGCCGGCGTCCAAGAAGAACCACGGATGCAGCCTGAAGAGAGGCCACTTCGCAGTGTTGCGGCAGCTGCTCCGAGACTACAAGAAATCACAGCTGTCGGCATCCATCAGGCAGTGCAGGAGGCGCAAGAAGGCGACCAGGAGTGCCAAGCGTGGAGAAACGACCTTGCGGCGGCTACAGCGAGAGGATACCGGGTGGACAACGGCCTGGTTTGGAAGGACAGACGCAATCAGGAACCAGGATTGTACGTGCCGCCGAGTGTCCGCATGGAGGTCATCAGGCACTTCCACGACTTCCCTGAAGCCGGTCATCCGGGGGCCGAAGAAACGTTTCGGGCCATCGGCAAGGACTTCGTCTGGACCGGCCTAACCATTGATGTCCGCAGATACGTCCGGAGTTGCAGAATATGCGCCCTACACAAGCGCGGCGCAAATCCCGAACAGGACCAACAGCGACCTCACCGACCCAGGAGATGTTGGAATACTGTCGCCCTGGACGTCATGGGACCATATCCGCTGCCTCGAGCTGGCAACCGGTACATCGTAGTGGTCACGGATATGATGTCGAGATGGGTGGAAGCAAAGGCCGTGCGCAAGGCGGACGCCGACACCATTATCCGCTACCTGGAGGAAGAAGTGTTCCCTCGTTGGGGATAATCAGAGGCGTTGCTCACCGACAACGGAAAGCCGCTCACGGGCCACAAGTGGAAGCAGATGTGCGACAAGCTGTACATACGACCGTGGACTACAGCCAACTACCATCCCAGGGCGAACCCGACCGAGCGGCGCAACGGCGAGATCAAGAAGGCGCTGCGGATCCAGCTCCATGACTGCAAGGACCATGGCGACTGGGACAAGCGTTTGCCGACGGTTCTGTTCTCGCTGCGGAATCGTGCAAACGCCGCCACTGGAGTGACACCGAGCGAGCTTCTGCTGGGCAGAGACCTACGCCGACCCGGCGACTGGAGTCGGCCACACGCAGAACAGGACGTCCGGCCAATTGAGGAACGAGAAGAGGCGGCCAGGTCACACCAGACGCAGTATCAGCGGCGGCGGTATCCGGAACGGAGGACACAGGACCCTACACTGGCCGTAGGGCAGCTGGTGTACGTCAAGAGCCACGCCGGACCAGCCAAAGGACGGAGGTACCCTGGATGGGAGCCAGCCTGGGAAGGTCCCTTTAGCGTTGCCGCAACCCTCGGCGGGCAGATTTACACGGTGGAGAAGGACGGACGTCCATACAAGGTTCACCGCCAACGGCTCAAACTCGCCGGAGAAGAACAATGGGCTGGCCACCGGAGAGCATTCAAGACCCGGGGGAGTTGTGACATAGCGAGGCGAAGATCTGCTCTCGGCGCCAGCCGAGACGTGACAAGAGAAGGCGAGGCGACCCAATCAAGGATCGGCAGCAGCTTGATTGGCCTCGACGTGACCATCTAACGTGCTCGAGGCGAGCCAACCAGGGACCAGCGGCACTCTGATAGGTTCGTGGCACACGACCTGTCAGGGCATAAAAATAGCGCCGCTAGAAATTTTGGCGCACTCCATTGGACGTCTTCAAGCCAGCTGGAAGAAAAGGAAGAATGGAGAACGCAGGAGAAGCAGTGATGGACATCGACTGGGACAGCAGTGGGCTCTACATACCGCTGCCGAAAGAAGAGAACCGCAGCATGCCCGGAACAGCGGATGCCGCCGCCGAACATCACAGTGCGGCTCGGGCAGCGTACGCAAATGATTTAGCGTACCCGACAAACGGTCCTTTTAAGGGCCTAAAAAACTATAGTGTGTACGATTGGCGCCATTTGTCCTGTGACTATATATATATATATATATATATATATATATATATTGTAATGTTACATAACCCGGTCCCAATAAATTAACTATTGTAATACCATAAAGGTCAGAAATGGGTAAAATATAACGAGCTCAAAATTAAATTGTATCACTAAACATTATAAACGATTAGAGTGATATACAGTGACAAGTGAGTTATAGTGTACCCATTGAGGTAATAAGTGAAAGTGAAGGGAACTTCTTACAGAATTGTGCTGTAGGTGTGAGAATTATAAACGATGATAGTAGACTATAATGCTACTAACTAATTATGTATTTTGTTAATTTATTGTAGTATTTATATTGTGTAGACAACCAAGTTTAATACCTAAGTTAATTTTATATTTTTTTAAATATTTGTGTTATAGTATAAGATAACCCAGGGTTCGTTTTAAAAAACATAAAAGATTTAAATATCAGATGATAATAAAAAATTAAAATAATACTGTATGAGGGAAATGGCAGAAGGAAGTAGTGCAGTGTAGGAATACTATAAGAGACTAATAAATAATATATAAATTCCTTTAAAGTTAATAAAAATATTAAATACTTATATCCAAAGTTATAAGAAAATAAACAGAAAACTATTATGTAAATCAAATTGGGAAAGAAACTAAAATTAAAAAGAATTATTTTTCTGTAAATAAAAAATAAATTTATAATAATTACAAACTGCCTATATACTAAAAAGTAAATAGCAGAACCAATAAAAAGATATATAAAAATTATGGGTTACTAAGAGTAACGTAACTAACAAGTATTGTTAATCAAATTTAAAAATTAAACCTGTCCAGTTGAAAAAAAATGATGAGACAACAATTTTATTAAAATATCCTTTTAGAAATCTTTGAGAAGTGCAAAATTGGTGCAAAATTAAACAACAGAATGAACATTATATACTACTACCTTATTTATCAAAGTTAAATTGCTATACTCCATAATAAAAGTGAAAGAAAACCATTTTTGGACGATCAGGCCTAGCTTCGCTGTGTTTCAAGTTTGACGAGAATATTTGCCGGTCGGTTATAAAATTACAACCAAATACAGACACCACCGGAGAAACGGCTTCATCCAAGTAAGAACTTCAAGAATAGAGGTAATATAAACATTTCGTTTAATATTTAACGAAGAAAACATTCCGAATGGTAGTATAGAAAAGAAACTAATAAAAATTAACCACATGTTCTAATGAAAACAAACGCACTCTGCTCTCTCACGGACATTTCCGGAACTACGTACTAAGCGAAAAATAAACAAATTTTTGAATATTTTTTCTGTATTTGTAAAGCGTAGTATAATTATCCATTTCTGACCATCTCATAACAAAAAGAACTTACCCTTAACCCTGGGGAAATAAATAAAAGAATTATATATTGATTGATGTTTTAAATATAGTATAAAATTTGGTCAAAAACCATATATTTTTTTTGACAATTCCATGTTTACTCAATGAAGTCGATATCATGTCTTAATTAAGGAAAAGATCGATTGTGATAATTGTATTTTGGCGGAAGAGAAAAAACCAATAATATTCTTAATAAATATTATTGAAAAAATTGAGATAAAAAAAAATAAAAATGTGTGTCCTTTCTTGTAGTGGGTAGTTGTATTAAGTTTCAGAACAACTAAGAAGAAGACGATCTACCGGGTCGTATACTGCCACAGTGTCGTCTGGTTAATCTGTATTTGGAGACTAGAAGTCAGCTGATTCGGTGCACGGCGAATATTTGAAAATTTAGAAATCGTCCAAACCGAGGGTAAACAAATGGTACTAGCTCTCTCTTCTAAATCAGGCTAAACAACTTTCCTACTTGACCCAAATCACACACACTCGATTTCTGCTTTGTTTGAGTAACATTCCCAACCGCTTTATTTAAACTTCGGTCTTTATAATTCATAAGTGGTGACTGCAGAGAGGCGGAAACCTTAATACAAAAAAAATGCACATTACAGATTTGGCGCTTACAACATTGAGTCTTGAATGAGACGGACGTTTCGTTAAAACACCTCTACAAAAACCGCACGTTACAGAAATGGCGCTCAACGTAAAAGGGCTGTAATTAGAAAAGAATTTTGATATATTTAATAAATTAATATACCAAAAAATCTAATTATCGTCGGCAGTTATGAGAAAACAAGAAATGCATAATACTAGAGGCAGATCGAAGAAGAGGGAAGAAGAAAAGGAGTTGGAAGAAGGTGGACAGGAACGAGAGATAGAAATAGTTACGGACAGTGAGATGTAACAACCGGTAGGTGATAAAGAAGAAACTGAAGCAATTATGAGCACGGAAAAGGAAATAGTGGAAGAGGATGCCCAAGGGGACCAACTGGATAAAGCGGTAGCCAGAGAAGAACCTAATTGGCAAGACATGATGAAATTTATGGCTGAACAATTTAAGAAACAGGAGGAAAACTCGAAGCAAACCAATGAGGAAAATAAGGAGAATTTTAAGAAACAGGAGGAACAAAATAGACAGACCAATGAGAAAATCGATAGCATTCAGGAAAGTTTAGTCAAACAACTAAATGAAAAATTAGAGACCATTCATGGAAATATCAAACAAACCATGAATGAACAATACAATGAACTGAAAGAAACTGTTGAAGGACAAAGAGAAGAGATGAATGCAAAATTTGAAGAGAATAAAGAAAGTTTAAAGCGGATTGAGGGTAAGATGGAGAAGTTCAATAAGGAGATATGGAAAACTTTCGGAGAGACGTTTGAAAATGTTAATACGCGTATCCAAAAAGCAGATACACACAAGGAGGAGGTTAATAAACAAATGGACCATAGTTTCAAGAATTTGGATGAAACATCAGACAGCACTTCAGAAGGTACTAAAGTAAGTCCGAATACAGAAGAGAACAGGAAGGAAACAGAAATTAGAGAAGACCAGAATGCATTGCTATCTGAAAATAAGAATAGAAAGGTCAAGGAGAAGATCCAAACTATGGAAGAGAAGACCAAGAAATAAGAAAAACATGTAGAAAGAAAATAATAAATACAAGGGAAGAATGGGAGATGATTACAGATGGATTAATTAATGTATTTAACCTCCCAATTAATGAACAGAGGGAATTAATTAAGTTTGGATATCATTTAAATATGTCGACGATTGAAGTGCATCAGAAGATATCAGTCATATCATCAAGACGGAATATATCATTAAAAAATTTGGTAAATTATCCAGAGGAAAACGGGAATGGAATGATATTAAAAATGAGTGAATATGTTATGTCAGAGGAGGTGCAATACCTGTTACTTAAAAAAGAACTAACAATGACGGAAAACCGTGACTTCTATGAAGACTTTGTCTCAGCTGAGTTACGATGCCAGGTGAAAGAGAGGTATATAACAAATCCCAAAATCATTATGAATCCCCCAGTAATCCGAGTAAAGGGAGTACCTGAATTAATGGACCATGGTTAAACTAAACAATAACAAACCAGAAAAGGGGACTGAAATTCTGAAAACCGACCCAGCAACCCATTGAATAGTGGAAGAAAACCCCAAAATTCTAAAAGCATGTAAGGACATCTTACTCAAGTTATTTTGAAACCATATAATTTAAAGTGAAGAGACTAAAACCCCAAAATTCCAAAAAAATGTAAGAACAACTTACTCAACAATTTATCTAGGAACAAGACGATTTAATAAAAACTATGTAAGGACAACTTACTTAATTTATTCAGAAATAATACGATTTAAGATATTTCGAAACCATTCAATTTAACAAAAAATAAGAACTGATTAGTAAATAAGAGTTATAAAGAATTGATTTAAAATGAAATAATAGGAAAAAGTAATATTTTTAATGGTAACAAACAGAAGAAAAATTAAATGAACAAAAACAATTGATGGTAATGTGCTCAGATAAGAAGAATAAAGAATAATTTAATGACTCCAATGAAACTGAAGGAGGATGATAATTAATACAATAATTAGAATTTCTCGGAATTGAAGATTATATAAGAAGAAATGATACGGAGAAATATGCCACAAGAAGTAAAGTCAAAAGAATTTTAACATAAGGCCTATCAATAATGTTATATGCTATTAGTTAATGGAGAAGAAGGAGGAGAAGAAGAAGAAGAAGAAGAAGAAGAAGAAGAAGAAGAAGAAGAAGAAGAAGAAGAAGAAGAAGAAGAAGAAGAAGAAGAAGAAGAAGAAGAAGAAGAAGAAGAAGAAGAAGAAGAAGAAGAAGAAGAAGAAGAAGAAGAAGAAGAAGAAGAAGAAGAAGATATATGTAACATAACAAAATGTTACCTAACCTAAACGTATACTGTCAGATTTTATAAGGACAGAACAATAATGTAAATAGGGAAGATAGTAATAAGAATAAACAAGAAGAGAGGAATCAAGAAAGAAGAAAGAAGCAGAAGTGCCACATGAAACAGTAAACACAAATACTGTTTGACACTACAACCAGACAATGACTAACACAAACTGATGGACAGAGTAAATTTACAGTAAGCTGTCAATCAAGTCAGTAGATAATGTAAACAGAATATGATATGTAAATAAAAAGTGAATCAATAAGAATCTGAATACTGTGAAATCAGAATTAGCATTTTGCTGATAATAAATTTAACCATGACTAGTAAATTATGAATGCCAAAAACTAAAATTAGCAATGGCTACAAAGTGAGAACAAAGATATATTTCAATATCAAATATACTTATGAGAAAGAAAAACCATTTGTAAGAGGGAATCTTATACAAATAAAGTACCTCAACAAATTACCGAATTATGAACCAATAAATGTTGTTAAGGCAAAATTCCAGTCTAGACGGTATGTCTTAACAAGGCCTAGACCAAGCAATAATCAGCGAGTTGATTATTGGGAGGTAACGTAAGTGTAAATTAAATACACAGAACAATTGTTATGCTCCAACATAGCAAAAAACATTATTAAAATGATATATTTAATCATAATTCAATTGTTAAGTAGTAGAATAGAACGAATTAGCGTAAAATGAAATGTCATAGTAATAAGAATCGTTCATTACAATGTATAAAGTTAAGGTGTATTCATAATGTTCAGTAATTGAAGGTCAGTACAGAGTTAATAGTGTTCCCACATAAACGTTTGAGTAATAAAATGCTATGTGAACACAAACAATATTAATCAAAGTGCATAATAGTCGATTCAGGTAAACAGACGACAGTGCGGAGTAGTGTACCTGAACATTGTTTATGTAGCAATGTCAGTAAAAGTGAAATTAACTCGGTATCAAACTATGTCAAATTAAAGAGGACAAAATGATCTTTAATTTGATGATGATATCGACCCAATCGCAACGGTATTAAGTGCGTGAAAGATGTTAGCATCATTTACGAAATATGCATCAGAAATTTGTTTACTAATACCAACAACATTGAAAGCTATCTGTCATCTCAGAGTTTGGCAGTTGAAAAAACCGTTATTAACGGCTATACAGACAATACGTCATACTCATCACACCTGCAAGAACCAATCACAAAATTAGTTAGTAATTAACATTTTTGCCTAAGGCCGATCGAAGAGGAGGGTATATAAGAGAATGTAACCGATTCTCGTTAGACACTTATCAACTTCATACAGCACGGAACGTGTGCTCACCATCTCAACATTTTTAACTGTTAGCGTCATCAACATAACACATCGAAGGAAATAGCTCAACAACAAGAAACAACTACTTCAAATTATTCTACAGAGAACCATAGTGATTATGTGCAGTATTATTTCAATTTAGTGTGGGAAAATAATGAACAGAAGTAATTAAATAATATTATTCATGATCCATTAAGTTAGAAGCGGATCGAAATACTCTGTTCTTGTGCGTGTGCAGTGAAAAACGATAATCACTATAATCCGATTATCGAGGTGCTAAATGAGTTTTAATTAAATAATTAAAACCAAAAGGTAACAGTGCAACCATTATTCATTTTTTCTCCGAGCGCCATAACCTGTACGTTTTTATACACTGATCTGTACTGACGCAAAACACAGAAACATTTCAATATTACACCATGTCTCAATTTATTTTATGAATTTGTCATCATTAATTAAGCTGAATGTTAGTTATAAGTGTTCTCAAGTTATAAACTTTGTAAATCAGAAATCAAGCGTGACGAACGCACAACCTATCAAATAGGTTATTTTTATTTGTTTACTTTATGAAAGTAACGTCAAAACATTGTTGATCAATTTTATATTAGAAAATTATTAGATACTGTGTAGGCATGACTTTCTTTTTCGTGTCTCAAAGAACTCACATCTGAGATTTCAATAATATTAATGTTAAAAATAACAAATATCTGGACTTAGCCAGATTTACCACTTGTGCTCTGAGCAAGCCTTATAGGGTATATAATAACTTATTTACAATTGTACATCATTGTATGTTTTAATTATATTTGTTTTGAATTCTCTATCAAGGGTATGAATAAAACCCATTATTAACAGCATAACTCGACTTAATTTATTTCTAACAGATAGTTAAATATTTTATTTCGAAAACACAAACAACCTTCAGTTGTGACTAAATATTTTGGAACAGCATTGCCATAAAGGTAATAAACAATTATTTTAAATTTTTTTTTAAATCATTCAGTGATTCTATTTGTGGGTTTTACACGGGATTTTCCCAAAATAAATCCGTGTGGCGCCCACTAACAAACAAGGCAATCTAACCTTGCAACTAAAGTGAGTTGGTTTTTGTAAACTGAGTTGACAGCTTATTGAACTTCTAGAAAACACGACCAGGTACGTGAAAGTATATTATGTTTATTATATTGTCCAGACATTACTAGACATAACGTACTTAGACTATTATCGACCTGGAGGAGAAGTTTCACAGCCAGTATCAACAAGACGATCATCATCATCAAGCGACCAACTATTATACTTTACTGTTAAGCTTAAGCAAACCTAGTATTTAAATATTACCAACACAACTATTTTATTTGTTTGATTTAAGGGAATTCTTTTCAGACAATTATAATTACACAATTGTAAACACACTTTGAGTAACCTCGAATGTTACATTTTAAATCGCTTTACAACATTAGTAACCTTCAATTAGAAACAACTACAAACCTTAATACATGTCAAACTAATATATCAAACACAATTAAATTTTATTTAAACCATACTTTCTAATTATATTACAAATTGACGCATCCAACGCGTGGCAGGATAATCATACACCGTATTCGATCGAATTATTTACAATATAAACCTAATTTTAAACCATTCCGGTTTAATTATATTACAAATTGGGGCCCAACAGTGTGGCGTCAAGGAGAGTATTTAGAGCACTTACAAATTGACGCATACAACGTGTGGCAGAAACTAAACACACGACTCGCTCATTTAGTTCTATTACAATATAAATAAATGCAAACAGCTACAGTATGAAGAATCCCAAAAGTGTTTAGTACTAGTCGCTAATTGACTACTACTTATAATCTTTTTATTTTATGTATTGACCGTAGAAATGTTCCGGCAATAATTTTTATGAGCAGGGATGATGTTCCCCTGGTCTCAGAAGGTGTAAGGATGGACAGCGGAGTATGGACCCAGAGTGGCCACCCGACTGGTACCACCGCACAGGATAGGGAAAAATGTTAGGGAAATTGAATATTTAAGGGATAATAATTATAAAATAGCTGTATAGATTGATATTAGATTCCAGAAGTATAGATGAAGAAAATAGAAGGAAGATAGCAGACCGAAGCTTAATTGATAAAGATAATTTATAGAAGTAAATAGAAATGAGTGTTAAAACAAGTTTAATACGATTAGTGTGACCAGTCCTTATCCAATAAAATGTGGAAGTACCACTACCCAGAGAAATAAATAATTGATGAGTTTGCCTCCAAGAGAGAGAGAGTAGAGTAAGAAAACAGCAATTACCACCAGTCTGAATTACCAGTCAGTTTACAACCAGTTTGAAATAAATGAAGATATTATGAAGAAAAAAACCAAGAATATTAGGAGAATTGAAACAATCAACAATTTATTTTTATAAACGAGTAAAACCAAAATAAATTTGTTCTAGTGGGGGGGCTTTATGTAACGTTACATAACCCGGTCCCAATAAATTAACTATTGTAATACCATAAAGGTCAGAAATGGGTAAAATATAACGAGCTCAAAATTAAATTGTATCACTAAACATTATAAACGATTAGAGTGATATACAGTGACAAGTGAGTTATAGTGTACCCATTGAGGTAATAAGTGAAAGTGAAGGGAACTTCTTACAGAATTGTGCTGTAGGTGTGAGAATTATAAACGATGATAGTAGACTATAATGCTACTAACTAATTATGTATTTTGTTAATTTATTGTAGTATTTATATTGTGTAGACAACCAAGTTTAATACCTAAGTTAATTTTATATTTTTTTAAATATTTGTGTTATAGTATAAGATAACCCAGGGTTCGTTTTAAAAAACATAAAAAATTTAAATATCAGATGATAATAAAAAATTAAAATAATACTGTATGAGGGAAATGGCAGAAGGAAGTAGTGCAGTGTAGGAATACTATAAGAGACTAATAAATAATATATAAATTCCTTTAAAGTTAATAAAAATATTAAATACTTATATCCAAAGTTATAAGAAAATAAACAGAAAACTATTATGTAAATCAAATTGGGAAAGAAACTAAAATTAAAAAGAATTATTTTTCTGTAAATAAAAAATAAATTTATAATAATTACAAACTGCCTATATACTAAAAAGTAAATAGCAGAACCAATAAAAAGATATATAAAAATTATGGGTTACTAAGAGTAACGTAAATAACAAGTATTGTTAATCAAATTTAAAAATTAAACCTGTCCAGTTGAAAAAAAATGATGAGACAACAATTTTATTAAAATATCCTTTTAGAAATCTTTGAGAAGTGCAAAATTGGTACAAAATTAAACAACAGAATGAACATTATATACTACTACCTTATTTATCAAAGTTAAATTGCTATACTCCATAATAAAAGTGAAAGAAAACCATTTTTGGACGATCAGGCCTAGCTTCGCTGTGTTTCGAGTTTGACGAGAATATTTGCCGGTCGGTTATGAAATTACAACCAAATACAGACACCACCGGAGAAACGGCTTCATCCAAGTAAGAACTTCAAGAAGAGAGGGAATATAAACATTTCGTTTAATATTTAACGAAGAAAACATTCCGAATGGTAGTATAGAAAAGAAACTAATAAAAATTAACCACATGTTCTAATGAAAACAAATGCACTCTGCTCTCTTACGGACATTTCCGGAACTACGTACTAAGCGAAAAATAAACAAATTTTTTAATATTTTTTCTGTATTTGTAAAGCGTAGTATAATTATCCATTTCTGACCATCTCATAACAAAAAGAACTTACCCTTAACCCTGGGGAAATAAATAAAAGAATTATATATTGATTGATGATTTAAATATAGTATAAAATTTGGTCAAAAACCATATATTTTTTTTGACAATTCCATGTTTACTCAATGAAGTCGATATCATGTCTTAATTAAGGAAAAGATCGATTGTGATAATTGTATTTTGGCGGAAGAGAAAAAACCAATAATATTCTTAATAAATATTATTGAAAAAATTGAGATAAAAAAAAATAAAAATGTGTGTCCTTTCTTGTAGTGGGTAGTTGTATTAAGTTTCAGAACAACTAAGAAGAAGACGATCTACCGGGTCGTATACTGCCACAGTGTCGTCTGGTTAAACTATATTTGGAGACTAGAAGTCAGCTGATTCGGTGCACGGCGAATATTTGAAAATTTAGAAATCGTCCAAACCGAGGGTAAACAAACGGTACTAGCTCTCTCTTCTAAATCAGGCTAAACAACTTTCCTACTTGACCCAAATCACACACACTCGATTTCTGCTTTGTTTGAGTAACATTCCCAACCGCTTTATTTAAACTTCGGTCTTTATAATTCATAAGTGGTGACTGCAGAGAGGCGGAAACCTTAATACAAAAAAAACGCACATTACAGATTTGGCGCTTACAACATTGAGTCTTGAATGAGACGGACGTTTCGTTAAAACACCTCTACAAAAACCGCACGTTACAGAAATGGCGCTCAACGTAAAAGGGCTGTAATTAGAAAAGAATTTTGATATATTTAATAAATTAATATACCAAAAAATCTAATTATCGTCGGCAGTTATGAGAAAACAAGAAATGCATAATACTAGAGGCAGATCGAAGAAGAGGGAAGAAGAAAAGGAGTTGGAAGAAGGTGGACAGGAACGAGAGATAGAAATAGTTACGGACAGTGAGATGTAACAACCGGTAGGTGATAAAGAAGAAACTGAAGCAATTATGAGCACGGAAAAGGAAATAGTGGAAGAGGATGCCCAAGGGGACCAACTGGATAAAGCGGTAGCCAGAGAAGAACCTAATTGGCAAGACATGATGAAATTTATGGCTGAACAATTTAAGAAACAGGAGGAAAACTCGAAGCAAACCAATGAGGAAAATAAGGAGAATTTTAAGAAACAGGAGGAACAAAATAGACAGACCAATGAGAAAATCGATAGCATTCAGGAAAGTTTAGTCAAACAACTAAATGAAAAATTAGAGACCATTCATGGAAATATCAAACAAACCATGAATGAACAATACAATGAACTGAAAGAAACTGTTGAAGGACAAAGAGAAGAGATGAATGCAAAATTTGAAGAGAATAAAGAAAGTTTAAAGCGGATTGAGGGTAAGATGGAGAAGTTCAATAAGGAGATATGGAAAACTTTCGAAGAGACGTTTGAAAATGTTAATACGCGTATCCAAAAAGCAGATACACACAAGGAGGAGGTTAATAAACAAATGGACCATAGTTTCAAGAATTTGGATGAAACATCAGACAGCACTTCAGAAGGTACTAAAGTAAGTCCGAATACAGAAGAGAACAGGAAGGAAACAGAAATTAGAGAAGACCAGAATGCATTGCTATCTGAAAATAAGAATAGAAAGGTCAAGGAGAAGATCCAAACTATGGAAGAGAAGACCAAGAAATAAGAAAAACATGTAGAAAGAAAATAATAAATACAAGGGAAGAATGGGAGATGATTACAGATGGATTAATTAATGTATTTAACCTCCCAATTAATGAACAGAGGGAATTAATTAAGTTTGGATATCATTTAAATATGTCGACGATTGAAGTGCATCAGAAGATATCAGTCATATCATCAAGACGGAATATATCATTAAAAAATTTGGTAAATTATCCAGAGGAAAACGGGAATGGAATGATATTAAAAATGAGTGAATATGTTATGTCAGAGGAGGTGCAATACCTGTTACTTAAAAAAGAACTAACAATGACGGAAAACCGTGACTTCTATGAAGACTTTGTCTCAGCTGAGTTACGATGCCAGGTGAAAGAGAGGTATATAACAAATCCCAAAATCATTATGAATCCCCCAGTAATCCGAGTAAAGGGAGTACCTGAATTAATGGACCATGGTTAAACTAAACAATAACAAACCAGAAAAGGGGACTGAAATTCTGAAAACCGACCCAGCAACCCATTGAATAGTGGAAGAAAACCCCAAAATTCTAAAAGCATGTAAGGACATCTTACTCAAGTTATTTTGAAACCATATAATTTAAAGTGAAGAGACTAAAACCCCAAAATTCCAAAAAAATGTAAGAACAACTTACTCAACAATTTATCTAGGAACAAGACGATTTAATAAAAACTATGTAAGGACAACTTACTTAATTTATTCAGAAATAATACGATTTAAGATATTTCGAAACCATTCAATTTAACAAAAAATAAGAACTGATTAGTAAATAAGAGTTATAAAGAATTGATTTAAAATGAAATAATAGGAAAAAGTAATATTTTTAATGGTAACAAACAGAAGAAAAATTAAATGAACAAAAACAATTGATGGTAATGTGCTCAGATAAGAAGAATAAAGAATAATTTAATGACTCCAATGAAACTGAAGGAGGATGATAATTAATACAATAATTAGAATTTCTCGGAATTGAAGATTATATAAGAAGAAATGATACGGAGAAATATGCCACAAGAAGTAAAGTCAAAAGAATTTTAACATAAGGCCTATCAATAATGTTATATGCTATTAGTTAATGGAGAAGAAGGAGAAGAAGGAGAAGAAGAAGAAGAAGAAGAAGAAGAAGAAGAAGAAGAAGAAGAAGAAGAAGAAGAAGAAGAAGAAGAAGAAGAAGAAGAAGAAGAAGAAGAAGAAGAAGAAGAAGAAGAAGAAGAAGAAGAAGAAGAAGAAGAAGAAATATATGTAACATAACAAAATGTTACCTAACCTAAACGTATACTGTCAGATTTTATAAGGACAGAACAATAATGTAAATAGGGAAGATAGTAATAAGAATAAACAAGAAGAGAGGAATCAAGAAAGAAGAAAGAAGCAGAAGTGCCACATGAAACAGTAAACACAAATACTGTTTGACACTACAACCAGACAATGACTAACACAAACTGATGGACAGAGTAAATTTACAGTAAGCTGTCAATCAAGTCAGTAGATAATGTAAACAGAATATGATATGTAAATAAAAAGTGAATCAATAAGAATCTGAATACTGTGAAATCAGAATTAGCATTTTGCTGATAATAAATTTAACCATGACTAGTAAATTACGAATGCCAAAAACTAAAATTAGCAATGGCTACAAAGTGAGAACAAAGATATATTTCAATATCAAATATACTTATGAGAAAGAAAAACCATTTGTAAGAGGGAATCTTATACAAATAAAGTACCTCAACAAATTACCGAATTATGAACCAATAAATGTTGTTAAGGCAAAATTCCAGTCTAGACGGTATGTCTTAACAAGGCCTAGACCAAGCAATAATCAGCGAGTTGATTATTGGGAGGTAACGTAAGTGTAAATTAAATACACAGAACAATTGTTATGCTCCAACATAGCAAAAAACATTATTAAAATGATATATTTAATCATAATTCAATTGTTAAGTAGTAGAATAGAACGAATTAGCGTAAAATGAAATGTCATAGTAATAAGAATCGTTCATTACAATGTATAAAGTTAAGGTGTATTCATAATGTTCAGTAATTGAAGGTCAGTACAGAGTTAATAGTGTTCCCACATAAACGTTTGAGTAATAAAATGCTATGTGAACACAAACAATATTAATCAAAGTGCATAATAGTCGATTCAGGTAAACAGACGACAGTGCGGAGTAGTGTACCTGAACATTGTTTATGTAGCAATGTCAGTAAAAGTGAAATTAACTCGGTATCAAACTATGTCAAATTAAAGAGGACAAAATGATCTTTAATTTGATGATGATATCGACCCAATCGCAACGGTATTAAGTGCGTGAAAGATGTTAGCATCATTTACGAAATATGCATCAGAAATTTGTTTACTAATACCAACAACATTGAAAGCTATCTGTCATCTCAGAGTTTGGCAGTTGAAAAAACCGTTATTAACGGCTATACAGACAATACGTCATACTCATCACACCTGCAAGAACCAATCACAAAATTAGTTAGTAATTAACATTTTTGCCTAAGGCCGATCGAAGAGGAGGGTATATAAGAGAATGTAACCGATTCTCGTTAGACACTTATCAACTTCATACAGCACGGAACGTGTGCTCACCATCTCAACATTTTTAACTGTTAGCGTCATCAACATAACACATCGAAGGAAATAGCTCAACAACAAGAAACAACTACTTCAAATTATTCTACAGAGAACCATAGTGATTATGTGCAGTATTATTTCAATTTAGTGTGGGAAAATAATGAACAGAAGTAATTAAATAATATTATTCATGATCCATTAAGTTAGAAGCGGATCGAAATACTCTGTTCTTGTGCGTGTGCAGTGAAAAACGATAATCACTATAATCCGATTATCGAGGTGCTAAATGAGTTTTAATTAAATAATTAAAACCAAAAGGTAACAGTGCAACCATTATTCATTTTTTCTCCGAGCGCCATAACCTGTACGTTTTTATACACTGATCTGTACTGACGCAAAACACAGAAACATTTCAATATTACACCATGTCTCAATTTATTTTATGAATTTGTCATCATTAATTAAGCTGAATGTTAGTTATAAGTGTTCTCAAGTTATAAACTTTGTAAATCAGAAATCAAGCGTGACGAACGCACAACCTATCAAATAGGTTATTTTTATTTGTTTACTTTATGAAAGTAACGTCAAAACATTGTTGATCAATTTTATATTAGAAAATTATTAGATACTGTGTAGGCATGACTTTCTTTTTCGTGTCTCAAAGAACTCACATCTGAGATTTCAATAATATTAATGTTAAAAATAACAAATATCTGGACTTAGCCAGATTTACCACTTGTGCTCTGAGCAAGCCTTATAGGGTATATAATAACTTATTTACAATTGTACATCATTGTATGTTTTAATTATATTTGTTTTGAATTCTCTATCAAGGGTATGAATAAAACCCATTATTAACAGCATAACTCGACTTAATTTATTTCTAACAGATAGTTAAATATTTTATTTCGAAAACACAAACAACCTTCAGTTGTGACTAAATATTTTGGAACAGCATTGCCATAAAGGTAATAAACAATTATTTTAAATTTTTTTTTAAATCATTCAGTGATTCTATTTGTGGGTTTTACACGGGATTTTCCCAAAATAAATCCGTGTGGCGCCCACTAACAAACAAGGCAATCTAACCTTGCAACTAAAGTGAGTTGGTTTTTGTAAACTGAGTTGACAGCTTATTGAACTTCTAGAAAACACGACCAGGTACGTGAAAGTATATTATGTTTATTATATTGTCCAGACATTACTAGACATAACGTACTTAGACTATTATCGACCTGGAGGAGAAGTTTCACAGCCAGTATCAACAAGACGATCATCATCATCAAGCGACCAACTATTATACTTTACTGTTAAGCTTAAGCAAACCTAGTATTTAAATATTACCAACACAACTATTTTATTTGTTTGATTTAAGGGAATTCTTTTCAGACAATTATAATTACACAATTGTAAACACACTTTGAGTAACCTCGAATGTTACATTTTAAATCGCTTTACAACATTAGTAACCTTCAATTAGAAACAACTACAAACCTTAATACATGTCAAACTAATATATCAAACACAATTAAATTTTATTTAAACCATACTTTCTAATTATATTACAAATTGACGCATCCAACGCGTGGCAGGATAATCATACACCGTATTCGATCGAATTATTTACAATATAAACCTAATTTTAAACCATTCCGGTTTAATTATATTACAAATTGGGGCCCAACAGTGTGGCGTCAAGGAGAGTATTTAGAGCACTTACAAATTGACGCATACAACGTGTGGCAGAAACTAAACACACGACTCGCTCATTTAGTTCTATTACAATATAAATAAATGCAAACAGCTACAGTATGAAGAATCCCAAAAGTGTTTAGTACTAGTCGCTAATTGACTACTACTTATAATCTTTTTATTTTATGTATTGACCGTAGAAATGTTCCGGCAATAATTTTTATGAGCAGGGATGATGTTCCCCTGGTCTCAGAAGGTGTAAGGATGGACAGCGGAGTATGGACCCAGAGTGGCCACCCGACTGGTACCACCGCACAGGATAGGGAAAAATGTTAGGGAAATTGAATATTTAAGGGATAATAATTATAAAATAGCTGTATAGATTGATATTAGATTCCAGAAGTATAGATGAAGAAAATAGAAGGAAGATAGCAGACCGAAGCTTAATTGATAAAGATAATTTATAGAAGTAAATAGAAATGAGTGTTAAAACAAGTTTAATACGATTAGTGTGACCAGTCCTTATCCAATAAAATGTGGAAGTACCACTACCCAGAGAAATAAATAATTGATGAGTTTGCCTCCAAGAGAGAGAGAGTAGAGTAAGAAAACAGCAATTACCACCAGTCTGAATTACCAGTCAGTTTACAACCAGTTTGAAATAAATGAAGATATTATGAAGAAAAAAACCAAGAATATTAGGAGAATTGAAACAATCAACAATTTATTTTTATAAACGAGTAAAACCAAAATAAATTTGTTCTAGTGGGGGGGCTTTATGTAACGTTACATAACCCGGTCCCAATAAATTAACTATTGTAATACCATAAAGGTCAGAAATGGGTAAAATATAACGAGCTCAAAATTAAATTGTATCACTAAACATTATAAACGATTAGAGTGATATACAGTGACAAGTGAGTTATAGTGTACCCATTGAGGTAATAAGTGAAAGTGAAGGGAACTTCTTACAGAATTGTGCTGTAGGTGTGAGAATTATAAACGATGATAGTAGACTATAATGCTACTAACTAATTATGTATTTTGTTAATTTATTGTAGTATTTATATTGTGTAGACAACCAAGTTTAATACCTAAGTTAATTTTATATTTTTTTAAATATTTGTGTTATAGTATAAGATAACCCAGGGTTCGTTTTAAAAAACATAAAAAATTTAAATATCAGATGATAATAAAAAATTAAAATAATACTGTATGAGGGAAATGGCAGAAGGAAGTAGTGCAGTGTAGGAATACTATAAGAGACTAATAAATAATATATAAATTCCTTTAAAGTTAATAAAAATATTAAATACTTATATCCAAAGTTATAAGAAAATAAACAGAAAACTATTATGTAAATCAAATTGGGAAAGAAACTAAAATTAAAAAGAATTATTTTTCTGTAAATAAAAAATAAATTTATAATAATTACAAACTGCCTATATACTAAAAAGTAAATAGCAGAACCAATAAAAAGATATATAAAAATTATGGGTTACTAAGAGTAACGTAAATAACAAGTATTGTTAATCAAATTTAAAAATTAAACCTGTCCAGTTGAAAAAAAATGATGAGACAACAATTTTATTAAAATATCCTTTTAGAAATCTTTGAGAAGTGCAAAATTGGTACAAAATTAAACAACAGAATGAACATTATATACTACTACCTTATTTATCAAAGTTAAATTGCTATACTCCATAATAAAAGTGAAAGAAAACCATTTTTGGACGATCAGGCCTAGCTTCGCTGTGTTTCGAGTTTGACGAGAATATTTGCCGGTCGGTTATGAAATTACAACCAAATACAGACACCACCGGAGAAACGGCTTCATCCAAGTAAGAACTTCAAGAAGAGAGGGAATATAAACATTTCGTTTAATATTTAACGAAGAAAACATTCCGAATGGTAGTATAGAAAAGAAACTAATAAAAATTAACCACATGTTCTAATGAAAACAAATGCACTCTGCTCTCTTACGGACATTTCCGGAACTACGTACTAAGCGAAAAATAAACAAATTTTTTAATATTTTTTCTGTATTTGTAAAGCGTAGTATAATTATCCATTTCTGACCATCTCATAACAAAAAGAACTTACCCTTAACCCTGGGGAAATAAATAAAAGAATTATATATTGATTGATGATTTAAATATAGTATAAAATTTGGTCAAAAACCATATATTTTTTTTGACAATTCCATGTTTACTCAATGAAGTCGATATCATGTCTTAATTAAGGAAAAGATCGATTGTGATAATTGTATTTTGGCGGAAGAGAAAAAACCAATAATATTCTTAATAAATATTATTGAAAAAATTGAGATAAAAAAAAATAAAAATGTGTGTCCTTTCTTGTAGTGGGTAGTTGTATTAAGTTTCAGAACAACTAAGAAGAAGACGATCTACCGGGTCGTATACTGCCACAGTGTCGTCTGGTTAAACTATATTTGGAGACTAGAAGTCAGCTGATTCGGTGCACGGCGAATATTTGAAAATTTAGAAATCGTCCAAACCGAGGGTAAACAAACGGTACTAGCTCTCTCTTCTAAATCAGGCTAAACAACTTTCCTACTTGACCCAAATCACACACACTCGATTTCTGCTTTGTTTGAGTAACATTCCCAACCGCTTTATTTAAACTTCGGTCTTTATAATTCATAAGTGGTGACTGCAGAGAGGCGGAAACCTTAATACAAAAAAAACGCACATTACAGATTTGGCGCTTACAACATTGAGTCTTGAATGAGACGGACGTTTCGTTAAAACACCTCTACAAAAACCGCACGTTACAGAAATGGCGCTCAACGTAAAAGGGCTGTAATTAGAAAAGAATTTTGATATATTTAATAAATTAATATACCAAAAAATCTAATTATCGTCGGTAGTTATGAGAAAACAAGAAATGCATAATACTAGAGGCAGATCGAAGAAGAGGGAAGAAGAAAAGGAGTTGGAAGAAGGTGGACAGGAACGAGAGATAGAAATAGTTACAGACAGTGAGATGGAACAACCGGTAGGTGATAAAGAAGAAACTGAAGCAATTATGAGCACGGAAAAGGAAATAGTGGAAGAGGATGCCCAAGGGGACCAACTGGATAAAGCGGTAGCCAGAGAAGAACCTAATTGGCAAGACATGATGAAATTTATGGCTGAACAATTTAAGAAACAGGAGGAAAACTCGAAGCAAACCAATGAGGAAAATAAGGAGAATTTTAAGAAACAGGAGGAACAAAATAGACAGACCAATGAGAAAATCGATAGCATTCAGGAAAGTTTAGTCAAACAACTAAATGAAAAATTAGAGACCATTCATGGAAATATCAAACAAACCATGAATGAACAATACAATGAACTGAAAGAAACTGTTGAAGGACAAAGAGAAGAGATGAATGCAAAATTTGAAGAGAATAAAGAAAGTTTAAAGCGGATTGAGGGTAAGATGGAGAAGTTCAATAAGGAGATATGGAAAATTTTCGGAGAGAAGTTTGAAAATGTTAATACGCGTATCCAAAAAAAGATACATACAAGGAGGAGATTAATAAACAAATGGACCATAGTTTCAAGAATTTGGATGAAACATCAGACAGCACTTCAGAAGGTATTAAAGTAAGTCCGAATACAGAAGAGAACAGGAAGGAAACAGAAATTAGAGAAGACCAGAATGCATTGCTATCTGAAAATAAGAATAGAAAGGTCAAGGAGAAGATCCAAACTATGGAAGAGAAGACCAAGAAAATAAGAAAAACATGTAGAAAGAAAATAATAAATACAAGGGAAGAATGGGAGATGATTACAGATGGATTAATTAATGTATTTAACCTCCCAATTAATGAACAGAGGGAATTAATTAAGTTTGGATATCATTTAAATATGTTGACGATTGAAGTGCATCAGAAGATATCAGTCATATCATCAAGACGGAATATATCATTAAAAAATTTGGTAAATTATCCAGAGGAAAACGGGAATGGAATGATATTAAAAATGAGTGAATATGTTATGTCAGAGGAGGTGCAATACCTGTTAGTTAAAAAAGAACTAACAATGACGGAAAACCGTGACTTCTATGAAGACTTTGTCTCAGCTGAGTTACGATGCCAGGTGAAAGAGAGGTATATAACAAATCCCAAAATCATTATGAATCCCCCAGTAATCCGAGTAAAGGGAGTACCTGAATTAATGGACCATGGTTAAACTAAACAATAACAAACCAGAAAAGGGGACTGAAATTCTGAAAACCGACCCAGCAACCCATTGAATAGTGGAAGAAAACCCCAAAATTCTAAAAGCATGTAAGGACATCTTACTCAAGTTATTTTGAAACCATATAATTTAAAGTGAAGAGACTAAAACCCCAAAATTCCAAAAAAATGTAAGAACAACTTACTCAACAATTTATCTAGGAACAAGACGATTTAATAAAAACTATGTAAGGACAACTTACTTAATTTATTCAGAAATAATACGATTTAAGATATTTCGAAACCATTCAATTTAACAAAAAATAAGAACTGATTAGTAAATAAGAGTTATAAAGAATTGATTTAAAATGAAATAATAGGAAAAAGTAATATTTTTAATGGTAACAAACAGAAGAAAAATTAAATGAACAAAAACAATTGATGGTAATGTGCTCAGATAAGAAGAATAAAGAATAATTTAATGACTCCAATGAAACTGAAGGAGGATGATAATTAATACAATAATTAGAATTTCTCGGAATTGA
Organism: Magicicada septendecula; assembly: GCA_034769895.1. NCBI lineage: Eukaryota > Metazoa > Arthropoda > Insecta > Hemiptera > Cicadidae > Magicicada > Magicicada septendecula. Next base: position 286,077,141 of record CM068371.1, read on the forward strand.
AGATTATATAAGAAGAAATGATACGGAGAAATATGCCACAAGAAGTAAAGTCAAAAGAATTTTAACATAAGGCCTATCAATAATGTTATATGCTATTAGTTAATGGAGAAGAAGGAGAAGAAGAAGAAGAAGAAGAAGAAGAAGAAGAAGAAGAAGAAGAAGAAGAAGAAGAAGAAGAAGAAGAAGAAATATATGTAACATAACAAAATGTTACCTAACCTAAACGTATACTGTCAGATTTTATAAGGACAGAACAATAATGTAAATAGGGAAGATAGTAATAAGAATAAACAAGAAGAGAGGAATCAAGAAAGAAGAAAGAAGCAGAAGTGCCACATGAAACAGTAAACACAAATACTGTTTGACACTACAACCAGACAATGACTAACACAAACTGATGGACAGAGTAAATTTACAGTAAGCTGTCAATCAAGTCAGTAGATAATGTAAACAGAATATGATATGTAAATAAAAAGTGAATCAATAAGAATCTGAATACTGTGAAATCAGAATTAGCATTTTGCTGATAATAAATTTAACCATGACTAGTAAATTATGAATGCCAAAAACTAAAATTAGCAATGGCTACAAAGTGAGAACAAAGATATATTTCAATATCAAATATACTTATGAGAAAGAAAAACCATTTGTAAGAGGGAATCTTATACAAATAAAGTACCTCAACAAATTACCGAATTATGAACCAATAAATGTTGTTAAGGCAAAATTCCAGTCTAGACGGTATGTCTTAACAAGGCCTAGACCAAGCAATAATCAGCGAGTTGATTATTGGGAGGTAACGTAAGTGTAAATTAAATACACAGAACAATTGTTATGCTCCAACATAGCAAAAAACATTATTAAAATGATATATTTAATCATAATTCAATTGTTAAGTAGTAGAATAGAACGAATTAGCGTAAAATGAAATGTCATAGTAATAAGAATCGTTCATTACAATGTATAAAGTTAAGGTGTATTCATAATGTTCAGTAATTGAAGGTCAGTACAGAGTTAATAGTGTTCCCACATAAACGTTTGAGTAATAAAATGCTATGTGAACACAAACAATATTAATCAAAGTGCATAATAGTCGATTCAGGTAAACAGACGACAGTGCGGAGTAGTGTACCTGAACATTGTTTATGTAGCAATGTCAGTAAAAGTGAAATTAACTCGGTATCAAACTATGTCAAATTAAAGAGGACAAAATGATCTTTAATTTGATGATGATATCGACCCAATCGCAACGGTATTAAGTGCGTGAAAGATGTTAGCATCATTTACGAAATATGCATCAGAAATTTGTTTACTAATACCAACAACATTGAAAGCTATCTGTCATCTCAGAGTTTGGCAGTTGAAAAAACCGTTATTAACGGCTATACAGACAATACGTCATACTCATCACACCTGCAAGAACCAATCACAAAATTAGTTAGTAATTAACATTTTTGCCTAAGGCCGATCGAAGAGGAGGGTATATAAGAGAATGTAACCGATTCTCGTTAGACACTTATCAACTTCATACAGCACGGAACGTGTGCTCACCATCTCAACATTTTTAACTGTTAGCGTCATCAACATAACACATCGAAGGAAATAGCTCAACAACAAGAAACAACTACTTCAAATTATTCTACAGAGAACCATAGTGATTATGTGCAGTATTATTTCAATTTAGTGTGGGAAAATAATGAACAGAAGTAATTAAATAATATTATTCATGATCCATTAAGTTAGAAGCGGATCGAAATACTCTGTTCTTGTGCGTGTGCAGTGAAAAACGATAATCACTATAATCCGATTATCGAGGTGCTAAATGAGTTTTAATTAAATAATTAAAACCAAAAGGTAACAGTGCAACCATTATTCATTTTTTCTCCGAGCGCCATAACCTGTACGTTTTTATACACTGATCTGTACTGACGCAAAACACAGAAACATTTCAATATTACACCATGTCTCAATTTATTTTATGAATTTGTCATCATTAATTAAGCTGAATGTTAGTTATAAGTGTTCTCAAGTTATAAACTTTGTAAATCAGAAATCAAGCGTGACGAACGCACAACCTATCAAATAGGTTATTTTTATTTGTTTACTTTATGAAAGTAACGTCAAAACATTGTTGATCAATTTTATATTAGAAAATTATTAGATACTGTGTAGGCATGACTTTCTTTTTCGTGTCTCAAAGAACTCACATCTGAGATTTCAATAATATTAATGTTAAAAATAACAAATATCTGGACTTAGCCAGATTTACCACTTGTGCTCTGAGCAAGCCTTATAGGGTATATAATAACTTATTTACAATTGTACATCATTGTATGTTTTAATTATATTTGTTTTGAATTCTCTATCAAGGGTATGAATAAAACCCATTATTAACAGCATAACTCGACTTAATTTATTTCTAACAGATAGTTAAATATTTTATTTCGAAAACACAAACAACCTTCAGTTGTGACTAAATATTTTGGAACAGCATTGCCATAAAGGTAATAAACAATTATTTTAAATTTTTTTTTAAATCATTCAGTGATTCTATTTGTGGGTTTTACACGGGATTTTCCCAAAATAAATCCGTGTGGCGCCCACTAACAAACAAGGCAATCTAACCTTGCAACTAAAGTGAGTTGGTTTTTGTAAACTGAGTTGACAGCTTATTGAACTTCTAGAAAACACGACCAGGTACGTGAAAGTATATTATGTTTATTATATTGTCCAGACATTACTAGACATAACGTACTTAGACTATTATCGACCTGGAGGAGAAGTTTCACAGCCAGTATCAACAAGACGATCATCATCATCAAGCGACCAACTATTATACTTTACTGTTAAGCTTAAGCAAACCTAGTATTTAAATATTACCAACACAACTATTTTATTTGTTTGATTTAAGGGAATTCTTTTCAGACAATTATAATTACACAATTGTAAACACACTTTGAGTAACCTCGAATGTTACATTTTAAATCGCTTTACAACATTAGTAACCTTCAATTAGAAACAACTACAAACCTTAATACATGTCAAACTAATATATCAAACACAATTAAATTTTATTCAAACCATACTTTCTAATTATATTACAAATTGACGCATCCAACGCGTGGCAGGATAATCATACACCGTATTCGATCGAATTATTTACAATATAAACCTAATTTTAAACCATTCCGGTTTAATTATATTACAAATTGGGGCCCAACAGTGTGGCGTCAAGGAGAGTATTTAGAGCACTTACAAATTGACGCATACAACGTGTGGCAGAAACTAAACACACGACTCGCTCATTTAGTTCTATTACAATATAAATAAATGCAAACAGCTACAGTATGAAGAATCCCAAAAGTGTTTAGTACTAGTCGCTAATTGACTACTACTTATAATCTTTTTATTTTATGTATTGACCGTAGAAATGTTCCGGCAATAATTTTTATGAGCAGGGATGATGTTCCCCTGGTCTCAGAAGGTGTAAGGATGGACAGCGGAGTATGGACCCAGAGTGGCCACCCGACTGGTACCACCGCACAGGATAGGGAAAAATGTTAGGGAAATTGAATATTTAAGGGATAATAATTATAAAATAGCTGTATAGATTGATATTAGATTCCAGAAGTATAGATGAAGAAAATAGAAGGAAGATAGCAGACCGAAGCTTAATTGATAAAGATAATTTATAGAAGTAAATAGAAATGAGTGTTAAAACAAGTTTAATACGATTAGTGTGACCAGTCCTTATCCAATAAAATGTGGAAGTACCACTACCCAGAGAAATAAATAATTGATGAGTTTGCCTCCAAGAGAGAGAGAGTAGAGTAAGAAAACAGCAATTACCACCAGTCTGAATTACCAGTCAGTTTACAACCAGTTTGAAATAAATGAAGATATTATGAAGAAAAAAACCAAGAATATTAGGAGAATTGAAACAATCAACAATTTATTTTTATAAACGAGTAAAACCAAAATAAATTTGTTCTAGTGGGGGGGCTTTATGTAACGTTACATAACCCGGTCCCAATAAATTAACTATTGTAATACCATAAAGGTCAGAAATGGGTAAAATATAACGAGCTCAAAATTAAATTGTATCACTAAACATTATAAACGATTAGAGTGATATACAGTGACAAGTGAGTTATAGTGTACCCATTGAGGTAATAAGTGAAAGTGAAGGGAACTTCTTACAGAATTGTGCTGTAGGTGTGAGAATTATAAACGATGATAGTAGACTATAATGCTACTAACTAATTATGTATTTTGTTAATTTATTGTAGTATTTATATTGTGTAGACAACCAAGTTTAATACCTAAGTTAATTTTATATTTTTTTAAATATTTGTGTTATAGTATAAGATAACCCAGGGTTCGTTTTAAAAAACATAAAAAATTTAAATATCAGATGATAATAAAAAATTAAAATAATACTGTATGAGGGAAATGGCAGAAGGAAGTAGTGCAGTGTAGGAATACTATAAGAGACTAATAAATAATATATAAATTCCTTTAAAGTTAATAAAAATATTAAATACTTATATCCAAAGTTATAAGAAAATAAACAGAAAACTATTATGTAAATCAAATTGGGAAAGAAACTAAAATTAAAAAGAATTATTTTTCTGTAAATAAAAAATAAATTTATAATAATTACAAACTGCCTATATACTAAAAAGTAAATAGCAGAACCAATAAAAAGATATATAAAAATTATGGGTTACTAAGAGTAACGTAAATAACAAGTATTGTTAATCAAATTTAAAAATTAAACCTGTCCAGTTGAAAAAAAATGATGAGACAACAATTTTATTAAAATATCCTTTTAGAAATCTTTGAGAAGTGCAAAATTGGTACAAAATTAAACAACAGAATGAACATTATATACTACTACCTTATTTATCAAAGTTAAATTGCTATACTCCATAATAAAAGTGAAAGAAAACCATTTTTGGACGATCAGGCCTAGCTTCGCTGTGTTTCGAGTTTGACGAGAATATTTGCCAGTCGGTTATGAAATTACAACCAAATACAGACACCACCGGAGAAACGGCTTCATCCAAGTAAGAACTTCAAGAAGAGAGGGAATATAAACATTTCGTTTAATATTTAACGAAGAAAACATTCCGAATGGTAGTATAGAAAAGAAACTAATAAAAATTAACCACATGTTCTAATGAAAACAAATGCACTCTGCTCTCTTACGGACATTTCCGGAACTACGTACTAAGCGAAAAATAAACAAATTTTTTAATATTTTTTCTGTATTTGTAAAGCGTAGTATAATTATCCATTTCTGACCATCTCATAACAAAAAGAACTTACCCTTAACCCTGGGGAAATAAATAAAAGAATTATATATTGATTGATGATTTAAATATAGTATAAAATTTGGTCAAAAACCATATATTTTTTTTGACAATTCCATGTTTACTCAATGAAGTCGATATCATGTCTTAATTAAGGAAAAGATCGATTGTGATAATTGTATTTTGGCGGAAGAGAAAAAACCAATAATATTCTTAATAAATATTATTGAAAAAATTGAGATAAAAAAAAATAAAAATGTGTGTCCTTTCTTGTAGTGGGTAGTTGTATTAAGTTTCAGAACAACTAAGAAGAAGACGATCTACCGGGTCGTATACTGCCACAGTGTCGTCTGGTTAAACTATATTTGGAGACTAGAAGTCAGCTGATTCGGTGCACGGCGAATATTTGAAAATTTAGAAATCGTCCAAACCGAGGGTAAACAAACGGTACTAGCTCTCTCTTCTAAATCAGGCTAAACAACTTTCCTACTTGACCCAAATCACACACACTCGATTTCTGCTTTGTTTGAGTAACATTCCCAACCGCTTTATTTAAACTTCGGTCTTTATAATTCATAAGTGGTGACTGCAGAGAGGCGGAAACCTTAATACAAAAAAAACGCACATTACAGATTTGGCGCTTACAACATTGAGTCTTGAATGAGACGGACGTTTCGTTAAAACACCTCTACAAAAACCGCACGTTACAGAAATGGCGCTCAACGTAAAAGGGCTGTAATTAGAAAAGAATTTTGATATATTTAATAAATTAATATACCAAAAAATCTAATTATCGTCGGTAGTTATGAGAAAACAAGAAATGCATAATACTAGAGGCAGATCGAAGAAGAGGGAAGAAGAAAAGGAGTTGGAAGAAGGTGGACAGGAACGAGAGATAGAAATAGTTACAGACAGTGAGATGGAACAACCGGTAGGTGATAAAGAAGAAACTGAAGCAATTATGAGCACGGAAAAGGAAATAGTGGAAGAGGATGCCCAAGGGGACCAACTGGATAAAGCGGTAGCCAGAGAAGAACCTAATTGGCAAGACATGATGAAATTTATGGCTGAACAATTTAAGAAACAGGAGGAAAACTCGAAGCAAACCAATGAGGAAAATAAGGAGAATTTTAAGAAACAGGAGGAACAAAATAGACAGACCAATGAGAAAATCGATAGCATTCAGGAAAGTTTAGTCAAACAACTAAATGAAAAATTAGAGACCATTCATGGAAATATCAAACAAACCATGAATGAACAATACAATGAACTGAAAGAAACTGTTGAAGGACAAAGAGAAGAGATGAATGCAAAATTTGAAGAGAATAAAGAAAGTTTAAAGCGGATTGAGGGTAAGATGGAGAAGTTCAATAAGGAGATATGGAAAACTTTCGGAGAGAAGTTTGAAAATGTTAATACGCGTATCCAAAAAAAGATACATACAAGGAGGAGATTAATAAACAAATGGACCATAGTTTCAAGAATTTGGATGAAACATCAGACAGCACTTCAGAAGGTATTAAAGTAAGTCCGAATACAGAAGAGAACAGGAAGGAAACAGAAATTAGAGAAGACCAGAATGCATTGCTATCTGAAAATAAGAAAAAGGTCAAGGAGAAGATCCAAACTATGGAAGAGAAGACCAAGAAAATAAGAAAAACATGTAGAAAGAAAATAATAAATACAAGGGAAGAATGGGAGATGATTACAGATGGATTAATTAATGTATTTAACCTCCCAATTAATGAACAGAGGGAATTAATTAAGTTTGGATATCATTTAAATATGTCGACGATTGAAGTGCATCAGAAGATATCAGTCATATCATCAAGACGGAATATATCATTAAAAAATTTGGTAAATTATCCAGAGGAAAACGGGAATGGAATGATATTAAAAATGAGTGAATATGTTATGTCAGAGGAGGTGCAATACCTGTTAGTTAAAAAAGAACTAACAATGACGGAAAACCGTGACTTCTATGAAGACTTTGTCTCAGCTGAGTTACGATGCCAGGTGAAAGAGAGGTATATAACAAATCCCAAAATCATTATGAATCCCCCAGTAATCCGAGTAAAGGGAGTACCTGAATTAATGGACCATGGTTAAACTAAACAATAACAAACCAGAAAAGGGGACTGAAATTCTGAAAACCGACCCAGCAACCCATTGAATAGTGGAAGAAAACCCCAAAATTCTAAAAGCATGTAAGGACATCTTACTCAAGTTATTTTGAAACCATATAATTTAAAGTGAAGAGACTAAAACCCCAAAATTCCAAAAAAATGTAAGAACAACTTACTCAACAATTTATCTAGGAACAAGACGATTTAATAAAAACTATGTAAGGACAACTTACTTAATTTATTCAGAAATAATACGATTTAAGATATTTCGAAACCATTCAATTTAACAAAAAATAAGAACTGATTAGTAAATAAGAGTTATAAAGAATTGATTTAAAATGAAATAATAGGAAAAAGTAATATTTTTAATGGTAACAAACAGAAGAAAAATTAAATGAACAAAAACAATTGATGGTAATGTGCTCAGATAAGAAGAATAAAGAATAATTTAATGACTCCAATGAAACTGAAGGAGGATGATAATTAATACAATAATTAGAATTTCTCGGAATTGAAGATTATATAAGAAGAAATGATACGGAGAAATATGCCACAAGAAGTAAAGTCAAAAGAATTTTAACATAAGGCCTATCAATAATGTTATATGCTATTAGTTAATGGAAAAGAAGAAGAAGAAGAAGAAGAAGAAGAAGAAGAAGAAGAAGAAGAAGAAGAAGAAGAAGAAGAAGAAGAAGAAGAAGAAGAAGAAGAAATATATGTAACATAACAAAATGTTACCTAACCTAAACGTATACTGTCAGATTTTATAAGGACAGAACAATAATGTAAATAGGGAAGATAGTAATAAGAATAAACAAGAAGAGAGGAATCAAGAAAGAAGAAAGAAGCAGAAGTGCCACATGAAACAGTAAACACAAATACTGTTTGACACTACAACCAGACAATGACTAACACAAACTGATGGACAGAGTAAATTTACAGTAAGCTGTCAATCAAGTCAGTAGATAATGTAAACAGAATATGATATGTAAATAAAAAGTGAATCAATAAGAATCTGAATACTGTGAAATCAGAATTAGCATTTTGCTGATAATAAATTTAACCATGACTAGTAAATTATGAATGCCAAAAACTAAAATTAGCAATGGCTACAAAGTGAGAACAAAGATATATTTCAATATCAAATATACTTATGAGAAAGAAAAACCATTTGTAAGAGGGAATCTTATACAAATAAAGTACCTCAACAAATTACCGAATTATGAACCAATAAATGTTGTTAAGGCAAAATTCCAGTCTAGACGGTATGTCTTAACAAGGCCTAGACCAAGCAATAATCAGCGAGTTGATTATTGGGAGGTAACGTAAGTGTAAATTAAATACACAGAACAATTGTTATGCTCCAACATAGCAAAAAACATTATTAAAATGATATATTTAATCATAATTCAATTGTTAAGTAGTAGAATAGAACGAATTAGCGTAAAATGAAATGTCATAGTAATAAGAATCGTTCATTACAATGTATAAAGTTAAGGTGTATTCATAATGTTCAGTAATTGAAGGTCAGTACAGAGTTAATAGTGTTCCCACATAAACGTTTGAGTAATAAAATGCTATGTGAACACAAACAATATTAATCAAAGTGCATAATAGTCGATTCAGGTAAACAGACGACAGTGCGGAGTAGTGTACCTGAACATTGTTTATGTAGCAATGTCAGTAAAAGTGAAATTAACTCGGTATCAAACTATGTCAAATTAAAGAGGACAAAATGATCTTTAATTTGATGATGATATCGACCCAATCGCAACGGTATTAAGTGCGTGAAAGATGTTAGCATCATTTACGAAATATGCATCAGAAATTTGTTTACTAATACCAACAACATTGAAAGCTATCTGTCATCTCAGAGTTTGGCAGTTGAAAAAACCGTTATTAACGGCTATACAGACAATACGTCATACTCATCACACCTGCAAGAACCAATCACAAAATTAGTTAGTAATTAACATTTTTGCCTAAGGCCGATCGAAGAGGAGGGTATATAAGAGAATGTAACCGATTCTCGTTAGACACTTATCAACTTCATACAGCACGGAACGTGTGCTCACCATCTCAACATTTTTAACTGTTAGCGTCATCAACATAACACATCGAAGGAAATAGCTCAACAACAAGAAACAACTACTTCAAATTATTCTACAGAGAACCATAGTGATTATGTGCAGTATTATTTCAATTTAGTGTGGGAAAATAATGAACAGAAGTAATTAAATAATATTATTCATGATCCATTAAGTTAGAAGCGGATCGAAATACTCTGTTCTTGTGCGTGTGCAGTGAAAAACGATAATCACTATAATCCGATTATCGAGGTGCTAAATGAGTTTTAATTAAATAATTAAAACCAAAAGGTAACAGTGCAACCATTATTCATTTTTTCTCCGAGCGCCATAACCTGTACGTTTTTATACACTGATCTGTACTGACGCAAAACACAGAAACATTTCAATATTACACCATGTCTCAATTTATTTTATGAATTTGTCATCATTAATTAAGCTGAATGTTAGTTATAAGTGTTCTCAAGTTATAAACTTTGTAAATCAGAAATCAAGCGTGACGAACGCACAACCTATCAAATAGGTTATTTTTATTTGTTTACTTTATGAAAGTAACGTCAAAACATTGTTGATCAATTTTATATTAGAAAATTATTAGATACTGTGTAGGCATGACTTTCTTTTTCGTGTCTCAAAGAACTCACATCTGAGATTTCAATAATATTAATGTTAAAAATAACAAATATCTGGACTTAGCCAGATTTACCACTTGTGCTCTGAGCAAGCCTTATAGGGTATATAATAACTTATTTACAATTGTACATCATTGTATGTTTTAATTATATTTGTTTTGAATTCTCTATCAAGGGTATGAATAAAACCCATTATTAACAGCATAACTCGACTTAATTTATTTCTAACAGATAGTTAAATATTTTATTTCGAAAACACAAACAACCTTCAGTTGTGACTAAATATTTTGGAACAGCATTGCCATAAAGGTAATAAACAATTATTTTAAATTTTTTTTTAAATCATTCAGTGATTCTATTTGTGGGTTTTACACGGGATTTTCCCAAAATAAATCCGTGTGGCGCCCACTAACAAACAAGGCAATCTAACCTTGCAACTAAAGTGAGTTGGTTTTTGTAAACTGAGTTGACAGCTTATTGAACTTCTAGAAAACACGACCAGGTACGTGAAAGTATATTATGTTTATTATATTGTCCAGACATTACTAGACATAACGTACTTAGACTATTATCGACCTGGAGGAGAAGTTTCACAGCCAGTATCAACAAGACGATCATCATCATCAAGCGACCAACTATTATACTTTACTGTTAAGCTTAAGCAAACCTAGTATTTAAATATTACCAACACAACTATTTTATTTGTTTGATTTAAGGGAATTCTTTTCAGACAATTATAATTACACAATTGTAAACACACTTTGAGTAACCTCGAATGTTACATTTTAAATCGCTTTACAACATTAGTAACCTTCAATTAGAAACAACTACAAACCTTAATACATGTCAAACTAATATATCAAACACAATTAAATTTTATTTAAACCATACTTTCTAATTATATTACAAATTGACGCATCCAACGCGTGGCAGGATAATCATACACCGTATTCGATCGAATTATTTACAATATAAACCTAATTTTAAACCATTCCGGTTTAATTATATTACAAATTGGGGCCCAACAGTGTGGCGTCAAGGAGAGTATTTAGAGCACTTACAAATTGACGCATACAACGTGTGGCAGAAACTAAACACACGACTCGCTCATTTAGTTCTATTACAATATAAATAAATGCAAACAGCTACAGTATGAAGAATCCCAAAAGTGTTTAGTACTAGTCGCTAATTGACTACTACTTATAATCTTTTTATTTTATGTATTGACCGTAGAAATGTTCCGGCAATAATTTTTATGAGCAGGGATGATGTTCCCCTGGTCTCAGAAGGTGTAAGGATGGACAGCGGAGTATGGACCCAGAGTGGCCACCCGACTGGTACCACCGCACAGGATAGGGAAAAATGTTAGGGAAATTGAATATTTAAGGGATAATAATTATAAAATAGCTGTATAGATTGATATTAGATTCCAGAAGTATAGATGAAGAAAATAGAAGGAAGATAGCAGACCGAAGCTTAATTGATAAAGATAATTTATAGAAGTAAATAGAAATGAGTGTTAAAACAAGTTTAATACGATTAGTGTGACCAGTCCTTATCCAATAAAATGTGGAAGTACCACTACCCAGAGAAATAAATAATTGATGAGTTTGCCTCCAAGAGAGAGAGAGTAGAGTAAGAAAACAGCAATTACCACCAGTCTGAATTACCAGTCAGTTTACAACCAGTTTGAAATAAATGAAGATATTATGAAGAAAAAAACCAAGAATATTAGGAGAATTGAAACAATCAACAATTTATTTTTATAAACGAGTAAAACCAAAATAAATTTGTTCTAGTGGGGGGGCTTTATGTAACGTTACATAACCCGGTCCCAATAAATTAACTATTGTAATACCATAAAGGTCAGAAATGGGTAAAATATAACGAGCTCAAAATTAAATTGTATCACTAAACATTATAAACGATTAGAGTGATATACAGTGACAAGTGAGTTATAGTGTACCCATTGAGGTAATAAGTGAAAGTGAAGGGAACTTCTTACAGAATTGTGCTGTAGGTGTGAGAATTATAAACGATGATAGTAGACTATAATGCTACTAACTAATTATGTATTTTGTTAATTTATTGTAGTATTTATATTGTGTAGACAACCAAGTTTAATACCTAAGTTAATTTTATATTTTTTTAAATATTTGTGTTATAGTATAAGATAACCCAGGGTTCGTTTTAAAAAACATAAAAAATTTAAATATCAGATGATAATAAAAAATTAAAATAATACTGTATGAGGGAAATGGCAGAAGGAAGTAGTGCAGTGTAGGAATACTATAAGAGACTAATAAATAATATATAAATTCCTTTAAAGTTAATAAAAATATTAAATACTTATATCCAAAGTTATAAGAAAATAAACAGAAAACTATTATGTAAATCAAATTGGGAAAGAAACTAAAATTAAAAAGAATTATTTTTCTGTAAATAAAAAATAAATTTATAATAATTACAAACTGCCTATATACTAAAAAGTAAATAGCAGAACCAATAAAAAGATATATAAAAATTATGGGTTACTAAGAGTAACGTAAATAACAAGTATTGTTAATCAAATTTAAAAATTAAACCTGTCCAGTTGAAAAAAAATGATGAGACAACAATTTTATTAAAATATCCTTTTAGAAATCTTTGAGAAGTGCAAAATTGGTACAAAATTAAACAACAGAATGAACATTATATACTACTACCTTATTTATCAAAGTTAAATTGCTATACTCCATAATAAAAGTGAAAGAAAACCATTTTTGGACGATCAGGCCTAGCTTCGCTGTGTTTCGAGTTTGACGAGAATATTTGCCGGTCGGTTATGAAATTACAACCAAATACAGACACCACCGGAGAAACGGCTTCATCCAAGTAAGAACTTCAAGAAGAGAGGGAATATAAACATTTCGTTTAATATTTAACGAAGAAAACATTCCGAATGGTAGTATAGAAAAGAAACTAATAAAAATTAACCACATGTTCTAATGAAAACAAATGCACTCTGCTCTCTTACGGACATTTCCGGAACTACGTACTAAGCGAAAAATAAACAAATTTTTTAATATTTTTTCTGTATTTGTAAAGCGTAGTATAATTATCCATTTCTGACCATCTCATAACAAAAAGAACTTACCCTTAACCCTGGGGAAATAAATAAAAGAATTATATATTGATTGATGATTTAAATATAGTATAAAATTTGGTCAAAAACCATATATTTTTTTTGACAATTCCATGTTTACTCAATGAAGTCGATATCATGTCTTAATTAAGGAAAAGATCGATTGTGATAATTGTATTTTGGCGGAAGAGAAAAAACCAATAATATTCTTAATAAATATTATTGAAAAAATTGAGATAAAAAAAAATAAAAATGTGTGTCCTTTCTTGTAGTGGGTAGTTGTATTAAGTTTCAGAACAACTAAGAAGAAGACGATCTACCGGGTCGTATACTGCCACAGTGTCGTCTGGTTAAACTATATTTGGAGACTAGAAGTCAGCTGATTCGGTGCACGGCGAATATTTGAAAATTTAGAAATCGTCCAAACCGAGGGTAAACAAACGGTACTAGCTCTCTCTTCTAAATCAGGCTAAACAACTTTCCTACTTGACCCAAATCACACACACTCGATTTCTGCTTTGTTTGAGTAACATTCCCAACCGCTTTATTTAAACTTCGGTCTTTATAATTCATAAGTGGTGACTGCAGAGAGGCGGAAACCTTAATACAAAAAAAACGCACATTACAGATTTGGCGCTTACAACATTGAGTCTTGAATGAGACGGACGTTTCGTTAAAACACCTCTACAAAAACCGCACGTTACAGAAATGGCGCTCAACGTAAAAGGGCTGTAATTAGAAAAGAATTTTGATATATTTAATAAATTAATATACCAAAAAATCTAATTATCGTCGGTAGTTATGAGAAAACAAGAAATGCATAATACTAGAGGCAGATCGAAGAAGAGGGAAGAAGAAAAGGAGTTGGAAGAAGGTGGACAGGAACGAGAGATAGAAATAGTTACAGACAGTGAGATGGAACAACCGGTAGGTGATAAAGAAGAAACTGAAGCAATTATGAGCACGGAAAAGGAAATAGTGGAAGAGGATGCCCAAGGGGACCAACTGGATAAAGCGGTAGCCAGAGAAGAACCTAATTGGCAAGACATGATGAAATTTATGGCTGAACAATTTAAGAAACAGGAGGAAAACTCGAAGCAAACCAATGAGGAAAATAAGGAGAATTTTAAGAAACAGGAGGAACAAAATAGACAGACCAATGAGAAAATCGATAGCATTCAGGAAAGTTTAGTCAAACAACTAAATGAAAAATTAGAGACCATTCATGGAAATATCAAACAAACCATGAATGAACAATACAATGAACTGAAAGAAACTGTTGAAGGACAAAGAGAAGAGATGAATGCAAAATTTGAAGAGAATAAAGAAAGTTTAAAGCGGATTGAGGGTAAGATGGAGAAGTTCAATAAGGAGATATGGAAAATTTTCGGAGAGAAGTTTGAAAATGTTAATACGCGTATCCAAAAAAAGATACATACAAGGAGGAGATTAATAAACAAATGGACCATAGTTTCAAGAATTTGGATGAAACATCAGACAGCACTTCAGAAGGTATTAAAGTAAGTCCGAATACAGAAGAGAACAGGAAGGAAACAGAAATTAGAGAAGACCAGAATGCATTGCTATCTGAAAATAAGAATAGAAAGGTCAAGGAGAAGATCCAAACTATGGAAGAGAAGACCAAGAAAATAAGAAAAACATGTAGAAAGAAAATAATAAATACAAGGGAAGAATGGGAGATGATTACAGATGGATTAATTAATGTATTTAACCTCCCAATTAATGAACAGAGGGAATTAATTAAGTTTGGATATCATTTAAATATGTTGACGATTGAAGTGCATCAGAAGATATCAGTCATATCATCAAGACGGAATATATCATTAAAAAATTTGGTAAATTATCCAGAGGAAAACGGGAATGGAATGATATTAAAAATGAGTGAATATGTTATGTCAGAGGAGGTGCAATACCTGTTAGTTAAAAAAGAACTAACAATGACGGAAAACCGTGACTTCTATGAAGACTTTGTCTCAGCTGAGTTACGATGCCAGGTGAAAGAGAGGTATATAACAAATCCCAAAATCATTATGAATCCCCCAGTAATCCGAGTAAAGGGAGTACCTGAATTAATGGACCATGGTTAAACTAAACAATAACAAACCAGAAAAGGGGACTGAAATTCTGAAAACCGACCCAGCAACCCATTGAATAGTGGAAGAAAACCCCAAAATTCTAAAAGCATGTAAGGACATCTTACTCAAGTTATTTTGAAACCATATAATTTAAAGTGAAGAGACTAAAACCCCAAAATTCCAAAAAAATGTAAGAACAACTTACTCAACAATTTATCTAGGAACAAGACGATTTAATAAAAACTATGTAAGGACAACTTACTTAATTTATTCAGAAATAATACGATTTAAGATATTTCGAAACCATTCAATTTAACAAAAAATAAGAACTGATTAGTAAATAAGAGTTATAAAGAATTGATTTAAAATGAAATAATAGGAAAAAGTAATATTTTTAATGGTAACAAACAGAAGAAAAATTAAATGAACAAAAACAATTGATGGTAATGTGCTCAGATAAGAAGAATAAAGAATAATTTAATGACTCCAATGAAACTGAAGGAGGATGATAATTAATACAATAATTAGAATTTCTCGGAATTGAAGATTATATAAGAAGAAATGATACGGAGAAATATGCCACAAGAAGTAAAGTCAAAAGAATTTTAACATAAGGCCTATCAATAATGTTATATGCTATTAGTTAATGGAGAAGAAGGAGAAGAAGAAGAAGAAGAAGAAGAAGAAGAAGAAGAAGAAGAAGAAGAAGAAGAAGAAGAAGAAGAAGAAGAAGAAGAAGAAGAAGAAGAAGAAGAAGAAGAAGAAGAAGAAGAAGAAGAAGAAATATATGTAACATAACAAAATGTTACCTAACCTAAACGTATACTGTCAGATTTTATAAGGACAGAACAATAATGTAAATAGGGAAGATAGTAATAAGAATAAACAAGAAGAGAGGAATCAAGAAAGAAGAAAGAAGCAGAAGTGCCACATGAAACAGTAAACACAAATACTGTTTGACACTACAACCAGACAATGACTAACACAAACTGATGGACAGAGTAAATTTACAGTAAGCTGTCAATCAAGTCAGTAGATAATGTAAACAGAATATGATATGTAAATAAAAAGTGAATCAATAAGAATCTGAATACTGTGAAATCAGAATTAGCATTTTGCTGATAATAAATTTAACCATGACTAGTAAATTATGAATGCCAAAAACTAAAATTAGCAATGGCTACAAAGTGAGAACAAAGATATATTTCAATATCAAATATACTTATGAGAAAGAAAAACCATTTGTAAGAGGGAATCTTATACAAATAAAGTACCTCAACAAATTACCGAATTATGAACCAATAAATGTTGTTAAGGCAAAATTCCAGTCTAGACGGTATGTCTTAACAAGGCCTAGACCAAGCAATAATCAGCGAGTTGATTATTGGGAGGTAACGTAAGTGTAAATTAAATACACAGAACAATTGTTATGCTCCAACATAGCAAAAAACATTATTAAAATGATATATTTAATCATAATTCAATTGTTAAGTAGTAGAATAGAACGAATTAGCGTAAAATGAAATGTCATAGTAATAAGAATCGTTCATTACAATGTATAAAGTTAAGGTGTATTCATAATGTTCAGTAATTGAAGGTCAGTACAGAGTTAATAGTGTTCCCACATAAACGTTTGAGTAATAAAATGCTATGTGAACACAAACAATATTAATCAAAGTGCATAATAGTCGATTCAGGTAAACAGACGACAGTGCGGAGTAGTGTACCTGAACATTGTTTATGTAGCAATGTCAGTAAAAGTGAAATTAACTCGGTATCAAACTATGTCAAATTAAAGAGGACAAAATGATCTTTAATTTGATGATGATATCGACCCAATCGCAACGGTATTAAGTGCGTGAAAGATGTTAGCATCATTTACGAAATATGCATCAGAAATTTGTTTACTAATACCAACAACATTGAAAGCTATCTGTCATCTCAGAGTTTGGCAGTTGAAAAAACCGTTATTAACGGCTATACAGACAATACGTCATACTCATCACACCTGCAAGAACCAATCACAAAATTAGTTAGTAATTAACATTTTTGCCTAAGGCCGATCGAAGAGGAGGGTATATAAGAGAATGTAACCGATTCTCGTTAGACACTTATCAACTTCATACAGCACGGAACGTGTGCTCACCATCTCAACATTTTTAACTGTTAGCGTCATCAACATAACACATCGAAGGAAATAGCTCAACAACAAGAAACAACTACTTCAAATTATTCTACAGAGAACCATAGTGATTATGTGCAGTATTATTTCAATTTAGTGTGGGAAAATAATGAACAGAAGTAATTAAATAATATTATTCATGATCCATTAAGTTAGAAGCGGATCGAAATACTCTGTTCTTGTGCGTGTGCAGTGAAAAACGATAATCACTATAATCCGATTATCGAGGTGCTAAATGAGTTTTAATTAAATAATTAAAACCAAAAGGTAACAGTGCAACCATTATTCATTTTTTCTCCGAGCGCCATAACCTGTACGTTTTTATACACTGATCTGTACTGACGCAAAACACAGAAACATTTCAATATTACACCATGTCTCAATTTATTTTATGAATTTGTCATCATTAATTAAGCTGAATGTTAGTTATAAGTGTTCTCAAGTTATAAACTTTGTAAATCAGAAATCAAGCGTGACGAACGCACAACCTATCAAATAGGTTATTTTTATTTGTTTACTTTATGAAAGTAACGTCAAAACATTGTTGATCAATTTTATATTAGAAAATTATTAGATACTGTGTAGGCATGACTTTCTTTTTCGTGTCTCAAAGAACTCACATCTGAGATTTCAATAATATTAATGTTAAAAATAACAAATATCTGGACTTAGCCAGATTTACCACTTGTGCTCTGAGCAAGCCTTATAGGGTATATAATAACTTATTTACAATTGTACATCATTGTATGTTTTAATTATATTTGTTTTGAATTCTCTATCAAGGGTATGAATAAAACCCATTATTAACAGCATAACTCGACTTAATTTATTTCTAACAGATAGTTAAATATTTTATTTCGAAAACACAAACAACCTTCAGTTGTGACTAAATATTTTGGAACAGCATTGCCATAAAGGTAATAAACAATTATTTTAAATTTTTTTTTAAATCATTCAGTGATTCTATTTGTGGGTTTTACACGGGATTTTCCCAAAATAAATCCGTGTGGCGCCCACTAACAAACAAGGCAATCTAACCTTGCAACTAAAGTGAGTTGGTTTTTGTAAACTGAGTTGACAGCTTATTGAACTTCTAGAAAACACGACCAGGTACGTGAAAGTATATTATGTTTATTATATTGTCCAGACATTACTAGACATAACGTACTTAGACTATTATCGACCTGGAGGAGAAGTTTCACAGCCAGTATCAACAAGACGATCATCATCATCAAGCGACCAACTATTATACTTTACTGTTAAGCTTAAGCAAACCTAGTATTTAAATATTACCAACACAACTATTTTATTTGTTTGATTTAAGGGAATTCTTTTCAGACAATTATAATTACACAATTGTAAACACACTTTGAGTAACCTCGAATGTTACATTTTAAATCGCTTTACAACATTAGTAACCTTCAATTAGAAACAACTACAAACCTTAATACATGTCAAACTAATATATCAAACACAATTAAATTTTATTTAAACCATACTTTCTAATTATATTACAAATTGACGCATCCAACGCGTGGCAGGATAATCATACACCGTATTCGATCGAATTATTTACAATATAAACCTAATTTTAAACCATTCCGGTTTAATTATATTACAAATTGGGGCCCAACAGTGTGGCGTCAAGGAGAGTATTTAGAGCACTTACAAATTGACGCATACAACGTGTGGCAGAAACTAAACACACGACTCGCTCATTTAGTTCTATTACAATATAAATAAATGCAAACAGCTACAGTATGAAGAATCCCAAAAGTGTTTAGTACTAGTCGCTAATTGACTACTACTTATAATCTTTTTATTTTATGTATTGACCGTAGAAATGTTCCGGCAATAATTTTTATGAGCAGGGATGATGTTCCCCTGGTCTCAGAAGGTGTAAGGATGGACAGCGGAGTATGGACCCAGAGTGGCCACCCGACTGGTACCACCGCACAGGATAGGGAAAAATGTTAGGGAAATTGAATATTTAAGGGATAATAATTATAAAATAGCTGTATAGATTGATATTAGATTCCAGAAGTATAGATGAAGAAAATAGAAGGAAGATAGCAGACCGAAGCTTAATTGATAAAGATAATTTATAGAAGTAAATAGAAATGAGTGTTAAAACAAGTTTAATACGATTAGTGTGACCAGTCCTTATCCAATAAAATGTGGAAGTACCACTACCCAGAGAAATAAATAATTGATGAGTTTGCCTCCAAGAGAGAGAGAGTAGAGTAAGAAAACAGCAATTACCACCAGTCTGAATTACCAGTCAGTTTACAACCAGTTTGAAATAAATGAAGATATTATGAAGAAAAAAACCAAGAATATTAGGAGAATTGAAACAATCAACAATTTATTTTTATAAACGAGTAAAACCAAAATAAATTTGTTCTAGTGGGGGGGCTTTATGTAACGTTACATAACCCGGTCCCAATAAATTAACTATTGTAATACCATAAAGGTCAGAAATGGGTAAAATATAACGAGCTCAAAATTAAATTGTATCACTAAACATTATAAACGATTAGAGTGATATACAGTGACAAGTGAGTTATAGTGTACCCATTGAGGTAATAAGTGAAAGTGAAGGGAACTTCTTACAGAATTGTGCTGTAGGTGTGAGAATTATAAACGATGATAGTAGACTATAATGCTACTAACTAATTATGTATTTTGTTAATTTATTGTAGTATTTATATTGTGTAGACAACCAAGTTTAATACCTAAGTTAATTTTATATTTTTTTAAATATTTGTGTTATAGTATAAGATAACCCAGGGTTCGTTT